>CM033276.1:20562603-20817603 GCA_019343175.1 Oedothorax gibbosus | reverse complement strand
AATAAGAGGAAGTCATGTCTGTCACGAATGGAATTATCCATTATACAGTGAGGCAATTTTAAAAGAGATGTCGTAACGGGGATAACAGATTTTAATTGGACCTCTTTTAAAATCCCCAGCTCTTACTTTATGTTGTGTAGAGCAAAAAAATTGCATTCAATCTTTGTCAAAATATATCAGATGTGGGATTAATTGTAATTTAAAATAAAAGTGCTAGCGTAAATTTTATTGCTTTACAACAAAACTGAAAAAATATATAAATGCTAATAAAACCCTAATCTTGTTATATTCCAATGCTCAAAAATATATTTATACTATATTCATTACCATATATTAAACAAATCATTTTCATAACGCTATATATTGTTACGAGATTTCTGGGTTCTTCCGAAGCACAACAAAGTTCGCCAAGACAATTTACTTTATTCAGCTTACTTCAAAGCACGATACAGTCCACAAGAACAATACTTTTTATTCAGCAAATGACACTCTCTCACTAACAAGTTAACCGTTGCAACTTTTTAGAACACCGCCATTTTTAAAGACCAAAAACACATCCGAGCTACGCTCACGCTGCTCGGCTGTTGCCATTTCTGAAACTCAAAAAGATATCTAATAAGTTATTTACAATATTTACACAAAAGTCGTAACATTGCTCCCCCCTTCGAAGACTGCACGTCCCGGGCAGGGCAATCCCTAGAATAGAGGGGAACACAGTTCTGCTACTCATGAGTGCTGTTATAAGGCGCCAACTTATCACAATGTACTACTTTAGGTTTGCAAGGCTTCTTCTGAATCCTATACACGACGTCGTTTAGCTGTTTGACCACGGTATAGGGTCCTTCCCAGAAGGTCTGCAGCTTTGGAGAAAGACCTTTACGACGCTTCGGATTCCAAAACCAGACCTTGTCGCCTATCTTGAATGCTGGTTCGTGTGACTTGGCGTCATATCTAGTCTTCATGCGTGAGGTGTTGATGTCGATCCTCTCTCTGGCGAACAGATGAACATCCTCCAACCGAGCCTTAAGATCTTCAAGATATTCCACAGGCGAGGAGGGATCATCTGGCGGTCGCCCAAATAAAAGGTCGCATGGGAGTCTTAGTTCTCGGCCCATTAGCATCTGGGATGGTGATAGTCCAGTGGTCTCATGAACTGCGCTCCTGTAGGCCAGAAGAAATAGAGACAATAGATAAATAGAGTCTTTCTTTCGTACTAAAACTATAGGTGATGCCCAAGGACTAGATGACGGTTCGATTATATCGTTAGTCTGCATCTCCTGTACGAGTTCGTCCACTTCGTCTTGTTTCGCAAAAGGAAGCCTCCTTGGTCGCTGTTTGATTGGAGGATGGTCACCAGTGTCAATTTTATGTTTTGTTAGCTGTGTTCTACCAATGTCCTTCGCCGAGGTAGAGAAGACGTCCTTGAATTCTTCAATCAGTTTGATGGCCGCATCTGTTTGATTTGCATCCAATTCTGTGCCCTTAAGGAGTTCCCACGCCAAACTCTCTGTATGAGTGACCACGCTTGCTTCTCCTTCTCGCTCAATACTCGTCACAGGAGCACATGTTGCAATTTCTTGCCCTTTACGAATGAACCTCTCTCTATCATTTAAGTTTACAACCCTAACTGGTACTGTCTTCTGAGAGAGATCCACCAGTGTCGCTCCGACCAAGACTCCCTTTGGCAAGGTGGTAGCTATTGAGTGATCAGTCACTCCTATCCTGAAGTCGCTTTCAGATTGTAGGATACCCTTTACAACCAACTCAGCTCTGGATGGAATGGTTATATCTTCTGAAGCCACGATTTGGTGGCAATGTGGCTCTCCTTTATTTATTCCAAATAATGGCACCTCTTCTTTAGACGCATGGAGCTCACCTTTCTTCAAATTGAGGGTGAAGTCATACTTCCGTAAAAAGTCCAATCCAAGAATGCATGGGTCAGTGATGTCCGCTACAAAAACAGCATGTTGGTAGGATTTAAATCCAAAGGAAATGGAAACATTTAATTTGCCATAATAAGGAATTCTTTCGCCGGTCACAGTTTGTAAAGTAAGAGAGGAAGGAGTGTAGAGTAGTTGCCCTTGTAATTGCTTGGCCACATCTGAACGGACGATCGTCACGTTCGCACCAGTGTCGATGATCATTTGGCAAGGGTATCCACTCACCTCACCTTCCACGAAAATCCCGTGATCGCCTCCCTGCACTGCCGAAATATGATAGACATTCCATGGGGCTTCCTCTCCAAACGGCAACCTTCGCCCCGCGAGATGGCCGCTTACTCGTTTAACTGCTGTGGGGAGCTGTTCCTCTCCCCATAAATTTCCGGGCATCGGTTTCGCAAATGGCCCTCTTCTTGACAATTCCAGCATCTCATCTTTCTCTGCCTCCCGGATGGCAATCGTAGTGCCCGTTCCAACATTTTCTCGAGCCTGCCAAGGTAATCAGGAATATTCGACTCGGGTTCCGTAAGCTCCACCTGCCTGACCATTCGACGTTCCAACCGATTAGCCTCTTGCGCTGCCTGAATCCTCAGCGCATGCGTTATAACGGACCTCAAATCCTTGCACTCTGAAATTCTAAGAGCGCTCTTAATATCACAGTTTCTCAGAGCATCGATGAAATGTTGCACCGCTATTTGCTCCTTGGTGTCCACTGGGCAGTCTTTGAAAGATAAGAGTACCAGTCGTTCAATATCCGACGCAAGCTCTTGAAGGGTCTCGTCTGGCTTCTGTTGGCGGGCTTTGAGCTGCATCATGTGGAAATCTTTGCGATGTTGTTCACCAAAGCGCAACTCCAAAGCCTTCAGTAGATCTTGGTATTTAGCATTCGATCCCTCCGGAACTGTTTCCAGAATATTCGCTGCCTCTCCTCGGAGGGCAGCTGTAAGATGTACAACCCTGCTGTCGTCATTCCACTGGTTGTATTTGGCGATAGTTTCAAACTGTTGTTTGAAAACTCCCCAGGAAGACTTCCCATCGTAGGTGCTAATTTTCAAGACTGGTTGGAATTTATTTCCCGATGTCGCCAATGGCGAAGAAACATCTTTGTCACTGCTGAGGGGAACTTGATTCTGTTTGTCGTGGAACGGAAGTTCAATTGAAGATTTACCACGCTCCTCTTCCAGCATTTTCAAGCGCGTTTCTAGGCGGTCTATTTCCCCCTTCACGTTTCTAACTTCCTCTTTTACTTGCTGTTCCAATTCTTGTTTACAGTTATCGATCTCCGTGATGACCTCTTCCCTTAAAGTGTTATGGGCTTCCAACATCTGTGCTTTTAACTCATTTTTCAATATCTCTTGACCTTCTTGCAGCTTTTCTTGTCCACATTTAACTTCCTCCTGTCCGGCTGCGAACATGGCTCCCAACGCCTCTTGGGCGGCTGTCATGGTTTCTTGATTCGCAGCCAATTCAGACGCCAAATCAGCCTTCATGGTTTCTTGACCAGCTTTGATTTGCAACGCCATATTCGAAAACATCTTTCGCATTTCCTCCTCCATTGCTCTTGTAAATATTGGCATTCGCTTGTGAAGAAGATATCCCACTTCTGACACCAGTTGTTACGAGATTTCTGGGTTCTTCCGAAGCACAACAAAGTTCGCCAAGACAATTTACTTTATTCAGCTTACTTCAAAGCACGATACAGTTCACAAGAACAATACTTTTTATTCAGCAAATGACACTCTCTCACTAACAAGTTAACCGTTGCAACTTTTTAGAACACCGCCATTTTTTAAAGACCAAAAACACATCCGAGCTACGCTCACGCTGCCCGGCTGTTGCCATTTCTGAAACTCAAAAAGATATCTAATAAGTTATTTACAATATTTACACAAAAGTCGTAACAATATTGAACCCTCAAAACCACTTTCATTATTGAAACTAACACAAACTAATTCAAACTAAATTTTAATGTAAATATTTATTTTAAAATCAATTATAATTAATCATATTTGCGATGGCATTACAGTTACACATAGCTACTTCAACTATAATTATTTAATTTCAAACTAATTATCTTCCACATATAAAATAATGTATGATATGAATTATAACTCTGACTCAAACAATATGCATATATTACTTTCATTATTAGCAATTAATTATAAAGATAAATAATTTCTGTCTGAGAGTATAGTTAATGTAATATATTGTGTTTGAGTTCGATATTTTCATACGAATGCAATTAATGTATCAGCTTACGCTTTATAATTTTATAATCTTCAGTTCTATCTTTAATAGTTCTTAGTTGTTGTCTTGAGAATCAATAAAACAGTCTCCACTGTCTAAATGCGTGGGATTGAATCCTTTCTTAGAAAAATCGCAAACTCAGCAATACTTCCGTGTTGTGTGTCTTCTCCTGAACCTCTTTTATTAAAAATAAACTCATGTCTTAGTTAGACCTCTACATGTGAGGTTGTTCCTCTACATATGAGGTTGTTTGCATTCGGCCCAAATGTTCGGTTACAAAAGACCAAAAATATTAGGGTTTTTTTAATAATAAAGTCTTGCGTGGAATTAGTGATCTAGAGTTCAGGCACGGCCTACTCAATTTGTAAGGGCAAAGAAGCTATCGCAAACACACTCGGGGACGTAAAGTTTTACGTCATAGTTCCAAGTGACGTTGTTCCGAAGATGTAGACAACCGATCTCGAAACCTGTTCAGAACCACTCGTTCACGGCTGACCACATTTTTAAGGTTCCGAGTGCGTCCGAACTAGTTTCTTCATTTTCGGCACTCGGTACAGTGACGTCAAAATTTCCGTCCCTGATCATGTTTGGGAGAGCTTCTCTGGCCTTGTCATTTCAGTTGGCCGTGGCTCAGGCCTTTTGTAGGTAGAAGGGAGATTGGTACATGTATTTTCCTGTTTGTGAGCTTGATCAGAGACCCGCTTATAAACCTTCGTCAAGACAGACACAGACAGAATTTTTACTCTACCTTTTGTATCAAAGTATTGCGGTTAGAATTCCACTCGCATGTTTTTACATGTTTTTCCAACTGAAATGACAAGGCCAGAGAAGCTCTCCCAAACATGATCGGGGACGGAAATTTTGACGTCACTGTACCGAGTGCCAAAGATGAAGAAACTAGTTCGGACCCACTCGGAGCCTTAAAAATGTGGTCAGCCGTGAACGAGTGGTTCTGAACAGTTTCGAGATCTGTTGTCTACATCTTCGGAACAACGTCACTCGGAACTATGACGACGCACAGTGGTCGGAAAAGGCTGAAAAACGGTCAAAATTCATTTATTTTTTTGTGGTTTGACAAAAATGTATAAAAATGCGGTTTTGTAGGTTTTTGACCCATCTGAGTTGATATAGGACACAATCAAGTTTGTATAACCTATGTATTTTAAGTTACAGTCAATGCAAAAAATAGTATGTGAAGATGTAATGTGAAAATTGTGTATAAAGAATAACGTTTTAATCAACATGTATTGGACAAGTGCATATGCGTAAGCTTAGGTCATGGTACTACGTAATCAGTCACAAAAAGCCAAAACACTAACAAAATCTTTTAAAAAATGAAACGTCAAGCTAAAAATATGTACACTATTTTCAATATTTTCTGCTCTCAATTTAGCTTATAAAATTAATTGAAACCAAAGTTTTTTTAATGTGAATATTTTTTTTACTAATTTTTGAACGCATGAATTATATAATATTAAACATTGAAGTTTGTGGAATAATTATAAAATATTTAACATTGGAGTTTGTGGAATAATTATTTAATATTAAACTTTTAAAGGTTGTGGAATAATATCAAATTTAATATCAAAATATCGTACAAAAATATGAATACACAGAACATATACTTTCAAATTAACCGTCAACAGTTTTTTAAGACCATATTAATTAACATTATTTTATTATTGAAGATGTTAAGGCCAAATATGGTATTAATATTCATCTAAAGACTTTTTAATGAAATTTCGTTTAATTTTAATACGGCTTAGGAAATAAATAATTTATTAATAATATCGTATTTGATTTAAAAGTACTATATAATGATCTTAGAGTTAAAAGTATATTAACAAATCTGAAATACACAAAAACTACACGTATTTTAGGAACTAAATAAAAGTCACTTTGATAGAACAGATTCATAAAAAGGATTTTAATCTTAAAATTGTTTTGAAGCACTAAAAAATTTTGCTTTGAAAACATATAATAAATTTGTTTAACATCCTTTAAGATTACAATATTAATATAATAGTTTTTTTTAGTCTTCGTGTAGCTCTAATTTTTTGTTGGTTTTAGGCTTTGCGCAAAAGTTGTAAGGGTCCGATGAAATAGTAAGAAAGTTAAACACATCTTCATTTGTACTTTTTCTTGAGTGTTCTCGTCTGTACCACCGAAAGTCTTTGTTTTTGGCCTCTTGGGCTTCTTTGGTTAAACTTCCTATGGGTAACATATATGATGAAATCACTTTCCCCCATGAAACAATACCTTGTGAACAGAGTTTGGCATGTAACTCAACCCCCTCTTCCCAAGAGCCAATGGGCATCTTTTGAAAACATTCTTATTGTAAACAAGTCAAACCTTTTCTCTCCTACAAAGATAATACAAGTATTTATTAGTTATATATTTATAATCAAACACTTTGTAAGTAAAGTGGTCGAAACACCTGTCGGTTTTGTTACTTTGTTTCTAGATTAACAGCTGCCGTGGAGCAACGCGCGGCAGCGTTGTGCTTTTCGACGATTTTTGAACAGCTAGATTTTGACACTTCTGTTTGTAATTATGGTTTCCGTACGTTTCCGCAGCTGAAATTTAGATTTATCTTTTATATAAGACTAGCTGTTATACCCGACGTTGCACGGGTAGAGGTGGAAAAATAATTTAACAGTCAATTTAACTATTTTTTTTCTTTCATTTTAGTTACATAAGATATGAAGATTACCCAGTAAATTTCCATTTAATTACCCAACTTGGATATAGTAATGATTAATATTAATTTCAAAAATACCTTTGATAAGAAGCGTAAATTAAAAAGAATACATATTTAAGTAAAAAATAATTAGTAAGAATTAAAAATGGAAAAAAGCTAAATCTTAAAAGGGTCTCAAACATTTATTTTAACGCAATTAAAGGGAGTTCTATAATAAATTAAGTAACTTTTTTTTGACACTTTGCAGATATAAATACAATATAAGCAGTACAAATTTCTACCATAATTCAATACGAATGCTGAAAAATTAAGAATTCAATGCAAATGTATACAGTACTAAATCAATGCAGATATGTACAATAATTGAATGATCGTTCCAAATATGTGTACCGTATAACCTGTTATATGATCATAAACTTATGTTATTGTTTCCGCTCGTTATAAAGTATAAAATCCCGTTTCATTGCCTTAAAATTCCAAAATGAAAAATACGCTATAAAATGCACTCATAAATGTCATCACAATTCCCTCATAAATACATAAAACCTTTTAGCTCATTTGGCGCGTTTTGGGAAATAATTTGGCGAGAAAATAGATATAGCTACAAACACACCATTTTACAGCTCTAACACAATGACCTTCGAACTACCGACCAGATTATAAATATTTATAAAAGAAATTGCCCATTTGGCGAGATTTAGTTAGTAATTTGGCGAGTTTGGCAACGTATTTAGCGAAAAAATAAATACATAAAACACTAATATGCGGCTCTAGTGCGATGGCCTTTATTAACCATCATAGTTCAGTAATAGCTTAACTATACATTTATTGCTTAAATATACATACATGCAGTCAACAGAAAATCAATGAAAAAATCATCAAATAAGCCCACAATAAAATCCGGGAATGGAGACTGGCGGAATTACGTCACTTGAAACATGTCAATTATTTTTCAAATAATGAATTTAGTTTCTGAAGGTAATGGCAACAGAATAAAATAAACATTTTCAATTTTAAATGTTTTCGTTAAAAGTTTTATTTAATTTTGTCAGCCGATGGCATCAGGAAAGTAAAAAAAGATCGGATTTGAGCCAAAGTGGTGTAGTTTTTTCACAAAATTCGAATAAAAACGTTCGAAAACTATAGAAGGAATGGTCCGATTCTAAAAATTCTTAGCCTATGTTTGTTCCAGAGATGAGATGAATTTTTGTGCCAAATTTCGTGACGATCTGTTGCGTGGTTCTTTTGATCTCGTGTCTTATACAAACAAACACACAAACAAACAAACAAACGGAAGTGGCCTTTTATGTATATAGATTTGGAAAACTAGTTAATTTTAATGAGACTTTGGAGCACAGTGGAGCAAGAAAGTTGCACTCTTTCAAATATTTAAAAACATAGTATTTTTGTCACTAAAATCAAAAACTAATTTAAAAATTATTTTGTATTTTTTAATCATCTAAAATAAAATAAATCCTTTTATAAAACTCAAAAACATGCAAAAAAAATTGTGTAATAAAATTATAAATCGTGTATTTTGAATTCAATTGTATCGCCTCAAAACGGGCTATTTTTCATTTGTTGACTTTTCGTAACTATAAATACATCAAAAAATTATTTGTAATGATTTATATTTGGTAATCTTACTATTCAATTATCTATTAATTTAAATATCTATTCATTTTGCATTTTGCGAACACTTCGAAATTTGGCATTTTGGCCGCTCCCAGACCACTGTGCGACGTAAAACTTTACTTTACTTCTGAAGGGGGAGCTTCTTTGGCCTTAGAATAAAGTTGGCAAACATTCTGAATCGGCGCTCCGATAACCCTAATGTAGCAAAATACTGACAATATAGCTCTAAATAAACCTAAATTAGCATTTATTTCCATGAAATCTTTTCTTTTGCAGACACAACGCCGCTGAAAGAAGAGGAATCCAGTTCGAGTCTCAAGACAACGTCTACCTCCATAACGCTGTCGGCCAAACTGGACGACAACGGGGCTATCTACAGTTGCGTGGGGGAACACACCGCCATCCCCAGACCCTTCAAAACGAATGTCTTTCTCAGTGTCCTATGTAAGTATGCATTTTCTGCATTGCTTTTTTATCTGGTAGAAATAAGGTGTTGATGTCGAAATCGCGTCCGTTGACGATCGTTATTTAAGTATAGGATTAACATACTTATAGGGTTGATTAGATTGTGGTGTTCATCACAAATACCCAGCACTAGCCCGCGTGCCCCAGCAATTACTTTGTCGCAGACGGTTCAGTATTATGCTTGCACGCAAGAGCCTCGCGATCAAAACCGAATTGGTCCGTAACATCTCCAGTGGTGACATCGGACATGGCATCTGAAACCTACTGAAAAAGTACGGGCATACTCGATTGAAAAGCCCTATAAAAAAGCCGATGTTATAACGAAAAACTTGGGTTTAGATATTGTATTTTTCCTTATGCAGAGATTAAGCAAAATTGTGAAACAGCGTTTTAACATGACTTACGAACAGAAAAAATCCTTAGTTCTACTAAAAGAAAGATTTGTACAAACATTCGTTTTACTAAACTAAACTCCTCGGCGCAACAGCCCGTTAGAAGGCCAAGGCCTGCCGTGCCCATTCCAGCATTCGTGACCAAGGGCTCTGGTGTGCTAGGCATATTTCCCGGTAAAGCGGTCAGCCTCACGCGGGACCCCCAGTGTTTAGTTCCCAAGCAAGCTTGGTACTCATTTTATCGACCCACTTAAGAGATGAAAGGCTGAGTCAACCTCGCCCAGTCCGGGACTCGATCCCCGGAACTGCGGCGTGGCAATGCCAAGTACTACCAATAGGCCACTGGGCCTCCATTCGTTTTACTAAGGTAAGAAAATATTGTATTGTTAAAAACAAATGTAACTACAGAAGAAATAAAAATGAAAACAATACCGCTATAGCCCTCGTGAAACATGCTCATTTCTTAAATAAATAAATTAAATACTAAAAATACGCATCTATAAAAAAAATGGAAATGAATTTTTAGTTTTAATCAAGACAAATCTTTATACCACAAATTCCTGTTTAAATATTTTCTTGGTTCCTTCCATTTCCTTTGCGGTGATTAGAAAAATGAACGATACATCTGATCGTTTCCGCTTTCGCCAAAATTCAACTTTTAATTACTTCGAAATACTAAAAAATATATATTCATTATATTTAATACCCGTCCTAACATTGAAAGTCATAAAAGTAATTTAAGAAGAAGAAGTTTTCAAATTAATTAATGAGATATATAAATTACCAATAATTTCATTTAATTGTCGTAAATGAAACAAAATAAAAAATTAATGTCAAAATGTAATTATTAGGTTTTATAGAATATGTTCCTAATGACATACGAAAAAATTAAACTATAAATATAATTTAATATGGGAGAAAATGATGCATTAGGTTCTTGTAATTAAATTTTAGCAATTAATTTTTAATTGACTGCCAAAAAAATGAAATAAGCGAAAATGTTATTAGAAGAATATGCTAATTATTTTCTTTTCATGTTGTCCAATAAATATCTACTTTTTTTTAAAAAAAATTATAAGTAAATAAAGTATTTAATATTTGGTACTAAGCTCAATTGAAAATAATCATCATTTTTTGTTATAGTTATTTTTAGCATCAAAATAGTTTGTCTTTAATGATTTGTCAGGAATAAATACAGAAAAAGTTACTTGTATTATATTATAAAACACCGAGATGCGAGAAATTAAATTTATTTATAACTATAAACTACTAACTAAAAAAAGAGGGAACATAAAAAGATCCGTTCAAAAACATATTTACAAAAATCACTGATTTTTATGCAGGTTTTTAACAATATATAACTTTAATTCGCTGAATGAGCCCTAATTAAGAACTAAATATTAAAAAAGAACGGTTGCGCGATTCTCTGTCATTTGTGCATCGTATAAACTGCAGTTTAACAACTATTTTTCTAAATATTAAAAAAAAATCAACACAAGGAAAAAAACATTATTTTATATTAATAAAATTTCACAAGAATACCTAAAAAAATCAAATTATGTTACTTAAAAACAGAAGAAAATTTGTAAAGTACAATACTAAACTACCTATTTTATCTATAATACTCATATGCATTTGCTTCCTAATGCCGTATATATAATAATACTCATTCATAACTTTATTTCATTATTCAGTTCATGTTACATAAAGCCACAACTATTTATTCATCCAATTTATTCACCAGCCCCCAACTTTACATGTTATTCATCATAAGTATAGAAATGTGCGTTTTCTGACAGGTTTTGGTAGCCTGTGTTTCGTTGGTTTAGATGGATTGTCCTGTCTGTTTATCATAGCATTTCATGACCAAAAGCCATCATAAAAGAAGAAAACAACGTCTTATTTTTTTGCGTGTACTTTTAATATTATTGACTCACTTTAAATGCTTCAGGATATACGAAATTAACATGAGTAAATATAGGATGAGCTATAGCTCTTTACAGGTATAAAATATGTATTTTTTTGCACTTTTATGTTGTACACAGCAAATCGTTCTGTCTTAAAATAACACAAAAAAGTGTCTTAAACCTAATTTCAGTTATGATAAGGGTTTTAAATGCCGAATATCTTCATTATTTAAAGCATCAAACCAGTCTGAAAAATGCTGTGACGTCACTTAAGACATGATTGGTGACTGAAAAATCTAAAAAAGGGACATTTTAAGACGGTTACGTTGCTTTAGATGGATGTTTCCGTCTGTTTATCATAGCGTTTAATGCCCAAAGCCATCATAAAAGAAGAAAACGTCTTATTTTCTGTGTACTTTTAATGTTATTGACTTACTTAAAATGCGTTAGGATATAAGAAAAATAACACGAATAAATATGATGAGTTAGAGTTACAGGGTGGCCCAGCGGGTAGTGTTTGAAACAAATGAAAAAATAAAAACAAATAAGAGACATGGGAAGAATTTAATGACGTTTATTGAATGGACATATTGGGCAATTTATGATAAAGAGGTTCGAAGTGCCCGCCATCTTTAACAAGGACAGCAGTTAGGCGGTTCTCGAATCCAACCATACTCCTTACCCATACCTTCCTCCTTCCTCCATACTCCTTCTGTTTGGCCAATTCTTTTTGTGGAACTCCTCACAAAAGCTGAAAAATGCTTCCCACAAAAAGAATTGCTCAAACAAAAGGAGTATGGAGGAAGGAGGAAGGTATTTGTAAGGAGTATGGAGTATTTTTGTATTCGAAAACCGCCTAACTGCTGTCCTTGTTAAAGATGGCGGGCACTTCGAACCTCTTTATCATAAATTGCCCAATATATCCATTCAATAAACGTCATTAAATTCTTCTCATGTCTCTTATTTGTTTTTATTTTTTCATTTGTTTCGAACACTACCCGCTGGGCCACCCTGTAACTCTAACTCATCATATTTATTCGTGTTATTTTTCTTATATCCTAACGCATTTTAAGTAAGTCAATAACATTAAAAGTACACAGAAAATAAGACGTTTTCTTCTTTTATGATGGCTTTGGGCATTAACCCGCTCCTTTTGTTTGACCAATTCTTTTTGTGGGAAGCTTTTTTTAGCTTTTGTGAGAAGTTCCACAAAAAGAATTGGCCCAACAAAAGGAGTATGGCAGGAGTATGGAGAAGGAGGAAGGTATGGGTAAGGAGTATGGAGTATAGTTGGATTCGAGAACCGCCTAACTGCGTCCTTGTTAAAGATGGCGGCACTTCGAACCTTTATCATAAATCGCCCAATATGTCCAATCAATAAACGTCATTAAATTCTTCTCATGTCTCTTATTTGTTTTTATTTTTTCATTTGTTTCAAACACTACCCGTTGGGACACCCTGTACTTGGTTCTTGAAAAATTATTATAAAAGATATTTTTATACTTTTGTGTTTCATTCTTTGTTTTTAGGGATTAATTTGGGAAATCGTTAAAATATACTTCTTAATCAAACTGCGTTAAACTTGAATGAGCATAAGTAAAACTTTATTTTTTCTCTTGAGATAATAAAAAATGTTTTAATATATTATAATTGAAAAATAGATTTTTTAAATTAATACATTTGCGCCAATAGCTGAAACTTTATAGGTTTTTTTAATGAAATATGTAATTTATGAAAACTTGATAACTCTAGTGTTGATAGAAAAGCAAACATTCACTCTAATATTCAGACGGCTTAATAATAAATAAAAGTTTATAAGTCTAAGCATATATATAATAAGACTGTATAGTTACAGCAATTTATGAAGCGTTATTTGAAATCTAATACAACCCAGTGCAAAACGTAAGTATTAATTTGCCATGTACGGTAACCTTTCTACACCTTGTGTATTATTTACCTTTATTCTGTACTTATCTATATAAAACACTGCACAAAATATTTCATTGACTATTTCAAATATTTACTTAATGAATAAACGGCTATAAATGACCTCCGAATTTGTATATTGAAATGTGAAATTGTTTAAGACATATACAATTGGGTTAATTTTCGCGCACTTGGATATACTCATTTGCGACTTTTTTATTATTAAATAGAACACTAAACAAGACGAACCCCAATTATTTAAAAGAAAATTAAAAAATCGTTATTTAAAAAAAGTTATAATCGCATGAACTTCCAACCTTAACCAAATAAGCACAAGAAAATACTTTAGTTTCTCATATGCGATAGCTAAACGTTATGGCTAAACATAAAGTAACAAAAGTCACTTCATATACACCGGATCTACACATAAAACGTGGCAGTCCCTCGCATTTATAGATACTTCTACACAACGTAAAAATATAAATTTCGAGGGAGTTACATGAAAAAATAAAAGCCCTCTGAAAATGGGAATGATGATTGTAGAATAGAGCAATTTATTACTCCAAAAACTTGCATGAAACGGCTTTAAAAAAAGTATAAGTGGAGACGTTGCCCATAAATTGAGACTTTTTGCATATCTCTTGAAAGAAGTGATAAAGGTTTTTTTCTATGGTAGTAAGGATGAACATGAAACTTGATATTTAACACTTTATTTTAAAGTGCTTCACTGTATGGGGTTTTCGTTAATGTTTTATCGTGGGCATTGTTTTTCCAGATAAAATTATGATATCGAGTGGATTAAAACAGTTCTACATAAATATATTTATTTTGAGGACTTAGCAAAAGTAGCCATTTAAATACAATATATTGATTCCCATATGTTATATATATATATATATATATATATATTATATATATATATATATATATATATATATATATATTATATATATATATATATATATATATATATATAATATATATATATATATATATATATATATATATATATATATATATATATATATATATATATATATATATATATATATATATATATATATATATATATATATATATATATATATATATATATATATATATTATATATATATATATATATATATATATATATATATATATATATATATATATATATATAAAATATATATATATATATATATATATATATATATATATAAAATAATAAACATACTTTAGTTTAAAGGGTTGTCAAACCATCTAGAATAAATTAATCCCTGATATATTGATTATGATATAAAGTGGATTAAAACTACACAGAAATATTTTATTTTAATGACTTAGCAAAAGTTGAATTTTAAATCTAATATATTGAATCCCATACATTAAAAACATTAATTATCTTCTAGTTTAGAGGTTCAGGCCACCAATAATAAATTAAGCCCTGATCTGCCTGGTTCAACTTACTATTTTCGAAAATTTTCATTAATGAAGCTACTTTGCATCAACTAAAACCCATAATTAAAACAATTCAATCCACTTACTTAAACCCACTTCTGGTGAACATAAAAAACATTCGAACTATTCCCTCTCGAAACTTTAGAACACGGCTTTAGAACTTTAGCGAACACTCTCAACCTTTCTTTTTTCCAGTGTTATATAGTTAAAGATGAACAGACGATAACTTAATTAACCCATTTACTCGACACAACCCCTCGGTAAATCCCATAAGCCCCAAAGACCTCCATCATAGAGTTAAGATGAAGATGGAGATGTTGCCGGGTAAAAGCCAAATCAAAAACCGGTTCGCCAAGTGAAGCCATCTATCGCTCTGTAGTAAGCCCAAAAACGCTCTTGGCGAACTATTTGGAGCGATTCTTCAGTGCAGATTGTATAGGCTTACTACATCGACTTGGTGAATGTTGATTCTTCAATAAAAACTATAATTACAAAGCATTTTTTTTTACCTGTGAAGGGATCGGTCTCTTGCTAGAGATTATAATTGCGCTAAAATAATCATTTTTTATTTTAAATTAAAGTCTTTAAAATAATTTTTTTCCAACGGGGTTGCTTTATTGGCGACTAAGCCTTTGCAGACTCGGCATATTTCCCATAACTAAAATACTTTTTTTGTGGCACCATCTAGGCGACTCTCGCTACCAATTTTGAGGCTCAGATTACAATGAATCTTATCTCTCTGTGGATGCATGCCGAGATTTAATCTTGCAGAGAGAACCCATGTCAAATGATAACTCAAGGGATTTTCTACATGCCACATAATCATATGACATGCCCGCCCACTATTTTCCCAACCAGAAAATCTGATGACTCAGCCGGGGCTCGAACCCGAAACTTGGGCACTTAAGCTCTCAGAAGGGACACTTAATAGCTCTCAGCTACTGAGCCGCTGCCTTTTAAAGAATAAAATAATGGTTTTTAAATTGAGAGATAATGTTGAGTGAGCGGTTTGTTTCTGCTTACTTGGCGACTTTCTGACGTCTTCACTTTATTTCGCGCCAACCATCTCCATCTTCTTCTTAACTCTACGGCCTCCACGAAGCGAGGGATTAGGCCTAAGAGATATATGGCGGAGTTTGGCGAAGAAAATGTTCGACAAGTGACCCTACGTGTTTACCGACAAAGAAGCAGGCTTGTTTATGGACGACTTTGTTTTCCCGTTCAAGTTTCACGTTTAATGATGTCTATAAGGAGGGGCATTTCCTTAAAAAAAAAGTAAGGATAGTACTAGTTACGGTTATAACTATTGATAGTTTTTAAGCTATTATTTGGTTTTCAAGTTCAATATGGAATATTCGGTTTCGTCGTTTATTTGTTTTTTTGTTCAAGTTTCACGTTTAATGATGCCTAAAGAGGGGTATTTCCTTGAGAAAAAGTAAAAAATAGCACTAGTTACGGTTAACTATTGATAGTTTTTTTAGCTTTTGTTTTAAAGTTCAATGTTGAATATTCGTTCATGTCGCTTTACTGTTACATTTGAAAAGAAAGATTTTTGATATTCACCCAAACAATTAAAATTTTTAGAACAAGTGACATTTGGGAATTTCAATGAAGAAATTTGTTAAGAATGGTTTTCGTTTCCATTTAATGGGCGTATAGCAAATACAGTTCTATTGATCACATAACAAATCCTTTAGCCAGTTATCAGTAGTTCTCATTTTACTGTGCAAATCGAATCGAAAATTGAATTTAAATCTTGTACAGAATCTGTCACCAGACTATACGCTAATGTAATGTCTAAATATCAAAGTATCTCTGCCTAATACTACCTATACATATAAGTATTCAAACGATTTCCCATATCGCCATTACGCTGAAAAGTAACGGAGCTTCACAAAAAAACGATATTCAAAAGAATTTCTTTAGATTCGCGCTTAAAATTGCAGTTCATATGTGGACAAACAGCATACCTACTAATTGTACCTTAACGGCAATACCGTAAAGATGGTTTCAAAAATTGTATAAATTGATAGATATCATGGTTTTATTATTTTAGCAGTTGTAACTCAAAAAATTTAGTGTTAAAATCGTAAGGTGGAGTTTAGAGTCCTGAACTGCATTGCACGAGGTCAAGGTTTGATTACCGGCAAAGACTTGTGTGTAATTTGTAAAACGAGGCTTCGATTGGGTCTAAAGCCTCTTAGACTGTGGGTCAATCAAATAAACCTTCAAAAATCTCAAAAAATTATCAGTTACACTGCTTGTTCTAAGAAAAATTCCGATATTAACCGTCGATTAAACACTCCAAACATCCCAATACCTTTCATTCGATATCCAATGAACAAAACCACATATTACGTTCAGTGCTATTTCCGGTTTTATCCCGGGAACAAAGATGAATTAAATGCTCATTAATGATCCCGAAATCCCACAAATTGTCCGGAAAGCTGATAACAAAGACGCAACCACGCATTCATTACTCGGATACGACTAATTAACATCGCCATTGATTTTATCATTATGTCTGCTTTGGTTCAGCCATTTTTTTCTGTATTCACGGTTGAAAATGATAATTAGAGTTTCATAAAATATTCCAATTATGATTCGAATGTGAATGGAGGCGTTTGGTTCTTGGTTGTGGTTTGTTTCGCTGTCTATATGAAGTTTGATTTTCCAAAAATGGCCGAGTGGTTACAGCACTGACCTCGTTATTAAAGTCTGTGAGTTAAGACCCCTTTTTTATATAGATAAGTGTAAGACCAAACGCAGTAGGTATGTGTTCACAACTAGCTCACTGTTTTAGCAAAAGAAATAATTAACCATAGTGCTCTCAACCAAACTAAGTTATAGTCACACATAAAGCTACATATAATTCCCACTAATTGCTATTGTAGCTCAACACTGCGAAACGTTATAGCACTTACATATAGCTACAATATAATATCTCCAACTATATCTGCTAATTGTAGCTCAACAGCTGCCGGAAACGATTACATTACATTATAGCCTAACAGCTATACTATGGTTTCAAAAATTGTATTACTCTATAGATCTCTTGGTTTTATTCTAGCAATTGTAACTTTTAAAGTTTAATGTGGTAATCGTAGTGCTGCTATGGGCGATAAACCTCGCAATTTTTAACCACGTTTATGCGATTAATAAGCTCCGATAACATACTCTTCCGAGTTTAACACAAAAATGAATTTTGATAAGGCGAAAGGAATTGAGGAAGACATTTTAATTATTGATATCGTGGTATTGGATAGAGTCGTGTTTTATGAATTCTAAAATTTATTTAGAAGTCAGACACAATCACCACAGTCAACATTTAAAAGCATAAATATATATGCCTGTTAATTAATAGCTGCTATGAAGTTCAGCGTTACCAAACTTGAGATTTCCCAAACAATTAATTCAACATTTAAAAACATAAATATATGTGCTTGCTTATTGAAACCTCTATTAAGAAGTTTTCCTTTAAAACTCTGTAACAGATTATGTAAATTCTATAAGCAATCAGTTCAATTTTAATTACCTCCATTCAATTGATAAGACACAAAGTAAGTTCCATTACCACATACATAAGTTAACAATAAACATATTATCGACTACTTACTCCCACCCCACCCCCTATCAATTGGATCGTCATCAGTATCTAACACTGGTTATTACTTACGCGCAAATGGAATTGAGATCAAAACCAGACGCGTAACAACACTCCCCCTCCATCGATATTTTTACTTCATCGATATAGGAGAAAGTTTTCGATACGATTGGGGAAGGGTTACCGTGGTTGTGGGAAATCGCTCATTTGGCTGATTGGTGGTTTTGAAAATTTTAAAGGGTTTTGTTATTATGACAAAATCGGACTTTAAAGGAGACAGATACTTCTGTCAAAGAGTCGTTTAAATTCGAATTATCGTCCAAAAAAAACTTTAGGACGAACGATTACCCAACGAATGAAAAATAATCTTCGCAAATCACAATCATGCAGGAAAGAAATAAACAGAACTTTTACAATATCAAATCTTATTATATTTATTGATGAATACGCTGATTTAAAAGTATTAGTAATATAGTATATAGTATATTTAAAAGTAAAAGTATTTCCGAAAAATATGAACTGTAAGCTATTTTCAAGATGTTAAGGTAAAACCGAAGTAAATACATATTTACCAGTCAACATCTATTGTTAAGAAACTTTTTAAAACCTTATTTTTCTTACAGTATTACCTTTTCCCTTGGGGTTTTCTTTGTAATATTAAATTTTACGACGGATTTTTCAATGTGAAACTAAGATAAAGGGTTCGGCCCGTTCATTAGCGACTTTTTACGAAGGTAAATTATCAGGCAAAGTCATCAATAAAAACCACCATCAGTCACCAGACCCTGTATCTGAGTTATACCTTATAAAATTAGAGTTTTTAAATTAGACCTTTCAAGTTTACTTTTTAAAAATATGCAATTGAATTTGATCATTTCCAAATATGTCAGTATTTCTTAAATTAACTAACTATGATAAATGAATTTAAAATTATTAAGAAATAGAATGGGTCCGTTTTATAAACTACTACAAAGATTAGATTTTAAGTAGTATGTAAAAAAAAGTCACTGAGTTCGTCATTTATTTCCTTTTTATTATTTAAAAGGTAACATCTAAAAATACCTTATTCCATTAAAATAAAGTTATATTAAATTTAAACCTTAACATATCTAGATTTTGCATGGTCTCCAAAATGGCTATATTGTTAGTTTTCCCAGGACAGTGACATTGAATTGATGAACAGAAACTCTGCTTTCTTGCCTCACTACTGTTGTTTCACTAACTGTTTTATTGCAAAACAATATATTTATTTGCTAGACATGAATGAACATGAGACTAAGTTCACTGACACGGAGTAGATTAAACAATCCGGCATGCATGCTTTCTTATTACAAAGATATCATAACAAAGTAACAAGCTTTACTGTTTAGACATGAAAATAATCCACTGAGACACAGAACTACTAAAAACAACCCTGCATACATGCTTCACTATTACAAACTACCCAAAAGTTACTATATTTACAACTAAGCCTTGTGAACAAATAAAATGACCCAATCATAACACACATAATATGACATCCCTGGATGCATTCTTCGCTGCTACAACAGTCTCATCACAAAGGAACAGGATTTACAGTATTGGCTTGACTAACCAGTCCACTGACCCGGAATAAGCAAACACCCCTGCAGGCGTGCTTCACTGTCAGGAAACTCTAATAGCAAAGTAACAGGATTTACAGATCACATTTGGACTACTAAGTTTTTAGGCTATGTTAAAAGCGTTACCAATTGGTTTGGAATTCCGTAAAAAATACT
Organism: Oedothorax gibbosus; assembly: GCA_019343175.1. NCBI lineage: Eukaryota > Metazoa > Arthropoda > Arachnida > Araneae > Linyphiidae > Oedothorax > Oedothorax gibbosus. The sequence goes on along the minus strand of CM033276.1, from coordinate 20,797,589 downwards.
GAAATCGTGTGGAATCTATGCGAAATTCGGTTATTTGTAATTAAGGATTTTCTTAATTCAAATGTATATATACTTGTCTTTTACAACTCAAGTGAACGATAAATTAGATTAGTTGTCAGTATTAAAAAGTTGTGCCCGTAAAACATTGTATCTTTAATGTGTTCCGTATATGTTCAAATCTAGATGGATCTTTTGTAATGTTCCTTCACCAAAGTTCAATTTCATTTAACAAAAGCGCTGAGTGGTGAAAATATCGTTAAAATATGTATAAATCATTGCACATGTAGGTATCCATTAAAAACAAAAAAAAAATAGGCTTAATAACTTGCACCACCTTTAAAACAATGCGGTCGTCGGACCCGATTGCTTGTCCACCTCACATTTACTACTTGGCGACATCCATATCAATTTGGCGCTATTTATTATTACAGTTTATCAACCCTCGTGCAATACATATCTGATACTCCTTAAGAGGGTATTTCGGAATGCTACTAAGTACACGGGGGAGGGTGAAAAGGATTGGAATTCGCAGCAGACGACCATTAATCATTCAACAATAAGAATAGAACAAGATGATGTTGGCAGCAGATACTGTTCGAGCTTTAAAAGGGTGGAACATTTTAGAGTTCGAACACGGTAATCCGTCACTTGTGGATGTGACACTACTTCGCTTGTAAGTCGATTACGAGTAATAATCTGAGGGCTGCATCGGAATTGAAATTAAGTTATTTGAAAAAGTCAATGGGAGAGATTTGGATATTTGATATACAGAAAAGGGCCAGTGCCATTGATTCATCCTGAGGGAATTGGTTTTTGGTTTAGATTTAATGGTTCGAATAGAAATATTGAGAGTTGATTCATCATTGTTTTTTTGGTTGCTGTTTTTTATATATGTTCAGTATTCAGTAGCTATGAAGTTGATTGAAAAGTATGTTTCCAATACATATGGATTGAATATTTTATTTCTATTGGTTAAGATTTATTTATAAGGACGCATTTTTTTTTCGATTGTTGAAAATAATCGTTCATATTTGGTAAATTTAACTTTAATATGTGTTTTTTTATTTCTTTATTTTTGAAGATCAAATGTGGCGTAAAAACGTTTCATTAAATTTTAGAATATGGAATTTAAAAGAATTAATAACTCGTTCTAAAACATTTGTTTCTTAATCTATACATAGTAAAAGTTAAGTTAAGATTACTAAAACGTTTGTGTAAAGTATAAATATGTATGAGAAGATTCCGCGTTGGCCTCCTAATTCTATTGTTCAGTTTAAATTACTATTTAAAACATTTTAATGTGTTGAAATGTGGTGAATATATGTGTAAGAAATAGTAAAAACATATGGGAATAATAATAATTAATAATACATGTGTTTTAATACTACAACTAATCTAAATTAGCATTCTCTCATTTGCGTTGCCAATTACAAGTATTATTGCCAATTATATGAATTTAAAGAAATTTTTCTTTATTTTCAAATAAGTTAGGACATTTTTGCCACAAGTTTGGGCTTTTAACTCACTGGGCAGATTATCCTAATCGTACTATAAAATAATTGTAAAATTATAACTCAATAGGTACATAGAATACATTATTCATACATCGTGTTTAATTCTACAGAATATTCATTTCCTACAAATACTGAATTTAATTTTTACACATTATTCATTTTCTGCAAATACTGAATTTAATTTTTACACATACCAAACTTATTCATCACCAAACGTAAGATGCAATTACGATAAAAATTCACTCTACTCAAAGATCCTAACGAAACTTTTTAAAAAGGGGGAATGGAGGTACGATAATGAAATATAAGGCAATTTCACGGCTGATGTGACATACATATTTTATTGAGCAGGAACTTCCTGCTTAGCACAACTCCGAAATTCCTAATCCAATTTCCAGTTTCTCCGAGTCAACAACTCTTGCATTTCAATACCCCTACTACACAATCCATAGTTTGGTCGGATACTCAAAATTTTAAGTGCACACAGAATTTGTCGTTACTTTCTTTCGCCAAAATCGGATTGGCGCGCGAAAGTGGCGACCATTTTTAAAAGAAACAATCTATTTATGAAGAGGCTTTGCGGCAAAGTGGGTATTGGGAAGAGGTTCTTTTTTCTTTCAATGTTGATATGTACTTGAAGGTTTTAGTCTAAGAATGGTATAACTATAAGCTTTCTTGAAAATAACTATTGGCGTTTTTTCCATGTGCCTCACTAGAGTACCTTACAAAAGCTTGCTAATTAGTACACTGTAAGAAAAAAACACTGTAAATGTACAGTAAAATATGCTGGCAACATGTGTGCCAGCATTGATTTATGTTTTGTAAAGCAATTTATTTTTTATGTGAACAGCAGAGCCGTAAATTTACCAGAATTTTTTGCTGTAATTTTACCACTGGCAAAAATCCACTGTAAACACCTTACGGTAACGCCGTCGGACTTTCTATCTAAAGATCTCACGAGCACGTCTATTCCCACTATAATCGGGACTTTTAGGGATATAATTCAATTATTTTTAACAGCACGAAAACGTTTATATAGCATGGTTGTGTTCAGAACTGAGCACCTCCCAGATAAGAAAATATTGAAAAAATATTGCATCATTACTCTTCGAATTTCAAACAAATTTAGCAAACTATAATATTTAATTATTAATTTTCGAAAGAAGATTAATGAAAATAGTTAATTTTGGCGTTTAAAAGTTTGAATAAGAAATAAATTATTAGCTAAAAGCCTTGTTTGGCGAATTTCTTTCTGAGGTGTATAAAAAGTGCGGTTTTTTTGTTGAGCACAAATATTAAGTGGAAGCGGTTTAAGTGACATTCTGTAACAAACCTACTTTTCGATTTTGTCAGAATTTATCTATTTAGTTTAAACTTTTCTACTGACGCATACTTCATGATTATTTGCTAAAAACTTGTGAGATTTAGAAAAACCTTTCACCATGCATTCTACTTGTATTGAACTATGAAATATTACTATAAACTCATTTTCAAAATATATTTTTAAAAAATTTAAGGCATTCTTTCTGCCTGTGGCACTTTAATTTATGTGGGTTAGAGTGTTATTTGGAAGAAATTGAATAATCATCAGTGGTGGCGCTAGGAATTGCACGACGTGGAAGGGGACTAATGCAAAATTTAAAATAAATTACAATCCTCAAAAAAATTAAACAAAACAAACAGGTAGTTACTATATTATTTTGAAGAGAGGATGATGCGATGAAGTTACACTTCACCTATTGGCTTAATGCATCCAAGGTCAATTAAAGGGTACGAACTATAGCTGTTGGGCCTTACGAATCACGACTGAAACGACAATGTTGGAGTCTGCAAAACAGTAGATAATTTTAAAACTCTTTAAAGGGTTCTATTTTTACAGACCACAATTTTTTGGCCATTCCGTTTCTAAAGCATATATAAGAATAATAGAAAAAAAATGATAGATGAGTTTTTCTCCGTCGAGAGTAGGCTAACCTTGCCCAACTGAGGGGCTACAAAAAAATCCTAACATTCTTAAAGTTTTATTGACTAATGACAATATTTTATCTAGTTGTGTCAAAGCCAAGCAGTTAGATCTTTCACACAACTCATTACAAATGCGATAAATTTTAATATCGAAGGTAAAATGTATTGCTGTGCAGATGTTGTCAAATACATTGCCAGAACAGATAAATTGACTTTGACATTACTTGAGCAAATATCGTGGATAAAACCGTAAGTGCGATATATTTTCCCGTCACATGTGAAAACTCCAATTAACTTAAAATTGTCACTCTTATCATTCATCACCGTAAACAATTCACAAATTAATATAACCCCGGTATATAAAACGTGACTTATACTTTCATAGTTTTTTTCGTTGACTTTTGATTCTGGAAAAATACGAAATCGGAAAACATACCACTGTCAAAATAAGTCCACCATTTACATTCAATTCCTTTCGTATGTATATGCATATAGGTGACCTTTTTTTCCATTTTGCGGGAACCATTTTCGAGAAAATCGAATTTCCCCTATCATTTTTCGAACCTTCATCCATTCGTCAACACGAGCTTTGTTTTAGGATTTATGCGGGCGAATAAAAGAACTACTTTGGAGGAGCGGTTGCTCACAAAAATCTGTCATTGAAAACAAGTATTACAGACTCTGTCACTTAAACCGCTTCCACACAGTATTTGTGCTCAACAAAAAACGCACTATTTATACACCTCGGAAATAAATTTGCCAAACAGGGCCTTTAGCTAATAATTTATTTATAATTCAAACTTTTAAACGCCTCGTTAATCTTCTTTTGCAAATTAATAATTACTCATTATCGTTTGCTGAATTGGTTTGAAATTCGAAGAATAATGATGCAAATTTTTGTAATAAATATCTTTTAGTTGCCACAATTCCCCATATTCATTAACTTTCTTTCAAAAAAGAGAATAATAAATAATTAGTAAAATTGATGCTTTAAAAATAAAAGCGAACTTTTGCTTATTTTTTATTCAAAGTTAGAATTCTCTATGCATCCTTCCTCATACATATATAATGAAAAGTCAAAAGAACTCTATTGTGATATTACAACAATCCAAACTAAATTATATTACATAAATAAATATTCTTTCAAGAGTTTTATTTTTATTTTAAATAAAGTTTCTCGTACGTTTGACGAAATGGCAACAGTGAAAATATTGAATAAAAATGGAATTTGCATGTTATTTCAATGTGGATTAAATTTTGAGTTATTTAAATTTTAAATAAACTTCTAATTTAAATTTTTTAATGAAATTTGGGATGTAGTCTAACCTGATTTTTTGCTTCAAAATGACGTATCCCACTTGTTTGTGTGACTTGCAGTTCGTTCTGTGAAAGTGGGTGACAGACGGACGGACGGACTGAACAATTATAATACCTTACACTTTTTACGTTATAAACGTAGTGTGGAAGCTAATAAATGGAAGTAAATGTCGAAATATAAAGACAAAAGTTTTGGATTATGTTTGGGGTAACATCGAAGAATATTGATGACTTAGGTCTGAAGCCTTGTTATGAGAATTTTAATAAATTTTGGATGAAGTTTAGTTGTTGTTGTTTTTTAATATTCTTGATTTTTTTATGAATTTGTTCCTTCGAAATTTACAAATTTTTTAATGAAAGTAGATTTTTTTATATGTTTTTTAGAAACGCAATTGTATCTTTTTCGCTACTGTCTTTGTTAAGTAAGTTCTTTATAATTTCTTTTTGTTTTTCCCGTTTATTATATGTTTTGATATAATCAGGTAATGTAAAAATTAAATTATAAAAATGTAATCTTCAGAAAATAATTCTGAAAAAAAATATCCCAAGGTCCGAGAATCTCTGAATGCCCTTGTACAAGTTAACCAGTCGTTGCATTTGAAGATATAAGGAGACGAAAAGTTAAACATTCTAGTTTGGTCGATCTGCCATCACCCACACGAAACAAGTTTCAATAGGTTTAGAATTGGCTTCATTTAGAAATGAAATCCTATTTTTTGTTTTTCATCGCGACTAAGTTGACCATTTCTTTAAGATCTAGATAATTCATATTTATCAATGCTGGGTACCTAATCATACTTTTTTTTTCAATTGATTTGGAGGTTTAAGTACTTGAAATTACGTAGTGTTTTGGGGATCTTTTGAATAGATAATATTTTTAGATAATGTATGTTTAAACTCTATCGTATTCAATTAACCATATAAATGAAATAATTTTATATTTAGGAGACATTTAAAGAGTCATGGGAAGAACCCCTTGATTGACTAGGAATCTTCCGGTATTCAGGTCTGCTTGGTGGACATTGACGACTGGAAACCGGTTTCTCCCTTGGTTCTTCTCTCGGCACAAGCGTTTCAGGATTTTCGAGAGAGAAGAACCAAGTGAGAAATATGTTTCCTTGCAGCAGTTTAAGCGATGACTCGCCAAAAAGGTCTGATAGGGAGGGATATCCAGTCGATGAAGCTGTTTTTCCCCTGGACTCTTCATTTATTTTATTTCTTAATGTTGCACAATATTGGTTTTAAATTCTTTAAACAAATTATATATATTTTCATACTTTGTCCCAGATGCCCCAGGTCCACCCACAATCGAGGGCTACCACGACGGCGACATCGTCCAAGTTGGCGACAAACTCAACCTCGCCTGCATCTCCAAAGGTGGCAATCCCGCCGCCAAGCTCATCTGGTATCGAAACGGGGACCAAGTGGACGTGACCTACTCAACAGGAGGCAAGGAGGCAACCAACACCCATACGTTCGCAGTGGGCCCTAGGGACAACAGGGCAGTGTACCGCTGTGAGGCATCGAACACAGTCACAATGCAGCCGCTGAGTGCCTCTGTGAGGCTTAACGTGTTGTGTAAGGAAATTTTATTACTTACCTGAGAGGGGGTTTTAATTTTTACCGGGTCACTTTTAGGTTAAAGCGATAAAGGATATATATCTTAAAGGATATATCCCACGGACGCTCATAAATTCCACTCAAACCTAAACGCAACTTGATGTTCAACTTTGATCTCAATTTCGACTTCGCCAAGTTAGACATAGGGTTTCCAGCGTTGAATGTATGATTGTTTGCATATTCTATTTTCAGGCAGTCATAAATATTACTTCATCTTCATGTTTGGCGCAAATTTATGTTTGTCCATCTATGTTGGCTGAATCTACGCATGTGCAAGGTCAGCGACTAAAAAAGGATCAGTATAAGACTCGCCATTTATAATGATGTGGTATCTCCTCGCTGTGCAGAAAGCAGTAATCTGTGCATCTGATTAGTTCAAATCCTAGGTTGGATCAACCAGGTCATGTGGGGTTGACGACGTTGAAAATACTTTCTGCAACCTCAACTTTCTTAGAAAGTCGGCAGATTACATCCAACTTTTGAGTTTTGCATTGAAGATATGTTTGAATTGAGGGTTGGGTTGGAGAATTTCGCTCGTGTGATATGCCCTTAAGCCTCATGTATCTTACTGTGGGTTTAAACCCACGAGGATGTTTTTATTTCCCGCCAACAGTTTCAAACTTTAGAATGCTATAACTTTCGGAAGATTGTTCAATCACTGCTATGTGTGATTTCTGATGGGCTGCCCTGCCAGTGCGAAAACTCTTCAAGCTCTGTATTCCAAACGACTCTAGTTCTGCGTAAGATTTTTCTCTGATCCCGGAAGCCTAAACATGACTGGCTGGGGGGCTGGCTTGGACACTTAACCCCTTAACGATCTAATGATTTACAAGAAAACGGTCATAAAAGTACATGCCTATATCGATATTATTATGAAGCGTTACCTACTGGACAATTCAGCGATTGGTGTTTCAATTGATAGATTTAAGTTAGTTTTAACCTTATTGGCGCGTTACAACTGAACGCTCCACCGATTGGTGTTTCAATTAGTGGATTTCAGTTAGTTTAAATCTTAAAGGAGCGTCACTACTCAACACGCGCATCCCGGAAATATCACGGGAGCGAAAAGGGATTTAAAAACTTCCATTGAGTCTCTTATACATTATTGGGTAATTCCATATAACTGTAGCGTAGGGTAGACCGGGGGAATCGCGCCACCTTAAGCAGGGAAGTGTAATTTTCATGCAGAGTTGTGTTAGAATTGTAAATTGTAACAAACATAGCATACTACATTTCATAACCTATCTTTTACTGATTTTTTAAACTTGAAATCTTTAATAGAAACTGAATAAAATTGTTTTTTTTTTAAAGCTTGCAGAGTGGCGGTATTACCCCGGTACCTGGGGTAATGCCATAGAGTCCTACTATTCTTAACAAAGTAACACGTGTAATAAATGACTTTTAGTTAATGCCATACTATTCTTTAAATAAAAATTATGTTGGCCTAGTAAATGGCTATTAAGTCTCTCTTTTTCTAATCTGAGCAAAAATCTGAAAGAAAAGGATAGCGGCATAACCCTGGAGTGATGTGGCGGCATAACCCGGGTAAGATAAAATGGCGTAGACGGCTTGTTTAGAGGAAGGTAGATAACCTAGCGTCCAAACTAACAACGTGATTACATAGCCAAGTTATTGCTCTTTCCAATGATATGTAACTTACTTATCTAACTTAGGGATAACAGTCACTTATTTTTGAGTTTCGGAAGACTCAAAATTAGATGAAACTCACTAAAAAACGTTTTTTTATTAAACTTTACACCAACACACCGCATGGCCATAAGCCTCTCTACTACTGATTACCGTGTTTCCTGCTACAGGTCCGTGCTTACAGGACCCCCTCCACACACACCGCTGGCGAGTTACAGGATGGAGCGTCATTGTCCAGGGTGGCGAGATTCCCCCGCTCTCCTAAGTCACAATTTTAAAAAAAAAGCTTTTTAAATTGGAAAAAAAAATCACATTAAATAAAGCACGTTATATTATTTATTTGCAATAAGTGAAAATCAGCTATTCCGCAATTTTTTTTTTTCTTCATTTAATGTTAAAAGTTGTTGAGATCACTTTTTACACACGTGACTTTCACTACAGTCACTACAGAAGGGTAATTTTGCATGATTTTAGCCTATAATATATTTCAAAAATATATAAGCATTTCAACATTCAAATAATATTTTAATTTCCTTCTCTCCCCAGTCGCCCCGACCAAAGTGAGCATCAGCGGCCCCAAAGAAGTGCGCGTTGGCGATTCCGTCCGTCTGTCCTGCGTCACCGGGTCCAGCAACCCCCCAGTTGAGGTGTCTTGGGTGGTGGACGGTCGACCGGTCATGTCAACACAGGCGGTTACCGAAGACACCGCGGGCGGTTGGGTGACCAGCTCCAACGTCACAGTCTCTGTGTCCAGGCAGGTAAAGCACCGGTGGTGGTCTTTTTTTGTGTTCATGTGTCTTTATAACTTGTAATGTAGTTTATCCCTCTAAGGGATACAGACGTATAAACCCGTCACTTTAACTGTCAGGTTTTTCAGAAACATACAAAATTTCAGAAATTCAATAATTTTATTAAATTTAAAGCTTGGATGAGATATTTATGACCATCCACCACAGAATTTTCAGTTAAAAAATTTTAATTAAAATATCATGCAGTGAGAACAAGTTTACACTTCTGACTTCAGCCAATTTGCTTATATCCCTCAGAGGGTAAACCTAATGTGTCATATTCCTAAATTGTCATGTCCCATATAAATTTAACATATACCAAATTAGCAGGTATTAGAAAGTTATTTTTAAAAAGTAACTGTTACACTTAATTTTTTTTAAAAGTAACTCTGCTACAGTTGTAGTTACTTAATACGAAAAGTAACTAATCACATCACAGCTACTTTTTAGAAATTCAAGTTTTAAGAAAAATTGAAATTTAACCATCGTACCATTTTTCACAGAGAAACAAGACTAAAGAAATGGGGGCAATTGGGAAAAAGTTAAGAACGAAAATTTAACGTTGTTTAAATTTGAATAGTTATATTTAAGCTGAACGCCGAAGTGTGTCGAAAATATCCGCGAAGAAATGAAGAAGTATTGGAAAAGTAACGACATGTTTTGTTACTTCGTACCGCTAAAAGCAACTAACTTACTTTCTGAAAAAATCTAACGACGTTACCGCAAGTTACAGGTAACGCGTTATTCCAATCCTTGCAATTTAGGTTACATGTATCTTTAGCGCTTCATACCTATTTGGTTCATGACGTATCCATTTACATCACGTCATACATACCTCGGTACACCAAATCATATGGCTTCAATTCAGATGGGTTTTTTTTTATCATACCATACCTCTTTTTTCATTTGTATTTTTACATCATATCATGTATCATTTAAACTATTTTTATAATACCGATTAAGAAGTTTATATAAACACAGACCTTTGGAAAGGCGTGATTACTTCAGGCAAATTATTATTGGAACAGCGATCCAAACTGCTCAAATTCAACAAACATCAAGGCAAAAACCAATGGTGGCAAAATAGTGCGTAGTAAATAGAAATATCCGCTAAACCTGTTATGTTAATATTGTCGCGTAGAAATCAAGAAGCTCTGCGTTGCTAACTTATTTTATTAGAATTGAAGTACACGTAACATGTAAATAACAGAACTGACCCCGAACTATGGGGACATGGGTTTTTATATACAAGCACCGAAAGTACTTACTTCCGGAAAGGCATAAACTAGAAAGTTCCAGAATGTTCCTATTAATGTAGAAATAATAATTTGAAATACACTATACTGATATTCGAACCACAACGCCTTCGACTCTCGGTTCCGCGGGCCGATGCTTTACCGCTGCTCCACAGAATAGCGTCATTATAGCATTAATAAAATTAAACAAGGCTTTTTTTTAGAAGCATTTCAATTTATTTCAAAATTGATACAAAAATGTATGTTACTAAGAACAATATAAAATGATATTTAAAAAAAGTACAAGGTTTCAATTTCACAAGTAAAAATTTGATTATGTATACATCACATTCATTGAAAGTGTGATTAAAAAATAGTCAATATATTATAAAATAAAGATAAAAATCAACTTTGATAAAGGTTTCAAAAAGCATCATCATCATGCTGATGATGATGAAGTAGGCTATAGTGAGGTTAAAATTTAAATATTTCCAAAATACATTATTGTAGCCACAATAAATTTCAAAAATATACAAAAGTATAAAACTATTTTATTTACAATACACTTAGTTCTAATTAATATAGCTTATTAAACAGAATAACCTGGAATGCAATACAAGTTGATAAAAAATTTCACAAAAGAATGTAACTTTTTATTAAGGAAGGAATTTTATGAGAAAAGCCTCATAAAAGGAAAATTCAAACAAAATCGAATTTTATATTAAAAAATCAACTCTTTTTAAATTGAGCAATACATTATTCAAGACATAATACAAAAATTTAATCAAAATATTTTAAAGTAACAAGTTTTAAAAGCAAAGTTACAATGGAGGCCACTTTCGAAATAACATCATAATAAGAATGCAATTAAAAAAAGTGCCAATTCCTATTTTTACCCGAAAAAAGACCGCTGTTTCTGTGAATGGATTAAACACACAATAGAGTACTAAACTCATAATAAGGTTGTAATAGATAAATGGGCCCTAAACAATGTTTCATACTGTTCGTACACATAGCTTAGATGGGGGAGGGAGGGGGGACTTTTAAGCATAATTAAAATACACAAGGACCTATTTTAATATGTCGTATATATGAGACATCGAAAAATTTTATTCAATTAAAAATAATACTTACAAAAACACTAAATTAATAAATCTATAATACAATACAAAAGTTCGAAAAAAATCAAATGTCATGGGCACTGCCGATGTCAAACCAAGATCTTTCTATGAGTTATGACGCAATATCTTCGTAAAAAAATTAAGGACCAAATTCGAAACAAACGTAAAGAAATTACTACATTTCGCAGTGCAGCCTAGTTTCTCTATCAACTATTCAGCTAAAAAACTACCGAAATAGTTATCCTTTTTTTATAGCTTTTTCCGAACGAAAATAACTTAAATAAAATATGATTTATGAACATTTTATCATGCTTAAAAATTAAAATTACTGAAGCAAATAAGGTTAGGCTCTACCCTAAGTTTACGAGGAAAGGTTTTTTTTCTTCGTAATTAAAGCCTCCCTTTAGGTACGGTCTTCCTGTAACCATATAAAAATTTACTTTGGACAGTGACGAAACGTCCAGTCATCAATAGATGCGCTGATGACCAAGGGGAAAAGTATAAAACACTTTTTTTTAACTATTTTATTTTTTAAATAAAACTTTTTCAAAAAATACTTGTATGTGTTTTTCTTTTCAATTTTCCGTTTATTTTTTATTTATTTTCCTTTATTTGTCATTAAAAACATGAAAAAAACGAAAGATACTTTGTTTACATTTAAGGTTCTTTAGGGGGCTCAGCGATGACATCGTAAAAAGTCACCTATCGCCACTGACGTTGGAATATAACGAAAAGGCACGACCTGAGAAAAAAGGATCAGTATTGCGATGGCACACCAAAGTTCTGACAATCGATTTAACATTGATGAGATTCGTTTCGAGCAGTTGTAGAATCTGATCATGATCTGGACAATGCATGCATGATTAACAGACAAGTACGGCTAGGTATGATGGCGTCTATGGATAATAATTGGTACTGTTCATATGGATAGGTTTATGGGTGTTTCAGGACAACAATTTTACAAGTCTAATTTAGGCAGTACATTTGTACTAGATACACTCAAATATACATGTATTAACGATATAATAAAAATATATTGTTTTAAAATAGAAACGGTGCAAAGTCGAACTGGATTTGGACGTTTTTGTTCGAAAACCAATCGATCCTGCAGACAGGACGGCTCTTAGGGGTGCCAAAGGTGCCCTCGCTTCAGAAGGGACCACCGACTGGGAATGGGGGAAAATATGGGTTTTAATATTTTTTATATATAATTATTTAAATGTACAACCAAAAACAGTTTTAAATATGTATTGGAATAGGGCCCTATATTTAGGTAGCACAAGTCCACATATCTGCTAAAGGCGTTCCTGTCTACAGAAGGTTTCCTACTCCTCTTCTTCAATTTTCCGAATTAGAACCCGTACCACCGTTAGCATTTCCTGTTTGAACCTCCACTCTCATGGCAACTGGTAGGCACTGGTTGAGGACAGGTGTCATAAGGCGGCGGTGGTGGAACCTGAGAAAAGCAGCTCAAGTCCGGTTCCATCGACGCACCAAAGCTCTGACTTGGTCTTTGAGGTCTCTGGAGAGATTCATATGGGGGCGGTAAAAGCTGACCATGGTCAGATGACGAGTTCATAGGATATTGAGGATAATAAGAGTGAGGATAATAGGGAGGTTGCCCATTTGGATATGGTGGATGTACCATCCCAGGTTGAGGTTGTTCATCTGAGTATACGTTCACAGTGCACTGGGATGGGTATGGTGGATGCACCGTCACAGATTGAGGTAGCTGATCTGGGAATATGTTCACAGTGCACGGGGGGTTTGGCGGTCTGTTGGCGTTTGGCGTTCTGGATTGTTGGCGACGACGTCTTTTCCGGCGGGCGTTTTTCTGTCGTCTGTTTCTTCTGGGTCGGGCTTCAGTTCCTGTCGGGGGTTGGACGCAGCAGCATCTGTAGCAGTAGCTGCAGAAGGCCACAGTGATCAGGATGAGTACGACCAGCCCGATGCCGTCCAGAATACCTAGGGAAAACGTGTTATATAACTTAAATATATATGGCACATTAATCAGAATGAAGCTTTAGGGAAGATTGATGAAGAAGTTTAGATTGTCTGACTTCGAAGAATTAAAGATTTTTATCACAAGATTACAAAGATTGACTGAATCCCACTTTCACATTCCAAACGCCCTACGACAAATAGAAGTGTTTTCATTGCTGGTGAATGGCGAATTGAATTTGATGAGGTTAGCGTTCATATTTCCCCTCAAAACTGTACTTGCGAATTTGAAATTGCAAAATTCCAAAAAAAAAAGATATTCCATTTTGTTTTCACTTGTAGGTAGTATTATGAAGAAAAAAAAATTATGCCAATATCACTATAAACAAAGGGTGAATGCGAAATTAACACTGAAAGTTTTCGAATAAGCATGAAAAAGGGGGCCACTATTGAACCGAGTACAACTTTGAACACGCTAATATGCGATTGAAATTATAAATAGTTTGAAAGCTAGTTATATTTTACACGTCTAAACTGTGCATTAAGGTTAGGTTGAATGATCGTCCTAAAGGGAGTATAGACGGATATTGTCAGCATGCCAATGCCTACTTTTTCATTCTTTCGAATTAAAAAAAATAGGTTAAAAATGAAAAAGTAGATATTGACATGCTGACAATGTCCATCTGCAGGGCCGTATTAGAAATTTGGCAAAGAAGGCAATCGCCCACAGGCCCCGGTCAATTTTAGGGCCCCGCAGCTGTCAAGTGTCCCCCTTAGAATTAATTTTTTTCCACCTAAGATTAATCATTTATTTTATTTCAGATCAAATGTATTTCTATTTTTTTATATTTTATTTTCATTCAAATGGGAAGGGTAAAAAAACAAACATTTGATTTTGATTAATAGGGAGGAAAAAACGATACCAAAAGCAGGTATTTTTCGAATCTTTAGCTGATTTAAAAAATATTTTCCCAGGAATAGTTTTTTTAACAAAGAAACAAAAAGGGGGGGAGGTGAGACTTAGAATTCTAAAATTCGTTTCCGAGGCCCCTTCAAAATCTCAAAATCTACTGCCTACAGGTCCTTACACTGCTTAATCCGGCCCTACCCGTCTGTCTGTCCGTACTCCCTTTCCAAAATCAGTTCTATCCGTGGGATCTTTATTCTTTTTTTTTGGAGAAAGGTATGACCTTGTCCTAAGTAGGCTATTTTAGTTGCTTTAGAACTTCCTGTTTTGAATCCTTTCGAATTAATTTTTAAAATATATTACTTTAAAAAGTAAAAATTAAATAACATTTCGATTTTTTTGTGTAAAATATTTCAATAATAACTACTAAAAGAAGTAGTATCAGTATTAAACATCAAAACATACGATATAGTGTTTTAAAGCAACTTAATCAAAGGGTGGCCACAATTAGGACAATTGACCACATAAGATACACTTCTTTATATATGTGTTATCAGTTTACTTGTAAATAGGTAATTTGTGAAGGTAATTTTAAAATATAAAAAATAAACAGAGTATGCAGTTTGAAAAACAATCAAAATTTATTTATAAAATACAAATCCATTGTAAAAATGAGAATTACCAAACACATACAAAAAGCTAAAAAAAAAAATACAGAGATTCCATTTCATACATAAAAGGTTTAGAGTTTAGACAATTCTAACTATTTGTTGGTAAACAGATCACATTGCAACGATTGCAAAAAAACAAGGATAAATTCAGTCTTTCATAAAAATTTGCATACAAAAATAATTATGTATCATACCACATCCATTAAAGCAGTATACAACTTAAAATACTTTTAAACAAAATGCCGAACGGAATTTTCAATACAGGACCTTACAATTACGTTGCATATGACTTTTATAAGTAATGTGGTTTGGCTTAAACCCATACAAGGGGTTAATCAAGAAAATTATCGAATAAGTATAAATTAAGCAACAAATTTTACAAAGACTTTTGTATAAATATATAAAATTTCAAAAAGATAATTTTCACTATCAAACATTTTTTTTGTTAAATGAATAGCAAAATAAGTAAATGCAAACTGCAGTGATAACAAGTAAACGCTTCATGGGAAATCTTATACAAATAAAAATGTGAACTTATTATAAAATTAAATTTTAAATAACAGATTACTTATCTGATTTTGAAAAAACAATTAAGCTCATTTTTCCTTAATATGCTACAATATTAACTGAATTGCTAAAAATTATTTTTATGGGTAACATTTCATACAAATAACATATATTATTACTCTGTATACGAATTATGCAGCGAAGAAAAAGAAAAGTTCCATACAAAATTACAAGAAAAATTATTTCAACTTTCAAATGCATTAACTGCTAATGATACATCAATCATATATTGGTCACAAAGCTCCATTGGAAAAAGTAGGCCTTTTAGCCAAGATGGGCAAATATAGGCTTCAAAAATATGAGAAAAACCGATATTTATGATACAAAAAACTTTTAAATACTCTAACGTAAGTAGTCATTTGTATAAAATAAAACTTTCTTGACAACTAAATAAAAAATAGAGAAAAAAAGACTTAAAAACTCTTAAGAAACTAAATTTCCCTGCATAAAATAACTTTTTTGATAACTTGAACAATAGGGAGAAACAATTTTTTAATTCATACAAAAAAAATTTTTGATTGAATCATTTCAAACAAAAGATCAAACAATTCAAAGCTATGTGGAATTAAGCTCTCATAACATTGTAAATTCACCCTAAACACTTTTTCAAGTTATTTTCTTTACTAATACATCAAAAATCAATATATCAATTTTCTTTACTAATACATACAAAGTATTACATTACTTTAATACATAATAAATGCTTGCTTGCAATTCAAATTCATTAATAAACTTATAAAGCATGGAACAGTTAAATATATATAATTTACCATAACCAAGTATGAAATCAGACATTCTATTGAATTCGGTAACGCATGGTAAAGTACACCGCTAAAAACAATTAGGGGAACACTTTGCGTACTTTTATTAACCCTTTCAGTTCCACTTTTTATTTTTTATTCTACAAACCTAAAATTTGTGAAATAGATTCATTATGTTTGGAATCATAAATTTTGAATAAATGTTAACAATAATTTTTCAAAACTTTATTTATTTTGTTAAAAATAAAGTTAAAATCAATTTTTAAACATCTAAGAATACAAGCGTGAAGAATTTAGGGTCAATTTATTTCATTAAATTGTTTCAAAGTGAATTTTATTTTACCATGGTTTTCATTTAATTAAAACAAAGATTATTTAAATCTTCAAAAGTCATGATTCTTCCATCTAACGATAAATAAGTGTGAGCTTAACTTAATGAGAAAAAAAATGCCAAGCTGATGATTCCAAATGGAATCATTGGGGGGTGAAAGGATTTAAACCATGTGCTTCCCTAATTGTTTTCAGCAGTGTATATACTCTACTAATTAAATTATCAAATATTATACTACACAACATGTTCTAGTTTTTATTGTATTGATGCATTTAAAAAAAATACTAACTGGTAACTAGTTGTTATCATCAATTAATAAACATTTAAAAAAACATTTGCATTAAAAAATTACTAACAGGTAACTAGTTGTTATCAATTAATAAATTATTTACTTGAATCATTGTTTAAAAATTTAAAATACTTGATAATTATTATAGTATACTTTGCCTAAATATCAGGCATTCTATTTTTATACTTCACCAGTAACATATATATACATTCAAATTCAATAGAGACTAGTGAAAGCATCAGTAACTATGTATATTTTAAAAAGCTTCCACTCGACATCACATCAGAAACTATACATTTAACATGTTTTTAAAAGATATAGTATAGCCGGGCCCCATACTGTGGCTTGCGGCAGCCAGAGAACCATTTTGTATTGAACTGTTGTATTTGAACTGTTTATCTATTTCGGAAAAAGTTAGAGCATACAAAAATAAAATTAAATATCCATGCTGGCCAATGGCCTAGAGTCACTGGATACTCGCTCTACTAACTAAGGCAGAGCTGTGACAGCATTGGCAATTTGGCAACATGCATTCACAAAGATGTTATTCTGGTCAAAAGGGCAATAATTGGCACTATAAATTGCCTTGGGCAGTAAAAGGTAACGGACGCCAACTGGCTTGCCAAAACTACTTTTTGTCGTTACTCCTTTCATAAATATTAGTATAAGTTAATACTGAGTGGCTGAACAGATGCCAGAATATGATAGCCAAACTATACTAACTGACTGTCAAAGATCTTATAAGTAAAAATAAGTATATGTGACTAACTTTAAATTAAAAACAAAAACTTTTAAATATTAAAATTTAGGTATTAGGAAATTTGGATAAGATTAATAAATTTTTGTAACTATTCTATTACAAACAGTTGTTTAAAATAATTGTTAGTTATTTTAAAAATCTTTCTACAAACTGAGATCACTTGAGCGATGTGGTACAATAAGTATAAATGGACAACAATAACTTTAAAAACAATACTTTTGCATTAGAATCAGAACTTTTGTAAAAAAAAAAACCATCTTTGGCTTGTCAATTTATACCATTTCTAAAATTTTTAATAAATATGTTTTCTAGAAGGTAATGGGATTCACAGTATATTAAGTAAATATTGATTGATATGTTTGTTGACATTAAGATATGTTGTACAGTGATATATTTTAGAGTTCTTTTTTTAACTTTTTAATTACTAAAATTTACTTTATGAAAGAATGTACACTTAACTTCCTTTGACGTTGTTTTATTAAATGAAAAGTATAAGGCTGATAAGATAATTATTTGGTTAATGATTTTAAAACAAAATTCACAAGGAAAATTAGACCTTTCCTTTAATAGGGAATTTGATCATTGTAGAGCTTTAAGTCTGTTTGGCCTACTAAAAGTTTAGATTAAAAACATTTATTTTCAGCTCACATAAATGAGCAGAAATATCTATAATAATGAACTCATTATTGTATGTGTTCATTTTTAAGAAATTTTTAAGTAATTTCCATAATTTTTACAGATTGTCTGTACAATCAGTAAAAGGGTCAGAAGTTACAAAAAAAAGTAATTGAAAATATAACTTTTGATGACACATTTTCATTTTGGTACTTTAACTCTACATTAACAAGATTAAGAACTCCCGATAAACAATAGGTATGCGAGAAACAAAATTTAAAGCTAATATTGAATATTAAGAACTTGCAATTCTAACAAGGCCTTGAATATTATATCCAATGTAAAATACTACGAACACATGCCATAACCAATTATACATGTACAATTAAAAAACAAAATTAGTATAACTGAGCACACCTAAAGCTAAATACATTCATAAAATAAACATACATAAATAGATAAAGCACAAATATAGTCGGAAATTTATCTTCATGGCATGTAACTTTTAGGATAAACTGCCTTTCTGGTTTGCACACTGAGCAAAACTCCATAAAAAAAGAACTTATGTCTCAAATAAGTCAGGTTAAGGTTACAAAGATTTCCCATACAGTTTACTTTATAATGATAGGTAAATAAAAAGTTATTTTTAACATTGACAGTTTAATTCTTACTTTAATCTTAACCTTTGACTCCTTTTGGAAGATATATGTACAGATAAAAAATTTCACAAAAACTAATAGTTCATAGGAATGGAAGATGTCGTATTTCCCCCCATATGTGCCCATATCCATTATATCAAAAATTACAGTATTGACTGACTAGGGCAGCTTAAATCAGAGAGCAACACTGGAATAAAGACATATCAGGTTGGAAAATACTGAAGGAATAACTTTTTATGCAAATCTAGAGATAAGATAAAGAATACCGCCTGTTGGTCACGAGAAAACTCAAGCTCAAACTTTACATAGGAAGAAATTAAGATCAGGGTTTGCGTTCATAATTAAGAAAAGAGATATCTTAAAACTTTCGTAAAGATACTTAAGTATTTATTTAGGAAAATTATGTATGACATTATTTAAATATTGTTTCTATATATGCCCTTATGTTTATATATATATATTAATTTAAAATTAGAATGACATTACGCATTTACTTGAATTAGATGATTTTTAATGAACAACCTTAAAAGTTGAGTTGTTTTGTAATTTACGACCGTCTTTTTTTTTAAGTACAAAGGGGGACTATGTAGTCTTTAATAATCAAAACCTCAAAATAGTTTCAAGAATATAACATTGTGTATATCACTATACTAGTTTTCTCCAAATAATAGGAGGAACTGAAATAAACATTGCATACTTGGTTTCTCGAGTTTAAAAGGTCAACTATTAAGATAATAAAAAGAGAACAGTTCTTAGTTCAAACACAACAGGATAGGAAATTGTAATAAAAAACATTTAAGTGTATTGTCATTTTTGACTGAATAATGGAGAAAACCTTGGCCAGATACCTAACTACTGGAAGAAATTGTGACTCAAGGTTTCAACATAAAATGGAACTTATTCTTATTGAAAATAAAATTTTAGAAGATAAATAAATAAAGGCTGTCCCAAATTATTTAGTAGATGTGCAAACAAATCCATAATTTGATTGTATATACTTGAACAGGAAGTGCAGTCCAAACTAGTAGGAAACAAAGACTAATAATACCACAAGAAAATATAATATAGTACAAATCCAAGAGGCCTCAGACTATGAAAACATCCGATAGAAAAGCTGATAGAACAGCCGATAGAAAAGGGTAAATGAATACTTATATATCGTAACGATTCCTGTAAACAAAGAATAGGCTTATTATGGAGCAGAAGGGGCATAATTAGGATTATACTCCGGCTGCTTATTGGCATCAGGATGTTACGCACTGGTCGGCAACAGAGGCAAAGGAAACTGCGGAGGACCTTGCATGTTCAGCGGCAACGGGCAATTAGACGGCGCCTGCTGGAAGAAATTCATTGTGATACCCGGCTGTCCAGGGGCAGGCTGGGCAGCATAAGGTTGACTGAGTGGCTGGGCGTAACCATAAGGCGGCATGGCATACCCTTGCGGAGGATAAGGTTGCTGAGAAGGGAACATGGGGGGAACCTGTCATGGGTGGAGTCCAAACTTGTAGGACACAGAGACTGGTAATAACACAAGAATTCTAATATAGTAAAAAATAAAGCGGTCTCAGTCGAAGAATATTTTTGATAGAAAAGGGTAAATGAATACTTAATTACTGTAAGCAAGAATAGGCTTATTGTGGAGCAGAAGGGGCATAATTAGGATTATACTCTGGCTGCTTATTGGCCTCGGGATGTTCGGTCGGCAACGGAGGCAAAGGACAATGCGGAGGACCTTGCATGTTTACCGGAACCGGTGGCAATGGGCAATTAGGCGGTGCCTGCTGGAAGAAATTCATTGTGACACCCGGCTGTGCAGGGGCAGGCTGGGCGACATAAGGTTGATTGGGCGGCTGGGCGTAACCGTAAGGCGGCATGGCATACCCTTGCGGAGGATAAGGTTGCTGGGGAGGGAACATGGGCGGAGCCTGTCCTGAATAAGGCGGTGGTGGGGATGGGGGATAACCCTGGATGAAGGGCTGTTCTTGGGGTGGCGGAGGGGGCTGGTGGATGACCGTTGTGGTGGCCGGTGCGAGGGGCTGGGTGACATGGGTGTCGAGGATTACGCCTGGTCGGGAGGAGGAGCCGCGACACTTCTCGCAGCATTTGCACCAACACCAGCAGCAGCAGGCGATGATGGCGAATATGATGGCGAGGGGGATGATGGTTGAGAGGGCCTCGTCTGTGGTACCTGTGGAAAAAAAATGGATATATGAATGATACAAAATTAAAAACGTTTATTCTTTAATGATATTACTATCCACATCTCATTTCAAGAGGTACAAACTATATAACAATGTATTCTATACTGATAAAACTGTCTAGTTAAAAGCTAAAGTTTAGGTTTTTGACCAAATACAAAAGGTTGAATTAGGTATTTAATAACATTTGGTCATTGAGACAATACAGTATCATTAAAAATAAGCTAATGGGATTGATAAGCAAAATGTCTAAACGAAATTCTTTAAAAGTCTATATGAAACCATCATACAAAGTCTAAGTTTTAAATTAAAGCAATGCCACTGATAGCAAGCACTAGCGCACAATTCATACAAGAATTTTTAACTACCCAGAATTATAGATATGCTAAAACAAATGTAACAATTTTTTTATGATAATCTATATTTTTTTGTTGTTTATAAGTTATCATTGTAGTACATTCAATGAGAGTATATATATAATTCTATTTCTAAAAACAACTCTGAGAAACAATCCACTTAATTTCCTGAGTTTTACTAAAATATATCTATACAAATAATGTATATGGAAATTTTGTTTTAAATATCATCAAAAAAGGACCAAAGTAACACTTTAATTAGGCAGGTTCAAATAAATATAAGGTTATACAAAAAAAAATTTAGTAGATATAAATAATAATTACCTATTTTTATACTTTCTTGTTTAGATGAAATATGGATTATAATTCAGGAAAAGTCTTCAATTCTATTACCTATAGATTTAGTTATTAGGCTTTAAGACGGATTCCTACTTTTTTTTTTTTTAATGATTCATGTCAACCTTACTGTATTCCAAAGAATTTATATTACCAAATAAACCTTCCAACAAATACAATAGATAAACCCAATTACTAGCCAGCAAATTTTTAAAACTTTTTGTATTAACAATAATTTAGCTGGTACAATAGCTTTTTCCTAGAAGATGTATATTTAGACACTCATTTTGAAAATGGAATGTAAAAAGTTTTTTTACATGTCCAGTGTCCAGACTACGACCTTATTTTATAGTACTGGACTCTAAAACATGTTGGGCATAATGTAGTGCAGTTATAATTGATATATATGATATAGAAAAATGTGGGTGGATTCATGACCGTGGGTGAGTTAAAGTTAGGCATATACGGAGGAACAGGACATGTGAACCTTCCTTAGTCTTTCTCCACAAGACTAACCAAAAGCATTTTTACTTGTCAGTGATTTTTTGTGTGTTCAAACGTTACATCTAAAACTGTCCATGATCACATGGACACACAAAACCAATCATAACGAATGAAAAATCTTTTTGTAATGTCTTGTGAAGGAATACTGGTGATGTTGGTGAGACTGGTGAATTGAATTATTGTTGCACTAGAGCTACACAAAGGCTGTTAAAGTCTTAGAGGTCAAGTGGTGGTGTTTGGGTGTTGGTTGGTTTGGGTGTTGGGTCAAAGGTGGTGTTTGGCAAAGGTTTACATGTCTTGTCCCTCTGTGTATGTAAAACTTTAGCTGTAGTCTTCATACTCTACCCGAAACTATTTCGTCCATCCCTAATATAAACATATACACGGTCGTACCTAACTAAGTGGTCCTTTAAAGGGTTATTCTAAAAGGGGACTTAATTTTTGTTAATTGTGAAGGAAGGAAATTATGACACATTTCTGAAACTATAACTCTAAAATACCTGATCCCATCAGGCAAAATACAATTTATTTAACTTGCATGAACATTTTTCTCACATTATTCATCCGAATGCAAACCAATTCACAATTTTCTGTTCGTTAATTTTCCCTCTATCGACAGTGAATGAACCTTTATTCTATTTTCTATAATTAGTCACAATAGGTTAGGTTAGTTTGAATTATCGTCGCACTAGAGCTACACGAGGGCTATTAATTAGTCACAATAAGCTGCTAATACAAATTCAATTCTCCCACTTGCCATCATAGCTAATCCTTCCCTAGACTCGCTCATTTTATATTCGAATAATTATGTAAACATACACAGGTAAAATCCTACTTATTGAATCAGCGATGTTTCAAAGGGCAAAAAGTATTATCGAAATTGTCAACATTTGATTTAAACTGTTTAATTTCACTTTTCAGTAACAAAATGCCATACACCCACCAATGTTATTACAAACCAAAACTATTTGTTGCTAAGGGCTGAACTAAAGGTTTTACTTAAGTTTTTTTTTAAATGACAACAGTTTTGTGTAAAACGTAACAAATTATTTGTTGTGGTTTTTATGTCTACTATACATGTCGACCACCTAATTACTAAACGGAAGAAGTCTGTCGGTTTAGGACATAGAACAACTTGGTAATTTCGAATTTTAAATGAACAAAAACGTTAAAAGTCTCTTTAAAACGTTATTTCAAACTTAAAAACTCTTAAATAAATGTTAACCACAAGCGAAAAAAACATTACAAAAACCGAAATGCCGAATTAATCATCTTTATGTCGTGTCAATGTTCGTTTAACTGTCATGACTCATCATTAGACAACATCCCGATTTAAATTAATATGGCAAGTCATTCTCCATTGTTCTTTTTAACAAAAGATTAGACCGTTATTTTTCAATTCACAAAAACCGGATGTACCAATCAGACGGGAAATACTTAAAGTGCAAAAGTTGTTCACGCTCTATATAAACAAAGGAACGCAATTGCACTTTGGAGTGCAACATAATTTAAATTACAAACATTAAAGCATTTCAAATGTGTAACTACCACAACTTTTACAACATTAGATATGAAAAGTATTTTAATGAAACTTACCCATCTTTATTTAATTAAAGTTTCAGAACTCGTGATCGTTGTAAAGCAAAAGCACAAACACAAACGAAATAAAATATACAAAACAAATTTATGTTTACGGGCAGAAGAACTCCGTTAAAGTCAAAGCTAAGAATCGGATTTCGGCCTTCAACATTGGATGAATATTACAGCTGAAACTCGTTTTTCGATTGTGCGCATGCGTATTTGGATGAATCATCTTTTTGTAACGTCTTACAGACGGGAAAATTTACATAGTTTTTCATTCTTAACGTTTTATTAATCAACTTTTCTAAAAATGATTGTTTCATGCAAATTTTTTTTATCAGATTTGATCCAGTTTTCTGTAGACGAGATAAATGTGGCACCTTTATTTGGTTGTCCAAACAGGGCCGTCGCGTGACCGGGGCGACGGGATGATTTTATAACTGTTTGTAATATAGGGAAATTATGTCAGTTTTTTTTAAAAGAAGTTTTGAAAAATAGAATTCAGTCGCTACTTTTCAGTCACAAAACAGTGGTGTGTCATATGGTGCCATTCGCCTTACTTTTCAAAATTCTTATGATACTTAAATTTTTTTTACATAGGCTGCTCCGCTCCAGTTATTATTATTTACGCAAGGTTAATACGAGATATCATTATGAACTTTTTATATGTAGTCCCATATATAGATTCTTCATCTTTGATTTAAACTGATGAATTTTAAATATTTCTGCTCTAAAAAATTATATAACTTTAAATCCGATTTTTTTTTGTGTGTTTTACATATTTAAAAAAAAATCACGGTAAAAGTATTTTTTATACTTTGAAATATTCTCCGTTTAAACCAAAGATCTATATGTATTGAACAAAATATTAAAAAGTTCATAATGATATCTCATATAATTCCTGAGACATCATTTCAATATCGCTTTCATTGTGATGTGAAACATTTTTTGATGCCGCGTAATGCGGCATTAGAATAATAGCATAGCCGTATATTCAATTTAATGACACATCAACAAGGTTGAGCGGTTTGTACCATTACGCTAGCAGTCTGCGCGCTGTATAACAGGTGCTAGTTCGATTCTCGCCTTCGCCCTGGGTGTACTTTCTCTCTCTGTGTCAGTAAAAATTCTTTCTGTATCTGTCTTACTTGACAAAGGTTTATAAGCGGGTCTCTGATCAAGCACACAAGCCGGAATATATATGTACCCCCCCCCCCCCCCTCAACAAGGCTAGGTGAACCTGTTAAGGAATTCGGAAATATATATTCGGAAAGTTTTTATATATATACAAAGACCTATTTTGGTTTTATAATTTAAAAAGTTTTAATGCGTTTTTAGAATTTATTTTGATCTCATTAAAAAATTGAAGAATCAAAGTGAAAGTATGAAAGTCAAAAATAACAGATTGTATTTTTCTTTATATTCTCGCCAACATTTCGAAACCACTTTAACATGTTTGATAATAAAATATTTACTACTTTACTAAAATTGTACAGACAGTTAGACACATAAATCACGGGAGTTGTGAAAAAAATAATAATATTTTACACTTCATTCTAAAAAAATACAATATTTTTGAGCGGCAACACTTCCAACGCTATTGTATGTGTATTCATTTTTGGTCCTTCTGGAATTATAGATGTTTGGAACCACAAAATATTTTCTTACCTTACTGACACGAATGTTGTATACAAACTTTTCTCTCAGTAGAACTAAAGCTGTTCTCGGTTCATGACTCAAGTTAAATTGCAGTCCCACAATTTCGCTTAATTTCTCCACCATCAGACAAAATCTATATACATAAAAAGCAACTTCCGTTTGTATGTTTGTTTGTATAAGACACGAGATCTAAAGAACCACGCAACAGATCGTCACGAAATTTGGCACAAAAATTCATCTCATCTCCGGAACAAACATAGGCTAAGAATTTTTCGAATCAGACCATTCATTCTATCGTTTTCGAACGTTTTTATGTTTCCCATTCAATGCATTGAAGACCTTGGAGGTTTATTGCTTCTTCAACAGCACGTTTTCACGGATTGTTTATTTAGTTTTATTTTACACATTTCTTTAAACGATTTTTAAGTATATTTAGTTTAATTACAGCTTAAAACTTAGAAATAAACATCTAAAACAAAAATCGTTTGCTAGCTTTTTAGCAGTTAGAAAAATATTCAATATTACAAATAAAAATCGTTTGCTTTAGTATCTTTATCACAGTTTAAAAAAATACAAATAAATATTAAAAAATGCAAATCGATTGCTGTTTGCTGGAGTAGCTTTATAACATCTAAACAATTAGATAATGAAATTCGCTTTCATTAAGAATATTTTATTTTCTGCACGCAGACCATGCCTTTTATGTATATAGATATCTGCATTGATTTAGTACTGTATACATTTGCATTGAATTCTTAATTTTTCAGCATTTGTATTGAATTATGGTAGAAATTTATACTGCTTATATTGTATTTATATCTACAAAGTGTCCCAAAAAAAGTTACTTAATTTATTATAGAACTCCCTTGAATTTCGTTAAAATAAATGTTTGAGACCCTTTTAAGATTTAGCTTTTTTCCATTTTTAGCCTACTTTTCTTTTTTTAATTCGAAAGAATTAAAAAAATGAAAAAGTAGGTATTGACATGCGGTCGATGTCCGTCTGTCCGTCCGTACCCCCCTTCCAAAATCGGTTCTAATCATCGGATCTTAAAAATTCTTTTTTTGTTAGAAAGCTATAACCTCAGATACCCAACTTTCATACTTTTTGTCCGTCTGTCTGTACGTCCGGACGGACATAAATCTACTATCTGTCGGCGAATTTCCCATTGAATTAGCATTGAAATTCAATTTTGAGTCATTTAAATCACTGTAGGTATTGAAATGCGGTTGATGTCCAACTGTCTGTCTGTCCATCTGTCTGTCTGTTCGTATGTCTGTCTGTTCGTATGTCTGTCCGTCTGTCTGTCCGTTTGTCTGTCTGTCTGTACCCCCCTTCCAAAATCGGTTCTAATCATCGGATCTTAAAAATTCTTTTTTTGTTAGAAAGCTATGACCTCAGATACCCAACTTTCACACTTTTTGTCCGTCTGTCTGTACGTCCAGACGGACATAAATCTACTATCTGTCGGCGAATTTCCCATTGAATTAGCATTGAAATTCAATTTTGAGTCATTTAAATCACTGTAGGTATTGAAATGCGGTTGATGTCCAACTGTCTGTCTGTCCATCTGTCTGTCTGTTCGTATGTCTGTCTGTTCGTATGTCTGTCCGTCTGTCTGTCCGCCTGTCTGTCCGTTTGTCTGTCTGTCTGTACCCCCTTCCAAAAATCGGTTCTAATCATCGGATCTTAAAAATTCTTTTTTTGTTAGAAAGCTATGACCTCAGATACCCAACTTTCATACTTTTTGTCCGTCTGTCTGTACGTCCGGACGGACATAAATCTACTATCTGTCGGCGAATTTCCCATTGAATTAGCATTGAAATTCAATTTTGAGTCATTTAAATCACTGTAGGTATTGAAATGCGGTTGATGTCCAACTGTCTGTCTGTCCATCTGTCTGTCTGTCCGTATGTCTGTCTGTTCGTATGTCTGTCCGTCTGTCTGTCCGCCTGTCTGTCCGTTTGTCTGCCTGTCTGTACCCCCCTTCCAAAATCGGTTCTAATCATCGGATCTTAAAAATTCTTTTTTTGTTAGAAAGCTATGACCTCAGATACCCAACTTTCATACTTTTTGTCCGTCTGTCTGTACGTCCGGACGGACATAAATCTACTATCTCTCGGCGAATTTCCCATTGAATTAGCATTGAAATTCAATTTTGAGTCATTTAAATCACTGTAGGTATTGAAATGCGGTTGATGTCCAACTGTCTGTCTGTCCATCTGTCTGTCTATCCGTATGTCTGTCTGTTCGTATGTCTGTCCGTCTGTCTGTCCGCCTGTCTGTCCGTTTGTCTGCCTGTCTGTACCCCCCTTCCAAAATCGGTTCTAATCATCGGATCTTAAAAATTCTTTTTTTGTTAGAAAGCTATGACCTCAGATACCCAACTTTCATACTTTTTGTCCGTCTGTCTGTACGTCCGGACGGACATAAATCTACTATCTGTCGGCGAATTTCCCATTGAATTAGCATTGAAATTCAATTTTGAGTCATTTAAATCACTGTAGGTATTGAAA
This sequence comes from Oedothorax gibbosus, assembly GCA_019343175.1. Taxonomy (NCBI): domain Eukaryota; kingdom Metazoa; phylum Arthropoda; class Arachnida; order Araneae; family Linyphiidae; genus Oedothorax; species Oedothorax gibbosus. Next base: position 20,769,731 of record CM033276.1, on the reverse strand, counting down.
TGCGGTTGATGTCCATCTGTCTGTCTGTCCATCTGTCTGTCTGTCCATCTGTCTGTCTGTCCATCTGTCTGTCTGTTCGTATGTCTGTCCGTCTGTCTGTCCGTCCGTCTGTCCGTTTGTCTGTCTGTCTGTACCCCCCTTCCAAAATCGGTTCTAATCATCGGATCTTAAAAATTCTTTTTTTGTTAGAAAGCTATGACCTCAGATACCCAACTTTCATACTTTTTGTCCGTCTGTCTGTACGTCCGGACGGACATAAATCTACTATCTGTCGGCGAATTTCCCATTGAATTAGCATTGAAATTCAATTTTGAGTCATTTAAATCACTGTTGCCAAATCAACAATGGCATGAGAAACTTTATTTAACATATTTGAAGCAAAATAATATTTTCATGAATCAGTTTGGAATGACGTCATAAAATGTAGAACAATTTGATTCTTTGATTATTCATTAATTATCTACCAAGAAAGCGGCAAGGCATACTTTTGCATGCAATTATGCTTAGTTTTAATTTACATTTCTTGTTTTTTAATGCAGTTCGGAGTAGTTTCATTACTTTTGTTATTAATAAATATTTATTCTTCGAACTACAAATAAATCACGAGCAGATGATAAATAATATTTAATTAATTTGCGAACGAATATTAAGGAAAATAGTTGATTTTGGCTTTTAGAAGTTTAAATTATAGCTGGGTGCTGTGTTTCGATTTTTTTTTTCTAATGTGTATAAATCTAGTGTAGAAACGGCTGTTGATGATATTTACTTTAGGAACCTAGTTTTTTTCCCGATTAGAACTTCAGTAAGTATTTAAGTAACAGGAAAGTAGGCTATTTTAGTTCTTTATGAACTTCTTGTTAATTCTTACTGATTATTTTTTACTTAAATATGTATTCTTTTTAATTTGCGCTTCTTATCAAAGGTATTTTTGAAATTAATATTAATCATTACTATATCCAAGTTGGGTAATTAAATGGAAAATTACTGGGTAATCTTCATATCTTATGTAACTAAAATGAAAGAAAAAAAATAGTTAAATTGACTGTTAAATTATTTTTCCACCTCTACCCGTGCAACGTCGGGTATAACAGCTAGTATCTTCTAAACCGACATTTTCCAACAACATTGACGTTTTGGTAATGCTTTGCATACTTAAAATTTAATCGAATTAAAACCGATAAAGTGCAATAAATAGCAGGATTAAAAACAAGTTGAATGTAAAGAACAGAAAATAGAACACAGCACACGGGAAAAAATTAAAAATGTGCATTGAAATAGGGAAACAGAAACAACCAATGAATTTTCAAAAGGGCAAGAAGGAAAACGGGATGCTGCATATTGCAGCATTTTTTTTTTAAATTATGGATTTGCCTTAATGTACACAAAAAGAAGAAAAAATATTTTCCTTGCACCTTATTATTGTTTACATCCTCAAAAAATGAAGCAAGTTATTGCCGTATAATCTTCTTTAGGTCTAAAATAATTTTGAAAGTTTTCAAATTTTTTTCGCTGTAAAAAAAATCTAATCTTTACCATAACGTTTTTTCTTCCTGATAGAAATATCGACCAAGCGTTTCTACTTATCTAAAGTACTCAATTTTTTTTCGTTTTAACGTTCATTCCTACAAAGTCAACTTCAAATCCATTTTTAACAAGCACATTTGAAAACAGTGAAGATTTTATTTGTGTTTGCACCAACCTGAAGAAGAACAACATAACTCTTAGATAATGGTTGGCGAAATCTGCAAAGATTTACTGCGCCAAGAAGTTATCTAAAGTACTTCGGATTTATAGAATGGCGTTTGGAAATTTATTATATTTCCATGGCATTTCTAGTAGACTCGTATAGATAAGTTTGTCATTCCATTGAAAAACTAGGGGAAAAGAAAATATAAGGTGCTTCAAAATATAATACTTCAATTGAAGAAAAATCTATAGATATCGTAAGAATTTAGAATTCTATAGGGATACTATTTCATATATGGATAAGTCTATACGTATAGTTATCATATATATTATACTAGCAAATTATAAACCCGTTCTTCGCACGGAACGAAAAAAAATTCAAATAGATTCCAAATATGTGTACCATTAACTGTTATAGGAACATAAACTTATTATTGTTTCCGCTCGTTATAAATTATAAAATCCCGTTTCATTGCCTTAAAATTCCAAAATGAAAAATACGCTGTAAAATGCACTCATAAATGCCATCACAATTCCCTCATAAATACATAAAACCGTTTAGCTCATTTGGCGCGTTTTGGGAAATAATTTGGCGAGAAAATAGATATAGCTACCCACACCCATTATACAGCTCAAACACAATGACCTTCAACAACCGACCAGCTTATAAATTATTCATAAAAGAAATTGCCTATTTGGCGAATTTTAGTTAATAATTTGGCGAGTTTGGCAACGTATTTGGCGAAAAAATAAAGACATAACACACTAATAGCTCTAGTGCGATGGCCTTTATTAACCATCATAGCTCAGTAATAGCTTAACTATACATTTATTGCTTAAATATGCATACATGCAGTCAACAGAAAAATCAATGAAAAATCATCAAATAAACCCACAATAAATCCGGGAATGAAGACTGGCGGAATTACGTCACTTGAAACGTGTCAATTATTTTCAAATAATGAATTTAGTTTCTGAAAGTAATGGCAAAAGAATAAAATAAACATTTTGAATTTAAATGTTTTCGTTAAAAGTTTTATTTAATTTTTCAGCCGATGGCATCAGGAAAGAGAAAAAATGATCGGATTGAGCGAAAGTGGTGTATTTTTTTCAGAAAATTCGAATTTTCTCTAAAAACGAAACAAATATGAAAAAACTAAGCCTCAGGTGCACACGTTAGTATTAAAGGAATCTATCTTTAAATTTCGAATTCCTGTGGGCAGTATAAGTAGGTATTTTACGATCCGAAGACAGACACACAGACAGACTCTTTCTTTTATTATTATAGACTAGCAAATTTATACCCGTTCTTCGCACGGAATAAAAAATATCAAATAGATTCCAAATATGTGTACCATATAACCTGTTATAGGATCATAAACTTATTATTGTTTCCGCTCGTTATAAATTATAAAATCCCGTTTCATTGCCTTAAAATTCCAAAGTGAAAAATACGCTATAAAATGCACTCATAAATGACATCACAATTCCTCATAAATACATAAAACCTTTTAGCTCATTTGGCGCGTTTTGGGAGATAATTTGGCGAGAAAGTAGATATAGCTACCCACACCCATTAACAGCTCTAACACATTGACCTTCGAACAACCGACCAGCTTATAATTATTTATAAAAGAAATTGCCTATTTGGCGAATTTAGTTAATAATTTGGCGAACTTGGCAACGTATTTGGCGAAAAATAAAGACAAAAAACACTAATAGCTCTAGTGTGATGGCCTTTATTAACCATCATGGTTCAGTAATAGCTTAACTATACATTTATTGCTTAAATATGCATACATGCAGTCAACAGAAAAATCTCCCCACCCCAATGAAAAAATCATCAAATAAACCTACAATAAAATCCGGGAATGAAGACTGCCGGAATTACGTCACTTGAAACATGTCAATTATTTTTCAAATAATGAATTTAGTTTCTGAAAGTAATGGCAAAAGAATAAAATAAACATTTTGAATTTTAAATGTTTTCGTTAAAAGTTTTATTTATTTTTTTCAGCCGATGGCATCAGGAAAGAGAAAAAATGATCGGATTTGAGCGAAAGTGGTGTATTTTTTTCAGAAGATTCGAATTTTCTCTAAAAATGGAACAAATATGAACAATCTAAGCCTCAGGTGCACACGTTGGTATTAAAGGGAATCTATCTTAAAAATTTCGAATTTCTGAGGGCAGTATAAGCAGGACTTTTACGATCCGAAAACAGACACACACACAGACAGACTCTTTCTTTTATTATTATAGATATCATAGTATCATATATCATCATAGAGTTATATCATAGTCTATACGTATATCATTTAAAGTTTGAAAAATTTCGACTATCAAGCGGTAGTTTACCAGCATAACCCTGTTATAGCGTCATTCAAGGGACCGCGATCTTTAAGACCTGACGTTACAAACGCGTAACGCTATAAACAAGGTTGAATATTAAGTGTAGGAAATCATATAAAACTAGGGGGCACGCCCACTTCTCGCTATCACTCGCCAACCCCCGGGAATCGCAGTTCCCTTTGGATAGCTTCGCGATCCAGGCTCGCTTCGCTCGCTCACCGTTCATTGAAATATTTTAGTCTAGCCTTAAGGGTTAACTTTGAGGAACATGTCCGGCCATTTTTTCGCCAAATATGGTAACCCCGCCAAATTGGTATTATTGCAGCTATTGGCTACGAAAATCGCAACGGATCGTATTTTAAGCGAATAATTATCAAATAATTCAGTTTTCAGCCTACTTTTCTTTTTTTAATTCGAAAGAATTAAAAAAATGAAAAAGTAGGTATTGACATGCGGTCGATGTCCGTCTGTCTGTCTGTCCGTACCCCCCTTCCAAAATCGGTTCTATCCATCGGATCTCAAAAATTCTTTTTTTTGTTAGAAAGCTATGACCTCAGATACCCAACTTTCATACTTTTTGTCCGTCTGTCTGTACGTCCGGACGGACATAAATCTACTATCTGTCGGCGAATTTCCCATTGAATTAGCATTGAAATTCAATTTTGAGTCATTTAAATCACTGTAGGTATTGAAATGCGGTTGATCTGTCTGTCTTTTCGTATGTCTGTCTGTCTTTCCGTCTGTCTGTCTGTCCGTACCCCCCTTCCAAAATCGGTTCTATCCACCGGATCTTTTTTTAGCCTACTTTTCTTTTTTTAATTCGAAAGAATTAAAACAAGAAGTTCATAAAGAACTAAAATAGCCTACTTTCCTGTTACTTAAATACTTACTGAAGTTCTAATCGGGAAAAAAACTAGGTTCCTAAAGTAAATATCATCAACAGCCGTTTCTACACTAGATTTATACACATTAGAAAAAAAAATCGAAACACAGCACCCAGCTATAATTTAAACTTCTAAAAGCCAAAATCAACTATTTTCCTTACCATTCTTTCGCAAATTAATTAAATATTATTTATCATCTGCTCGTGATTTATTTGTAGTTCGAAGAATAATTAAATATTTATTAATAACAAAAGTAATGAAACTTTTCCGAACTGCATTAAAAAATAAGAAATGTAAATTAAAACTAAGCATAATTGCATGCAAAAGTATGCCTTGCCGCTTTCTTGGTAGATAAATAATGAATAATCAAAGAATCAAATTGTGCTACATTTTATGACGTCATTCCAAACTGATTCATGAAAATATTATTTTGCTTCAAATATGTTTAAATAAATAAAGTTTCTCATGCCATTGTTGATTTAGCAACAGTGATTAAATGACTCAAAATTGAATTTCAATGCTAATTCAATGGGAAATTCGCCGAAAGATAGTAGATTTATGTCCGTCCGGACGTACAGACAGACATACAAAAAGTATGAAAGTTGGGTATCTGAGGTCATAGCTTTCTAACAAAAAAAGAATTTTTAAGATCCGAGGGATAGAACCGATTTTGGAAGAGGGATACGGTCAGACGGACAGACAGACAGACGGAAAGTCAGACAGACATACGAACAGATAGACAGATGGACATCAACCGCATTTCAATACCTACAGCGATTTAAATGACTCAAAATTGAATTTCAATTCTAATTCAATGGGAAATTCGCCGACAGATAGTAGATTTATGTCCGTCCGGACGTACAGACAGACGGACAAAAAGTATGAAAATTGTGTATCTGAGGTCATAGCTTTCTAACAAAAAAATAATTTTTAAGATCCGATGGATAGAACCGATTTTGGAAGGGGGGTACAGACAGACAGACAAACGGACAGACAGACGGACAGACATACGAACAGACAGACATACGAACAGACAGACAGATGGACAGACAGACAGTTGGACATCAACCGCATTTCAATACCTACAGTGATTTAAATGACTCAAAATTGAATTTCAATGCTAATTCAATGGGAAATTCGCCGACAGATAGTAGATTTATGTCCGTCCGGACGTACAGACAGACGGACAAAAAGTATGAAAGTTGGGTATCTGAGGTTATAGCTTTCTAACAAAAAAGAATTTTTAAGATCCGATGGATAGAACCGATTTTGGAAGGTGGGTACGGACAGACAGACAGACAGACGGACTGACAGACAGACGGAAAGACAGAGAGACATACGAACAGACAGACAGATGGACATCAACCGCATTTCAATACCTACAGTGATTTAAATGACTCAACATTGAATTTCAATGCTAATTCAATGGGAAATTCGCCGACAGATAGTAGATTTATGTCCGTCCGGACGTACAGACAAACGGACAAAAAGGATGAAAGTTGGGTATCTGAGGTCATAGCTTTCTAACAAAAAAAAATTTAAGATCCGATAGATAGAACCGATTTTGGAAGGGGGGGTACGGACAGACAGACAGACGGACAGACAGACAGACGGAAAGACAGACAGACATACGAACAGACAGACAGATGGACATCAACCGCATTTCAATACCTACAGTGATTTAAATGACTCAAAATTGAATTTCAATGCTAATTCAATGGGAAATTCGCCGACAAATAGTAGATTTATGTCCGTCCGGACGTACAGACAAACGGACAAAAAGGATGAAAGTTGGGTATCTGAGGTCATAGCTTTCTAACAAAAAAAGAATTTTTAAGATCCGATGGATAGAACCGATTTTGGAAGGGGGGTACGGACAGACAGACAGACAGACGGACATCGACCGCATGTCAATACCTACTTTTTCATTTTTTTAATTCTTTCGAATTAAAAAAAGAAAAGTAGGCTAAAAATGAAAAAGTAGGTATTGACATGCGGTCGATGTCCGTCTGTCTGTCCGTACCCCCCTTCCAAAATCGGTTCTATCCATCGGATCTTAAAAATTCTTTTTTGTTAGAAAGCTATGACCTCAGATACCCAACTTTCATACTTTTTGTCCGTCTGTCTGTACGTCCGGACGGACATAAATCTACTATCTGTCGGCGAATTTCCCATTGAATTAACATGGAAATTCAATTTTGAGTCATTTAAATCACTGTAGGTATTGAAATGCGGTTGATGTTTATCTGTCTGTCTGTTCGTATGTCTGTCTGTCTGTCTGTCCGTACTCCCCTTCCAAAATCGGTTCTATCCATCGGATCTTAAAAATTCTTTTTTTGTTAGAAAGCTATGACCTCAGATACCCAACTTTCATACTTTTTGTCCGTCTGTCTGTACGTCCGGACGGACATAAATCTACTATCTGTCGGCGAATTTCCCATTGAATTAGCATTGAAATTCAATTTTGAGTCATTTAAATCACTGTAGGTATTGAAATGCGATTGATGTCCATCTGTCTGTCTGTTCGTATGTCTGTCTGTCTGTTCGTCTGTCCGTATCCCTCTTCCAAAATCGGTTCTATCCCTCTTATCTTAAAAATTCTTTTTCTGTTAGAATGCTATGACCTCAGATACCCAACTTTCATACTTTTTGTCCGTCTGTCTGTACGTCCGGACGGACATAAATCTACTATCTTTCGGAGTATTTCCCATTGAATTAGCATTGAAATTCAATTTTGAGTCATTTAAATCACTGTTGCCAAATCAACAATGGCATGAGAAACTTTATTTATTTAAACATATTTAAAGCAAAATAATATTTTCATGAATCAGTTTGGAATGACGTCATAAAATGTAGCACAATTTGATTCTTTGATTATTCATTAATTATCTACCAAGAAAGCGGCAAGGCATACTTTTGCATGCAATTATGCTTAGTTTTAATTTACATTTCTTATTTTTTAATGCAGTTCGGAGTAGTTTCATTACTTTTGTTATCAATAAATATTTAATTATTCTTTGAACTACAAATAAATCACGAGCAGATGATAAATAATATTTAATTAATTTACGAAAGAATATTAAGGAAAATAGTTGATTTTGGCTTTTAGAAGTTTAAATTATAGCTGGGTGCTGTGTTTCGATTTTTTTTTTCTAATGTGTATAAATCTAGTGTAGAAACGGCTGTTGATGATATTTACTTTAGGAACCTAGTTTTTTTCCCGATTAGAACTTCAGTAAGTATTTAAGTAACAGGAAAGTAGGCTATTTTAGTTCTTTATGAACTTCTTGTCTGTTTTCTTCTTTATGAACTTCTTCTGTTTGCATTAGATAATTTATTTTGCTACTTTCTTTATAAGTTGATCCTGTCCATTTCTTTCATAATTAGGAATTCTTAAATAGTATTAATATAATTAAAATAATAAATACTATTAATATATTAAAATATTAAAAAAATCTATTAAAATATTAAAAAACTTATTTCTAAAATTATTTTTTGTGCACATTGTTTTGAACTTGCAGAAAACTGTTGAGTTCTGATTTTCTTATTTTAAAATATCGCTATGATCTACGATCGCAAATGCCACGATAATTTTTAATAAGGAAATCTTTCATATTTTCTCAGCAGACATTTTCAGTTTTTTTAGCAGCATATTAAGTAAGAATTTGTTGTCATTTCACAGACTTGGCAAACGCTCGGTTTGTTGTCATTTTGACTTGGCGACATTTTTCGACTGGCGCCAAATCCGGCCATGGTCTTTTAGGTTAACCGCCTTTAGTATCCTTTTAAAATAAAATAATTATAAATTGATGCTTATAAATTAATGGTTATTATTTCGAAAATATTTCGCTGCTCGACTAAGATCCATTTGTAAAAAAACAAGAAGTTCATAAAGAACTAAAATAGCCTACTTTCCTGTTACTTAAATACTTACTGAAGTTCTAATCGGGAAAAAAAACTATGTTCCAAAAGTAAATATCATCAACAGCCGTTTCTACACTAGATTTATACACATTAGAAAAAAAAAATCGAAACACAGCACCCAACTATAATTTAAACTTCTAAAAGCCAAAATCAACTATTTTCCTTAATATTCTTTCGTAAATTAATTAAATATTATTTATCATCTGCTCGTGATTTATTTGTAGTTCGAAGAATAATTAAATATTTATTAATAACAAAAGTAATGAAACTACTCCGAACTGCATTAAAAAATAAGAAATGTAAATTAAAACAAAGCATAATTGCATGCAAAAGTATGCCTTGCCGCTTTCTTGGTAGATAATTAATGAATAATCAAAGAATCGAATGGACAATTACAGCGTTTTCCACAAACATATTTATTCGATTAAGCATATTAAAAAACCTCTAAAACTCAAGTATTTCTGGTTTTAAAGATGTATTTATTTTTAAATTCATTTTTAAAGTTAATGATACGTCACTCCTGTTAAACCTCTCTTAGCATAACAGATGACGTCACGGTTGGCTTTTTTTTTGTTCTTGGCGTGTTATTTCATATCACGTTTCACTGTATCGCTTTTGAAGCTGTGAAACGTGCTTTCATCCTTATCAAACTCTTAAAAAAGTTATGCTATTTTACAGAAACATGTCATGTTCATTCCATTTAATTTCTTCAAACGTTGAACGATTTCACTCGTCTATTTTGATCAGATCCAACAGTCAATAGTTCTGCAATAGCTCATACGCGCTCTAGTGTGTGTATTTTAACTAACAACCCAACTTGGAACAAGCTGTTTAACTTCCTTGACATGAACTGGTTACAAATAATATTGTCTTCTTTTAATGAGGTTTCTCAGAAATTGTTAGGTTTACTATTTTATAAAGTGTATTGCAGCATAGATCGAAACATCGCCAAAAACATAACAGTTGACGTCAGAGCTGTTTTCAGTGACGTACATTTTCGGCAAATTTCAAATGCATTTTTTTGTTGAAATTAAACATATTTGTGAATATTTAACCTTACATTCGGAATCTGCAGCTTCTAATGTACCAGAAAAACACATATATTATGAATTTCGCGTTTCATGCAACTTGTCCATTGTGCTACACTTTATGACGTCTTTCCAAACTGATTCATGAAAATATTATTTTGCTTCAAATATGTTTAAATAAATAAAGTTTCTCATGCCATTGTTGATTTGGCAACAGTGATTTAAATGACTCAAAATTGAATTTCAATGTTAATTCAATGGGAAATTCGCCGAAAGATAGTAGATTTATATCCGTCCAGACGTACAGACAGACGGACAAAAAGTATGAAAGTTGGGTATCTGAGGTCATAGCTTTCTAACAAAAAAAGAATTTTTAAGATCCGAGGGATAGAACCGATTTTGGAAGAGGGATACGGACAGACGGACAGACAGACAGACGGAAAGACAGACAGACATACGAACAGACAGACAGATGGACATCAACCGCATTTCAATACCTACAGTGATTTAAATGACTCAAAATTGAATTTCAATGCTAATTCAACGGGAAATTCGCCGACAGATAGTAGATTTATGTCCGTCCGGACGTACAGACAGACGGACAAAAAGTATGAAAGTTGGGTATCTGAGGTCATAGCTTTCTAACAAAAAAGAATTTTTAAGATCCGATGATTAGAACCGATTTTGGAAGGGGGGTACAGACAGACAGACAAACGGACAGACAGGCGGACAGACAGCGGACAGACAGGCGGACAGACATACGAACAGACAGACATACGAACAGACAGACAGATGGACAGACAGACAGTTGGACATCAACCGCATTTCAATACCTACAGTGATTTAAATGACTCAAAATTGAATTTCAATGCTAATTCAATGGGAAATTCGCCGACAGATAGTAGATTTATGTCCGTCCGGACGTATAGACAGACGGACAAAAAGTATGAAAGTTGGGTATCTAAGGTCATAGCTTTCTAACAAAAAAAGAATTTTTAAGATCCGATGATTAGAACCGATTTTGGAAGGGGGGTACAGACAGACAGACAAACGGACAGACAGGCGGACAGACAGACGGACAGACATACGAACAGACAGACATACGAACAGACAGACATACGGACAGACAGACATACGGACAGACAGACAGATGGACAGACAGACAGATGGACAGACAGACAGTTGGACATCAACCGCATTTCAATACCTACAGTGATTTAAATGACTCAAAATTGAATTTCAATGCTAATTCAATGGGAAATTCGCCGACAGATAGTAGATTTATGTCCGTCCGGACGTACAGACAGACGGACAAAAAGTATGAAAGTTGGGTATCTGAGGTTATAGCTTTCTAACAAAAAAAGAATTTTTAAGATCCGATGATTAGAACCGATTTTGGAAGGGGGGTACGGACGGACAGACGAACAGACGGACAGACGGACATCGACCGCATGTCAATACCTACTTTTTCATTTTTTTAATTCTTTCGAATTAAAAAAAGAAAAGTAGGCTAAAAATTGGAAACTGTGGTAGCCATCAACGCTTAGAAACTATATTAAAAAACAATTTGAATTTTTCCTTTTTTATTAACAATAGTGTTTGGTAGTTCAGTCGATCGAAATTATTATTTAAATTTTCAAACATTAAACGTCTCTAATATTATGCATGTTAAAATTTAAACTTACTGATTCTATCCTAAAGTTGTTGGGTTTTTTAAAACTTATAACGAATCTTATATAACACTTAGGTCTTAGGGTAAATCAACTTATCTTTACCTTAGGTGAAAGTGTAAACAAACTCGATCGTTACCATTGCAGAGTTAGAAATATAAGGTAATTTGGGAGCCGTGTATAAGAGAAATATATAAATAGATGTTTTTCTGCCGTGTCGAACTATGTTTTGTGCATACTATTTATAGTTATTTTTCCCTTTTTCAAGCCATTCCTGAAGAAACACTTTGTTGTTTTCAGTCGGCCATTTTGAAATTAGTATTTTTGTTCATTTCGATTGTTGCCATTCCAGAGATAGAAATATAAGGAAATTTGGGCGCCGTATAAGAGTATTATATATACATACGTATTGTATACTCATAAATATTATTAATCAAAGTTATAAAATTACATCGATTGAATACATTTTAACCCTGTATATGCTAGCGTAGTAGTTGATTTTTCCCTTTTTCGGTCAACAGCATTTTAGATGAAAAATAAATTTCAAATTTGCTCGACTTTTCCCATCAGTTGTCGAATATAAAATTTAAATAGTGAAAACGATTTATTTTGTCCTTAAGAAGGGATTTTGGATATCATATAAACGTATATTTTTAGCGTTATAAAAGATGAATCAATTAAATATCGTCGTTATAATAAATCTTTTATCGCATTAAGGTCTCTGGCTTGTAACCGAGTTTGACTGTATTAAGTCATTTTTTAAGTAGCTGAAATGCAAACGAACTTTATAATATTTCATATTCATGCTGTGCGCACTATTCAAATCTGCGTTGCAGTTCAAACTAGTAAAATCAAATTAACCCAATCGATTAAAAAATCTTATCTTGCTCCATTATTAAATCAATACATTATTGAACCTTCCACTGCTGAAAGAAACGTGAAACTCGATTTTTTTTTTTACAATTGGTAATTTATTAAAAAAAATTGTAAATGCAATCCCTTTTCTATTGGATTTGAAATATAAATTTAAAATCTGAAAACCAATAAAGAAAATCACCCTCGCTATCTTAAATTGCGTTCAGATTTGATTTAGCTATTGATTGCCAACGGAAGATTTTCATATTAACTTAACAAATAAGCAAAAAAAAATTCTACAAGTTAAAACACGGGGATAGCAAATCACATCGTTATAAAAACTCAAGAAATTCAAAACATAACAATAAAAGTTTTTAAAAAATCTAAACATAAATTGTGATTTGTGTTTCTAACAACTAGGTAATGCTTGGTTGGAAAAAGTGTAACAAACATTTGAACATTTTAGGGGTTTTAGGTTAGTTACGAGGGACTGTCAGTCCCATAGAGCTAATGCATTTGTTTTGAAATCAGAACTTTGGTAAAAGAATTGCTTTGCCATGTTATCCCATTCTCACAGGTATGGGGATCATCATAACATCCATTTAAAACAAAATTGAAAAGGAAATATCATCAGTTTATTTAATCATTAATTAATAAATTTTAAATTTGTGTCGCCATCTGCTGTAATTTTTGGCATTTTAAAACTTCAAAAATATATAATTAAATACCTAGATACCATTTTCGTTTCAAATTTGTTTCATTTTGATGTTATGTTGATTCCCATACCTGGGGAAAAAGGGCTAACATGGCAAAGCAATACTTCTGCGGAAGTTATGATTATAAAACTAATGCATTAGCTCTATGGGACTGACAATCCCTCTTAAAAGCGCTATACGGTTATTTTGAAGGCTTATTCGATCGAAAACTACTACTTTAAGTTGATTCCGAACAGCTATGAACGCCCATGCCAGAAGTGAAGAAACTGTAGACTTCTAATTTTTATACCCGATATTGATTTTGAGTAAAACGGGTTTTAAAAGTAGGTCATTTATAGGAAACCTATAAGTTTCCCAAATTCTTTTGTTTTCAACTTGGGATATTTTTTTTTAAAAATAAATAAATATACAAAAATTGTCGATCAATAACAGGCCAGAGGCACAGTAAAGTTGATCCAAAAATTTACTAATTATTTAAAAGTTTTCATTATGTAAGAACAATCGAGATTCTTTTTTAATTCTTCTACTCTCTTCGAATTGAAATCATATTGCATACGAAGAAAATTGCACTTAAACTTTTTGAGTATTCGAAATTTGAGCAGAAATATTATTTTTATAGTTTCCAACTTCAAACGCCAATAATCAATCAACTTTTTTTCTAAACAACAGAAAAAAATGGCTTATACAATATACATGTAACTTTTTAATCGAAACCGATTACTTGCAATCATTCCATAACTGCATGTATGCATATGCAACTGCCCCAAACTAATCAACTGATAGCAAAAAATACGAAGACCATGGAATACCGACGAGGAATAATTACCAGTATTTAATGTACAGTTAAAATAGTATTAAACCAAGTAGGTTTGTAACAGAACCTGTGACTTAACCCGCTTACACACAACATTTGTGTTTAACAGGAAAAAAGGCGCCAAACATAGTATTAATTATATATTAAACACTAAATTTGGCTAGTTTCATTTATTTTCTTTCAAAAATTCAATAATTATTTCTTATCATTTGCTAAATTAATTTATATTTAAGGGGCTTGTATGGTAACAGATTTCTATACAATTCCAATGGGGAAACTTTTGACCCTGCTTTTAAACAAAATATAGGACATGTACTCACGAAAACTTTGCCATTAAAATAATTAATAAGTATAATTTTAAAGATATTAATTGGTTATAAGTAAAACAAAAAAATTTGTTTAGATATTTACATGTCATTAGTGCTGCCATCTGTAGTTTGTAAATAATTACTAAAAATTTTGTTTTAATTATAACTAAATTAATATCTTTAAAATTATACTTATTAATTATTTTAATGGCAAAATAACTTTCTTTTGTATTTTTTTGGTAAATTTTCGTGAGTACATGTCGTATACTTTATTTAAAAACAGGGTCAAAAGTTTCCCCATTGGAATTGCAGAGAGATCTGTTACCATACAAGACCTTTAAAGAATAAATATATAATATCCCTAGCTTTAAATATGGAAGCAAAACATTTCATATCAACATACAATCAAAAATCCCTTTGTGATATATATTTGATGTCATTTCAAACTTATTTATGTTGCAAAAATGAATTTATTTTAATTTAATACTTAAAAGAAATAAAGTTTCTCAAGCGATTGTTGTGAATGGCACGGATGATTTAATTCTAATAAAAATGACTTCTTATGCTTTTTAAATAAGCATTAAATGTTGCAGGTTTTTTTTCAATAATTGAATTACTTTGGATTCGAAATTTTTTTTCTGAGATACTGAGATTATAAATGTCTTCTAATTTCGATGCGCTGAATTTTTTGACGTACCACACTTGTCTGTAGCATTTGTAGATTGGGCTTTGAAAGTGGGTGACAGACAGCCGGGCTGAACGATTTTATAATACCTTCTACTTTTTACGCTATAAACGTAGTGTGGAAGCTAAAACTGATTAGTAGACACCGTTATTTCCTAACCAGGAAAAGTTTTACGCTTTAACGTTATATATCTTACGTGATGTTTAGTTTAGTTTGAATATCGTCGGCATTAGAGCTACACGAGGGCTAATGGCGACGGGCGTCGTATTTTAAAACCACAGTCAGGTGACGAGCCGACACCTGCTTACATGAGGTATATCGTAGTTTAGTCTATGGTAATGAAACGTGTCGATACGATTATAAGCTTAACTTATTATAACTTTGGGCAAAAATATCAACTATCATTTTGTCAACCCAACGACCGACAGCCTTAGGAACTCGATATAGTTTTAATCATTGAATTATTCATTACGATTTTATTATCGTAAAGATAAAAAAAAATATTTTTGCCTGAAATCAATTTTTAAATCCCTGTCTGAAGGCTAAAAGTTATATATATCTGCATCCTCGTTATTTTAATGATGTAAGCATTTTTTCGGTTTAAAGTTCAATTTCAAAAAATTTCAATTACGTGTTTTCTTTTATAACTTGAATTCCAAATTCGTTGTAGATTGCTTTTATACAAACTCAAATTATCATTGCATTTTAAAGACTTATTTGCGTTAAAAATGAGTTTTTAAATTCCATCTATTTTTATTTACTTCTTTGGTATCCTATAGATTGGTTTCAATTAGTTATCCTGTTTTAAAAGCTTCACCTCTGCAATATGCAGGGTGGCCCAAAAGTATAGGCTAACAGTTAATGGTGTACCATTAGAAAGAACTTTGGGTTATTTAGAACAGGTATTTGACATACTCGTGCTTAGTTTTGTTGGTTGGCCAGAATAAAGTCGTACTACAGCGTATTTTATCCAAAGCGTAGCTATTCGTGGACTTCGTTTGGTTTAGTTTCGAGATAGCTTCGGAATATTTATTTGATGCTTGAGAACTAAGCAAATAAATGTTTCCAGAGTATGAAACTTCGAATCTCGCCATATGCCAGCTATCCTATAAAGTTATTTGTGCTGGTGGGAAATGTGTGCTTTTGTCAACGTTAGTTACAACGCCTGATGGACCAGCTGAACCTTAAACCGTACCGCCCATAGTTACGAGGCCTTCTTGAGGACGATCCTAATTACAGTTCTGTAAGATATTGCGCAATCAACTGACTGAACAGCCAGACATGCTTTCGAAAAATAACTGTTGCTGTATAAATAACTGTATACCTAACTACCTGTAAGCCTACTTTTGGGCCACCCTGTATTTATCAAAAGAGTTTTAAGTTCTTTGTATAATTTCGATTAACACTATACAATTCAACCCTCGTATTTTAAAACCGTCAAATTTACATGGTCAGCGCCGACCCGGCGGCGCAACGGTTAGGGAGCTAGCCTTTGGAGCCTCTGGGTTCGGGTTCGAATCCCGGTAAGGCATGGATGTTTGTGTTTGTCGAGTATATGCGGAGTACGTGCTCGTTAAATCTGTTGGGTCCGAAAGTCCTCCAAGTTCCCATACCAAAACGATACCTCTGGGGGTGACAAGCCAATTCTGGGGATCCTCTAGTTGGCCTCTGTCTCTAAAAATTAGATGGATCCACTTATGTGTGTGTGTTGTCTGTTGTGTCTGTCTTATTTGACGAAGGTTTATAAGCGGGTCTCTGACCAAGCACACAAACCCGAATATATATGTCTACCAACCAACCAACCAACATGGTCAGCACACTCAGCAAAATAACTATAGTGTAGTATATCACACAGTGTGAGGAAAAGCGTTATTGGGCAAACATATGGAGTTGAGCTGAAATATAGCCACACTAGAGCTACACAAGGACTATTGGCGTCTTAATTTAGAATCACAGACATCGTACGCAACGTCGGGACTTTGGAGCATATTTAACGTGCACTCTTCTATACGGGGTATTATTCGTCGGACATTTATTATGGCTGCACGGGCCGTTCATAGGTCGATAGATATTTTGGAGATGTCCGGACCCGAACCTGGGACCTTTCGCATGCAATTCGAACACCTTAACCGACTAGGCTCTCCAGCCCACTGGACGTATCTGAATTTTCGAGTTAAAAATATTAAAAATTTCGAAATTTGAACATATAGCGATTGAAGCAATTGCAGAGCTTAGTGGAAGAACAAGGGACAAAGAGATGAAAACGAGAAAATGAGCTATAAAGTTTTTCTTTTGCACTTAGATACGTTAAAAACGGCACTTACAAAAGGTAAAAAAATATACGTAACCTAAATTTTATTAAAAAGGAAAGAAATTGGTATCTTTAAAGGAGGGAAACATGTTCATTGACACAAAAATCGCAATTTTTTTTAAAAATCACGTTCTTCCACTAAACTCTTCACTCTAAAAACTAAATGCGTAAATTTACACACGAAAGCAGGTATTTTTTGCCATTAGAATTATTTGTTTATGTGTGTAAAAAAGCGTGTAATTTCAGTTTACACACTTTACTGTGTAAGTTAGAATTACACACTTTACTGTGCAATCGAGAATTACACACTTTACCGATTAATTGAGAAAGACACACTTTATTGAGTATTTGAGAAATACACACTTTATTGAGTAATTTAAAAATGCATACATACAATATACATGCCTAACCAGATTACACTTAAATACATAATATTAGACAACAAAAATTTATTGAGTTATAATATGAAACAAAAAATACAAATAATGTGGAATATTTTTTATAGATTTAATCACTTTGGAAATTACCATCCAATTTTAATAAACAATGAACAACACAATAATAATGCTACACTACTTCTTATATATAAAGTAATTTCAATTCATGATAGATTTTTATAAAAAATATTTCATAATACAGAGTAGGGTGACCTGGAGTTCTTGGAGTTTACTTTCAGACACTTGATGTCTTAAGGAATGGGAGTGGTAGCCATGTCTCCCAACCGAAGTCTTACCTCTGTGTTAATCCAATAGAAAAAAAAAATTCGAAGCCACATTTCTACAATCGCCGGAGTAATTTGACATATATTTTTTTACATTGGATTAACACAGAGAGAAGACTTCACTTTTTTTAGACTTGGCTACCGCTCCCATTTCCACCTAACCTAAAACATCTAAATACTACAAGACTTTAAAAATTGGTGGACCGTTACTCCATAAACACGTCAAAACAGTCAAAATGTGCTTCCACCGTGTTTACAGAGATAAAGTTCACTAAATTATTTATAGTGAGCGACTTCAATGTTTATTAAATAAATATCTAATTATGACAAATTCATTTCATGTTATTTTAATGTGGTAGACAAAATTATAAAATTGATGCCGAATATTTTAGATAGAAATAACATTAAATTTGTCAAACATTCTATAAATTGAAACATAATCAAAACATTAATTTAACAGAATAGCTTTCAGAAATATTTTATCACAACTATAGGATATAAAATTTCATTTACAGCGAATCTACTACCACTTTAAAACATCACCATCACAATAACATATTTATTCTAAACCCAAAAGCAACTATACTTTAAAAGGAAACAAGGCTGCTAAAGATTAGACTTTAAAAAATGTATTTTATTAACTGCTTTTCAAATTAAAAGTACCCTCAAGAAAAACAGTTATGGAAATATAATGCATAATTTGCATAATGCAAATAATGCACTAATTTGACTTTTGCATCACAAATATTCTAAATTATAAAAACCAAAATTTAAGAACATAAATCATGCATTGTCAAAATAATACTTTTAACTATTAAGAAAGATAGATTATAAATTATTCCAACAGTTTTTCTTTTTTATATGTTCTTAACTAAATAATTTCTATATAATAATGTATTAGAGGAATGAAGAAAACAATGAGCATTTTTAGAATACATTTTTATTTTGACACAAAAAAATTCCATGACTCTCAAACTTACCTTATTAATTTTTTTAAATAACCCAAAAATACTTTCTAACAAAATAATTTCTTTTCTCGATTTCTAACTCACACAAACACACATTACTTCGAAGTCCGAATTCATATAAAGGAGTTCTAAAAAATCTTGTCAAGGGCACAACTGTAAGCAACTGCAACTCGTCTATTTTTTACAATTTTCCAGTGATGAACCATAAATATTTGAATAAAGTAGCAACAGTTAAGGAGGCACCTGGCGATGAGCTCAGTTTGCTGCTAATTGCCGAATAAAGAGCAACCGATAGCGAACTTCAAATTTCTTGTTTATTTTTCTGGTCTTCCGACCTTGCAGCTGTCCATTGCAATTATAACAAAGTTTAATGTTATAAAATTGTCTTCTCTCTTTTTTTCAGTTGGCTCGAAACATTATATGACAACTTTTACTATTAATTTTATTATTTCTTCTAATCCATATATTCTAATCAACTTCATTCAGAGAAAATGAAAAAAAAAAGAACTATTCTTTTTCAAAAAAGAGCAGTTGAGCTGTTTAATACATTCTTCTAACGCTTTTATTAACGATTTTAAATATTTAAAGTAGCTTTAAAATAGAATGTTTTATTATTTAATATGTTCGGTTTATATACTCATTATTTAATTTATTTTTTAAAATGATGTTTGTATTTTTAATATGCGAATTTCACCAAGTCTTTTAATTGAAGTCTCTCGACTGCAAAGCGTTCTTTAACTGCGTTAAAGCGTTAAAGAGTGTAGTATAAATTGGCAGTTGAAAAGCAGTAGTAATAATAAACAATAACTATAATTTCGTTCTATCTTTATAATACTTACTTATTCTAATAAAGGCAGTCAGTTTTGCTCTTAAAAACATGCAATTTATTGTTCTGAAATGCAAAATTCGAGCTGCTTGTACGTACTATGGATTTTTATGTTAAGCCTAACTAAACTTGCAAGAAGCTACGATTAAGAAGCTACATAAAATTTGAATATACAAAGCGTGTATAAGCCGACCCTCAATTTACAAAAAAAACTAAAACCAATCTAATTTTAGTTTAGTTTGAATTATCGTCGCACTAGAGCTACACGAGGGCTATTGGCGACGGGTGTCGTAATTTAGAACCACAGTCAAGTGACGTGCCGACACCTGAGTAGGCACCCAACGCAACCGTTAAGGACGACATAGTACGCAGCGATGGGAATTTGGAGCATATTTTACGTGCACCCTCCTACACGGGGCATTATTTGTCGGACATTTTTGGCTGCACGGGTCGTTCATAGGTCGGCAGTTATTTTGTTAGGAATAGCCCTCATGTAGCTCTAGTGTGACGCCAATTCAAACTAAGAGTGGATTGTTAGGGTTTTATGTTGAAATATCGTCACACTAGAGCTACACGAGGGCTATTGGCGACGGGCGTCATAATTGAGAAACACAGTCAAGTGACGAGCCGACACCTGAAAAGGCATCCAACGCAATTTTTTTTAAGATCAAGGTCTTCTGCAGCTTTGTGACTTTGGAGCATATTTAAAGTGCACTCCCCCTACCCGGGTATTATTCCGAAGAACAATTTTTAGCTGCACAGACCGTTTATAGGTCAGCAGTTATTTTAACAATACTCGGTCCCGAATCTGGGATCGTTCGTATACAAAGGCGAGCGGCTTACTGACTGGGCTCTCGAGCCTTTTGCTAAATTGTAAAATAAAGTTTTGAGTGATCTTAAGCATGTGATTTTTTTAACACATATATGTGTGTAATTAAAAAAAACTCACCATACTAGGTAAAATGCTTGATATTTTCATGTTTACACATAAATATGTGTTTTTGACCATTTGTCAATTTACACGCCTCTCGTTTACACATACAAATGCGTAATTTGGTGCCTCATATGTGTAATTCTTGAAATATACCCATAATCGTGTGTAAATTTTCAAGTTTACACATTTAGTTTTTAGAGTGTTCAATTCTAAAATAACACTAGACGATTTTCTAAAAATATATTGCCGACACCCGATATTTCCAAGCACAATACATAACAGAAGTAAAATAATTCTTTTTAATATATCTGAATTAACAAGTTTACGATTTACATCATCCAACACAACAAACGTGAGTATCAAAAGTTTAGCATATTACTATTCCTTTGCAATATATGTTATTCTAATATAGCTATCGTTTTTTAAGACAATTAAATAACCCTACTTATAACAGAGGTGCCGATCCCCCCCAGAGCTAACGACGCACCCCCCCCCTAGAAAATTATTACTCCCCCCCCCCCAAAAAAAAAAAAAGAAACGGTGAGGATTTTTTATTTAATTGGCTAATGGAGTACCTAACCAAAGTAGACTCTAAATACATCTTTAGGGTGTATATAGAAAACCTTATAGTAAAATGATATTTTAAGTACCATCGAATGAGGTCCAGGGCCGGATTTCTAAATAGGCTAAGTAGGCTGTAGCCTAGAGCGGCGAATTTTTTGGGGCGGTAAATTTCACGACCAATTAAAACAGCATTCGGCAAAAAAATATGATATACGAATATTTTTAAGAAATAAAACAAATATTTAACATTAATGCGTAAACCAAAAATGTATATATAATACTAATATTTCGTAGCAAACATGGTCGCTGCGAGGGCAAGTGCACCCATTCCTCCCGGATTTCGAAGTTGAAAGAAAAATAGTCGAACAGTTTAAAAAAAAAATCGCCTATTTCGCTTTCGATTTAGCGTGTAAAGGTACATAGATGATTCTAATATGTGTATCTTTTTAAACAACACATACCACCCTATTTTGCAGCTAACCAGCTACCTTTCCCCGAAGGGGGAGAATATTGTGACAGGGGCGGCAAATCAATCGTATAGCCTACAAGCGGCAAATCTTTAAATCCGGACCGTAACTTTGTCCCAAGAAATAAAACCCTAGTACTGACTTTCTCCTTAAATATTTTTCTAATGATAGGTCAAAGCAGAGTTGCCCCTAATCGAAAAAGGGAAGCACCTTTTGTTGGAATATCTTTTATAATACGGAATTACAAGCTATTTTTAATTTTCCTTTAAAAAGGTTTTCTTTACAGCAAAAGCTATCGGAATCTAAATAATTGGTAAAAATTCCACTCAAAATTTATGTAATTATATTATTTTTAAATCAATAAAAATAGCCGGACACGTGATCCAATCAAAAACGGCTTCCAATTCATTCCCTCAATTCTTAATGCATAAAAAACTATCTTGGTATAGCTTTTTATCTAATACAACACATTTGACATTATCAAACAAATCAGAATTATTTTATAATGTTTACAGAGGTAGTTTCACTTAAAAAAAACTAAAATTAAAAAAATTAAAGTCAAATATAACAAAATTCTTACCGTGAGACTCGGAATTGAACTATTTAATTATATTCAATCACCAAGACCCACACATTTGACACAAGACGACAAGTATTTTCCTACTGATTCTAAAGCAATCATTTAGTTATTTGTCTTCGAGTCTAATCTGGCGGGAAAAAGTCAGAAATATTATCTGAAGGTCATTAATACGTAAAACTGTTAAACAAAGTTCGAAAGATTTATGAGCCAGCTGCAAAATATGGCGGGGATATCTCATTGCTACCATTGACAAACGTCATCAATTCACCGAAATGTTTTATAAACTGCGTGAGATTTATGAGTTTTTAAACTTAGTTACAGTGATCGTATTGTTTATTGCACATAATTGTCAGAAATCTTCGTCTGGTATGGTATGGTAGACGCCATCGAACATAATTTATAACTCTTACTATTTAATAATAACTTTTTTCCTGGTGTTGCTTCGAATTATGGTTACCCATTCATATTCTTTGAAGGCAAATAAAATATACAAAAATTGGAGCCACTTTTGATTTTCTTGCCACTTTGTGTTTTATTTTAAACCAAATAAAAATTCGCCAGAGTGCAAGTTCTGAGCTTCCCCTTCCCAGTCCCCCCCCCCCCCCCCCCCCCCCGGGGTTGCGTCGGGGGGGGGGGGGGGGGGGCAGATAATTAGTAAGAATAAGAGTTTTTTATAAAGATTGGCAGTTTCTTAATAATTTTGATAAAAAAATTCACCCCCCCTAAAATTTCAACGACGCAGTCTGCGTCGTTGACCCCCCTTGTAGGCACCCCTGCTTATAATTTGTCTCTTATAATCTCTACTCAAATAAGCCTCTGTATACATTTACAAGCTGCTGCTTACGCCTTCCCATTGAGTTAAGAAGAAGATGGAAATGTTTGGCAAGAAACAAAGTGAAGCCATCCGAAAGTCGCCAGGCAACCCTAGTAAGCCCAAACAAACAGCTCACTTAATGTTGGTTCATTCGGAAACAAATCGTTTTGTTCATAAAAAGGCGTTAATCAAAAATGATTATTTGCGCGGTTTAGGCTGCAGCACGAGATGTGAATTTATATACAATGTGGTAGTAATTTTATTCAGAGGAAAGAAAAATGGCGTTGTGATCACCATTTTTATTAAAGAGTCGAAAATTGCCAAGTCTATGTAGCAAGCCTATACATCATACAAACTCTACTGTAGAATAGCACCAAATAAAGCCATAGTTTGTAAGAACACAAATTCGGACGCTGAGCTGTGCGTCCAAATTTCCCGCTTTCTTATTGGCCCTAGTTGTCACATGACCGCGGCACCAAAAATAACGTTGATCTCAGCGTCCGTAAATCTCGAATCAGTCGGGGTTTGATTCGAGCGTCCAAAACGTGCGAAATGGCCGATGTTTCTACCTATTCGAGAAAGATATCAGTGGCCTTCGCTCACTACGCATGCGTTAGATGCGGACGCATCGCTAGACGTGAATTCTAACAAGCCACCCAAGCGGAGATAAGACGCCGATATCGACGAGCAGGGCGATTTTTAGCGCCTTGACGAGCGTCTTCAGTCCTTACAAACCAGGGCTTAATTCGCCGAGAGTGTTGTTTGGGCTTACTGAAAATCAATCGATGGCTTCACTTGGCAAACCCTTTTTTGTATTGGTTTTTGCTCGGCAGTATCTCCATATTCTTCTTACTTTATGCGCCTTCCAAAACACCTTGAAACGTAGCTGAGCAGGAAAGCATTATTCACTCCCTGTTTGTAAATAACGATTTCTGATTGGACCACATATTTCAAAGATAATCCCATTCTAATGATTTACACTTGGGGATAAACGCAACCAAAGCAACTTCCAAAAGAATATATTATCACGTTTCCATTACAAAACGAATACTTATAACTTGTCAGGAAAAAAAATAGCCAATCATAAAACTCCGTCTATGATTGCTTAAGTACGTAAAATGAACCAATAACGGAGAGATGCTTTGTTTGAAAACTGTAATTAATTTTATGCTTACACGTGCTCTGTGGAAACTCGAAATTCTATTACGATTACGATCCCGAACATATTGATTCAATTAAAATTCGATACGCGAGTTTAGGTTTTAATCTGAATCGTATCAACAGGAGAATATGATCCTGCACATTCTCTATACTGAATAAAGCTAGAATAGGGACCTGACATGCTTGACAAATCACCAATCTGTAACGTTTAGTTGAATTCAAAAGTCTTTTGAAATTGAATGTAAAATATTTCTCTTAGATAACATTTCTTTAAATTATGTTTTAATTTTTCATTTTAAAGGAAAGGGCTCAATTAATTTTTAGAATGATAAATGTGTTGACGAATTTTATTTCTTTAAAATGTTATAAATGTTTTTGCTAATGTTATACTTGTGAAGCTTTTGAAACATTTCAACAAAAAAAGAAATTGTGTCGAATTATCTGGTTTATTAGTCCTGTTTCAATTTTAGCTGCACAAATACATTAAAAAAACAGGTTTGACCATGTTGAGTTACTTACTAACAGATCAAAATTTCAGGACGTTTTATTTGACGAATTAAAAACAGCAGGTTTCGACAGACTGAATTGACGAGCTTAGTGGAAGAACGTGCTAAGTGAAAAATAGGTGAAAACGAGAAAATGAGCTTAACAGGTTTTCGTTTGCATTTATATCCGTTAAAAATGGTACTTGCAAAGTTAAGAACAAAAAATATATTTAAGTTTATGAAAAAGGGAAAGCTTTTTATCTTTAAAAAGGGAAAACTTTTTATCATTAAAAAGAGAAAACTTTTTATCTTTTGTTATGTTCATACATAAAAAAAATATCCATTTTTTCAAAAATGTCACTTAGCATGGTTCTTCCACTAAGCTCTTCAATTCTGCAAAACAGCAAAACGCCAATTACTTTAACACTATACGTAATACATTCCAATTAAAAAAAAACGTTTAGCTCATTAACGACCCATTCGCAAATAACCATTAACACTTTACCGAATAAAAACGTTTACTTTAAGTTTATCAAATGATTTTTTCCCTTGAAAAACATGACATGTGTAATTAGTTCATGTGTAGATTATTCGGTACTATGGCCTTCATTCGTCTGATATTTTGTTTCTTTAGACAGTCTTATGCAAAAAGCTTATTTTCGCAAAGTAAATTTTTCTGCCAATCGTCGTTAAATGTGTGTAAAACTTTAACGGTTTTTTTCTTTTAAGGATCCGGATACCAAGTCCTTTTCATGTTATGCAGTGAGCGAAGCTCTGGGTGAGACCATCGTACAAACGTATACAGTCGCTGTTGTATGTAAGTATTTTTTAATAAAATATATAATTGAGTTTATGAAATGTTATCTATTTTTCTTAAATGGAGTTCATAAGGAAATAGTTTAGAGCACCAAACATTCGTTGTCTGGGCTAGAAAAAAGGAGAATAAACTAGAAAAAGTTATATAAATATTTACATACTTTTTGGTGTTAGAAATGTTAACTAAACCGTTTCAATAACAATACTTACATTTTTTAATTTTGCCTTTATTAAGGTAATAGAAAATCAGAAAAAATAGTTTCAGTTAAAAAAATAATTCTACACAAAATGTATTGATAGAAAATATAAAAGTTGTAAATTAGGTAATAAAAAATATTGCTTAAAAAATTAGTCAATTTCAATTCAAAATATTCTTTGGCAGATTTTTAAAAGCAAAACAAAAAAAAAACAGACCGACATGAATACTAAACACAATTCCACAAAAAATCATGCATGGCTACTTGCAGAACAAATTCCACGCAGCAACTATAATTAGCACATCGTATTATATTTCTTGCCATTGCCACCAACAAACAACTAATTCAATGCAGCTTCTACTCAAAAATACCTTCGAATAGAATCTTTATCGACGGTCTTCTAAGTTTTCTTTGTTTGATGGAGAAAAGGAGAGTTTCTCTTGAAATGCCAGAAATAACAGTTGTTCTTGTTCTCCGTGGACTTGTCTTTTATGGCCTTGCTCTGAGTTTCCGAAAAATAAATAGGTTTTAAAGGATATTATCTGGATACTATTTCCGGTCAATGTTAGGTCGTAGGTTTTGCAGCTCGCTGGATGTCTTGGGCTCGAGTGATTTTTTTTTTTTACAAAAGTTGTGTTGGAAAAGGGGTTTTCTTTTGGGGTGGGGGGAAGGGGGGGTGGGCTTCTAAATGTATTTTGAGTTTTTCGGTTGGGGAACTGCTGTTTTTAACTTTTCAGGATCAACTCAATATACAGATGGATGCATCCGGGAGTAGGACAACATTGACATTCAGTGATTTATTGATTAAATAAAAAAATATGAAACGCTAATTAACGAGGGGGGGGGGGGTAATCATCACACGAATCTGATAAAAATATATGGCATACACAGAGCCCTCTGGTGAAATTTATATATAACCTTAAAGACATGAGAGAGCTAAACAAAACAAAAAAAATAGTTAATGGCTGTCCCATTCAGTCTGAATTTTCAAAATCTTTACTTACAGTGATTTTCCATGATAAACTAATGTATGTTAATTATACTTATTTTAAAGTTTTTATGAACATTAAAAGGTTAAACAGATCAACAATTTATAGAGCAAAGGTAAAATTAGAGCTATTTTTCAGATAAGTGCTTTAATAAAGATTTTAACAAAAACGTTTGTGCAAAAAGTTTAAATAAATTGACATTTTGTGTGGTCGTGGCAAGTCTTCATAATATCCTCACAAGAGTAATTACAAGCAAAACTTAAAACCATATAACTTCCCGCTCATAATCTGTTGAAGAATGTCTACATGAATCATTAAATTTACTATAAAATATAATATTTGCTTCCCTGTGTCTACGTTGTTTTTGTTTAAACCTTTTAAAACGATTAGCTAATTTTAGTGCAGAAAAAGCTAATAATTTATTTAACCACGAGTTATTTCAAAGTCAGTTATAAAATTTATTTGCAGATCCCCCATCCGATCCTGTCATCACTGGCTACGAAAAAGCAAAACCAGTAAAAGCCGGAGACCTGCAGAAATTCACATGCATTTCAACGGGAGGGAATCCACAGGCCACACTCAAATGGTTCAAGAACGACAAGGAGGTAAGGTTTCACTGTCCAAACTCGCTAATCCGAACTGTGATAATCCGAAGGATCTTTTAATACATCGAAGGTCTTGTTTTATATTTTATCCATGAACCCCTACGTGCGATTGACGGTTCGAAATTAACTAAGCGCGATTTGATGTACAATTTGTTATTTTTTGTGGGAATCGTTTAGTAGGAATTTTCATGGTGAGACAATTGATAGTCGTTGCGAATGATACACCGAACGTCAATCATGTCTTTTTTATTTAAGTGCCATCTTTACATTCGATGGTAACGCATCAACTAGAAAATGCATATATACTTTGAAAATGGTGTAAATAGACAGTCTTTTGGAATAACTGCTTTGAATAAAAAAGAACTTGATATAAATAGAAATCCTAAACACTCCATGTAAAAGGCATAAATAAATAATAATTAAAAGATTATTCTTACATGAATTCGAATACAGCGGGTGTATAAACAAAACACTGGCAAAATGCCTCAAGTACATTTCCGATTATACAACAGTCACTTGCTCTTTATATCATGTAGTCTATATTAGCCAATTACTTTAGTTATCTTATTTACAGAACGCTTGAAGTAAATAGCTTTTACAGCAACTAGCTTAAAGGAAATAAAACAACATGCTCTGTGAATATGTGGCAAATATGCTGCATTTTTACGGAATATTTTTTACAGTATAGTATAACACCAAAGGTCCAATGTCTACAGAAATAGAGATTACCACCACAACTTGGACCAGTATTGGACTCATATGACAGTTTCATTTTAACTTGTTAATATGAGACCCTCTGTAGAGTTATATAACACGCCTAGAAGCTGATAGTGGCTCATGATATCGTACATGAACTTGTCGATGTCGAATAGATATAGCATTGTCATGATGATTTTGAAAAAATATCATACAATATTGGGGGTTGCAGGGCTCTCTGACTTTCGGAAACTTGATAATACCTTAGCATAAGAACTCGATTTGTAAAGGCAAACTGCAAACACTTATCAATGTTGTAAAAAAATCTTAACATCTGTGATATAACTTCTATACTAAGTTTCAAAACTTTTTTACAATTAGTATTGTTATACTTAGCCCAATAAGTAAAAAATGTTTTTTTAATGTATATCGGTATTTCACAAATAATATTTCCTCCGAATTAATGATCTGGTAAAAGTTACAGCCTAAGTATTTTAACACGCTTTACGGATAGAATTTATTTGTATTTTAGTTAATTTCAGCATATTACAAAGAAAAATAAGCGCAAATTCTAAACTCATGGGAGATGTTTTGTAATCTAAATATGAAACGTAACGTAAATCTTAAGTTTAAAAAAAGTTTATGTAAATAAATAGATAGTTTTTACTTTTATTGCACAAAACATCAACAATTATAACATGGTTCTCTTAACTATAGATAAATTACAGTCGAAATTATTTTTCCCGAGATATTATCTGTTTTTATTATGAAACTTCTCGTCAGCTTCAATTCACTTCATTTTTTCTTCGATTTTTTTTCCTCAAGATCAAGAAAATACATATCGTCTGAATGAAAAAAAAATATATCGATAAAAGAATGGAACAAATTAAGTTCTGTAATTACAGCTTTTGTGCATTTCCTATTTCAGACTCCGTTATTTACTTCAGAAGTTTTGTGCTGGTTTAGATTTTAGCGGGCAAAGAGTTGTTATATAGGAAAAATACAACTAAAATGGTTTCTTTATCAGTGTTAAGTGGGTATTTGCTTTTTTGTGTGTGATTTTATTTCATTTATTTTTCTCGATGGGCAATATTTAGGTCGATGAACAAAACACTACTTCTTTTTGTTGAGAAAAAAAATTTAAGCAGACTAACAGAGATAAATGTTTTCTTATGGGAGGGGGGGTAAGTAAATTATTAACCGATTTCAAAATAATATAACAGATATAATGGTTTTGTCAAAATATTTTTAAAAAATTTAGTATGTAAACTATACACTCTGGTATGAAAGATCAATGGATCAACAAAGTAAGAGAAATTACAATTATTTTAAATATTAATCAATTCTTTTCCATCCGTCATATAAGGAAACTAATATATATATTTTTTTTAAATACAATACAATACAAAAATTAACGACCAATAACAGACCGGAGACCTCATCAAGGTTGGTCCAAAAGTTTACTATCAAAAAATGTTTACCAGTTTCCAATAACTATCAAGATGTTTTTGAATTCATCTAGTCTTTTAGAATATACAACATAATCTGGTAAAGCATTCCACTCATTGACAACTCTATTGTAAAAAAATGCTTTCTTGCCTCCCTTTACAAGCAGGTTTTTTTTTTTAATTTCTGACCATGTCCTCTGGTTGTACTATTTAAATTCAAACAACCACGCATTTTACGTTTCCTAACATTTTAACAAATGTTACATTTATCCTTAAATTTAACAAAATGGCATGTAAAAAATTAAAAAAAAAGAATTTAATGATTTTACTTTACATAACTTTCTTAGATGATTCCAAGCAAGGCGAAGATTTGTATTTCAAAATTTAATTTGTCGCTAATGTACATTTAAAAAAAATCATTATTTTAAGCGTTATGAAAGTTTTTTTAAGTATTTAAAAGTAGAAGGTAATTAACAAAAGTTTAGAGGAACTTTTTCACTTATTGAATTTTTATGGGTTTTTTTCATTCCCGCTCATTAGGGTACAATAAATATATATTTTTAAAAATAAAGAAGAGGTAGAGAAAAGCTTCACCATAATAAATGGCCATGTATACATATAAAACATAAATAAAAAAAATTCCAGCTAACAACAAATTTAAGAATTAGTCATCCGCTCGTTTTTTTTAAATCTAGAGTATTAAAAAATATATTAGTTTTCGGTTTCACAAATTTTAATAATTCCACAAAACATGTTCTTTTAAATAATTAAATCAAAGCCCTAAATTTTCTTCTAACTAAGCATGATTTGTTTTTGGAGGAGTTTTTTTTTAAGTGCAACAGGAGCTGTTTTACAAACTTCGTGCTTTCTAAAAAAAAGTTTAAAACAATAGTCCTACAAAATAATATGTGACTCATAGAGCTGATAAGAGCATATTTAATTAAAAAAAATTATTATCTAATTCTTATTAAGTACGTTACATTATTTGGGAAATGACCAAACGTTCACCGTAACACTATAGATTGACGAAAAGTTATTATGGCCTAGAGGACCTTATTTCGTTCTAAATTGTCTCGAACTGTGTAAAGAAGGGTTTGCCAGGCCTGAACTTCCATAAGGCCCGTTAAACCCTGGACAAGGCCTAGGGCCCCCAAATCTTAAGGCCCTCAAAGTTTAGTGATTTTCATGTTAATTTGTGTTGCCATCTCAAATTTCAGTAAAGTGTGTTATTTTGTTTGTGTTTTTTTTTGTTTGAGACTTTGAGGTTCCGCGTTGCTTTAAAATCTAGGAAATAAAGCATTTGCAAGTTCGTCAGCCAAATGAGATAAGAGAATGATTATTTTCAATTTTTTAAGCTCTAGCTTTTGATGCAGACATTGACTATTATAGAAGCCACAAAACGTACACAAAAGTTTCCTTTGGAGGCCCCCCAAATTTTCCGTGCTTATATAGTCCATGTTATCTTAGATCAGGCCATGGGGTTCGCCAACTCGCCAAAACTACCAGTTGTCGTGACTCAGATTGAATTAGTTCTAGTCGATATCAAGAGCCTCTAGGTCCTGATTGGGATTGATTGTCTTTGAAGATCGTGATTACAATCGTCCCTATAGAAAACACAAGCTGAAGTGATGCACTTAATTGTTCCCGGGTTATTTTATTCTGCTATGACGATCAATCAATTTAACGAGTGATTTAGTAACCACGCACCATCCCCCCAAAACAAAGAATTTAGTTTCGAAAAGAACTAAGCAAAAAAGTCCAAGCCCTCTGATAGTTACTGGTAACTATCTTGGTGTAAAATTGTTTTTTATTAAAATTTTTGAAAGCTAAAAATTTAAACACTATTATATTTTTATATGCTAAAATATGTTTGTAACATAAGTACAGTTGAGTTTATTTATGAAAAACCAAAATAATTTTAAGATTTAGAAAATTATCTAATTGAGTCTCTTAGCACGAAATTAATTAGATGTCATTATCCAAATGACACATTTTATATAAAAAAAAACTAGTTAGACATATGTAATGTTTATGACGTCTTTTGACGTGTTTATTCGTCTTTTTTGCGTCGTAGATTTTTAGACGAACATAGTAACGTCCTTTTAATATCCATTTAAGAACAAGGGAAAATAAAATTTAAAAAAAAAGCCGTCCACAAGGGAAAGTTTCGTTAATAATAAGCAGTTAGTCATAAAAACGACTTTGCGACGTTATACGGTCCATAAAAAATGTATTATTAGGGGGAACCAGGGACACATGACCCAACTTGTAGTTTTTGGCTTGTAACTTTTAAAAAACACTATTTATGGATGTGCAAATGCAGTTAATTTATACTTTAATAAGTATTACACAATATATATTAGTATTTTTCTGAAATATTAACTGTAATATTAGTAAAATATAAATTATTTAAAACTTTAGTTTTGGGTCATGTATCCCAATGCATAAGCATACATGACCCACCCATTAGGGATACGCGACCCAACCCAAAAATTTGGTAGTAAGACTTAAAATTATCAAAATACTTTTACCTAATAACAAAACTAACATCATATTACAAAGTTATCAAATTTAAACGTAAAATCTTGTCTAAATACAAAACTGAGGATTCAGATTATTTTGAAGAGAAAACACTGGTGGTTGAAGAATATTCTATTTGATCAATATCAACTTGGGATGTATTATCAAGCCATTTCAAGCCATTTAAAACATTTTCCATTGATTCTTTCCGCATACTGAATTGTAAGCTTTAAAAAAAATTCCCTTGTACTTTCCCAAAAAACCTTGTACTCCCAGAAGAACCCAGTCCCTTTTTTTTTTTTGGGGGGGGGGGGGGACTCGCGTGATTTAAAAAAAAATTACTTGGTCTACTTCCGTTAGTTGCACTTTTTTTTTATTAAACCCAAAACAAAGATAAAAGTGCATTAGCACTATTATGCACGTAATTGTAGCTAATAGCATGAACAAAACAGGTAACCATTAGAAAAAATTCTTTCCTTTAAACCGAAAAAAGTAGACCGAAAAATCTTATGGCGCCAAAAATTTACTTTCAGTACATGAAAACGTATTTCTTCGTATAGCTAAACACATATGCAATGATTCAGTTGGGATTTTTCACCATTTGGTCAGCTGACTGAAAGGAAAGAATTGATGCCACTTTCAATTAATAAAACTTTTCCAATGCTGAGAAAAAGGCATTGGGCCATGTATCCCTATGGGTCAAATGTCCCTAGTTCCCCCTACTCTTAGAACATCAACGTTATTTATTCTAAAGAAGGCGTCGTTTTTACCATAAAATTGTTTTTTTTTACGTTTTTCTTTTTTTAGAAATTGTTTTAACGATATTTAGTCCTAACAAATGTCATTTTAACTGTATTCTATTTATAAAGGCTCATTCTCTACCCCCCAAAAAGTCCTTCGATTATTTAAGGATTTTAACCTCACAATGGCATGGATCACTTTTACCCCTTTTCGACGACTTTGTGAATACTATTAACACCTTCATTTCCAAATAAAAACGTTAACTTTAATTTTTTTTATGATTCGTTTTTTGTGTAACTTAATAAATGTAACATTAATTGTTCAGTACTATGGTCTTCAGATTTTGTTCATTTAGATAAACTTAAACAGAAAGCTCATTTCTTTGTCAATCGATGTTATAATGGGTCAACTTATTGATATACAAAATATCTTTCCCATAAAAAAAGTATGTTTTGGTAACAGTAACTGTTACATAGAACCGCTTCAACAGACTATTTATGCACTTTAGAAAGTAAATTGCCTAACACGGCATTTAGCTAGTCCTAATTTAAACTTTCAAATGAGTATTTAAAATTATTACAATATATTTTGCAATATATTTTATCAGCTTTCTAAAACACTTCACTTTAAAATATTCAAAGTAATTTTATCATATATAATAAGATTTTAAACTTAAGTGTAATTAAGAGCATCCACATCACAAAAATACACATTCTCTTCAAAATGCCGAACAGCATCTTACGCCTTTGTTTGCATTTTCTATGTTAAATTATCTTTTCAACTGCTTTTCTTCATAGACATATAGTATATATCTCAATATATAGCGAAATATCTCAATCAAAAATTTAACTTTTTAAAGATAGGGATGTCCATATTAGGCACTTGTAGAAGCTAAAACTTGGGGCACGAAGCGTCTTCTCTTTCAATTTGATGAGATCCTCTTGAGTTAGGTCCCGAAGGATCCACCAATTGATGGATCACCAACTCAAAAGACGATATCTTAATTTCGGGAGGCCATGTCCTAGGATAACTTATCTTATTTCCACCAACGATATAAATATAATAGAAAGCTAATCTAATAATTAAAAGGCCGCTGAAGAGGGGGCCAAGATAAATCTCGCCAAATTACTATTTTGGCATAAAAGGTTTCTACATTTGGCACTTTAACGCTGTCGTTTCATTAGAAACCCAAGACACTTTTTTTAAAATTTATATTCGAAACCTCTCTTCGTGTTAGTTTCCAGTGCGAATTTGCTTGATACATACGTTAGATTGTTTAAATAGTTTGTTACGTTCATTTTAGAACATTTAAAAGCAAAAGTATTGTAATTTTGGCAAATTTTCTGTGGTCTAAACTACGTGACTTGAGCTGAAGAAGTCAAGTGACTGGTGTTGGACGCCTAATAAGTTTGCCAATTGCACAGTCCTTTCCAACCAAAGTCTCTTGTTTTCACCTATTCGGACAAGGAATTAGGTACAATATCTTGTCAAAGTCTCGGATGGATGAGGATTGGTAATATTTCCGATAACGTAGTTAATGGACTGCTGGGATATAGGCCTTATGGGATGCTTTAGGTTATTTTTATCGGTTAATTAATTTTGTAAAACTAATTAAACCTATTTAATTAGCAACCTCGATTAGAAGTTTGATTTTTCTTTAAACGGGTAAGCTATTAAATTTTTAGAAAATGTATTTAAACCTTTCTCGTCTGTGTCAGACCAGCTAGTTCTGAGCAGAGTCACAGGCTGTCAAATGGAAGCCACATTTATTTAGTGTTAACAGCATTTCAATTGTATGGACACTTCATAATCTAAAAAGAAATGGACTTGATCGATTGAAGAATTTAATTTAAGAAATTATATTTTTAATTATTAGTTATATTTTGAAATTTAAATAATAACTAAATTAAGTAAAATTTTAAGTGTTGTAGACAAAAAAGACAATGTTTGAAAAAAAATGCAAACTATGAGCCAACAACCTCATTTTCTAATACCGTGCTGGGTAGACTGATTAGCACCACTGACGTCATTTCGCGGTCCACCACTCTAAATCATCATAAAATTTTCACAAATCATATTTTTAGTTCGTAGTTTTTATTTAAAAAAAATAAATCGGATAAACTTTGGTCAAAAATTTAATATCCGAGAAAAATCTGGTCTGGCACGAGTCAATAAAACTTCATAGTTTAGATAATAAATAGAAATTCACTGAAATACATCTATTCAAAAATAATGTTTTTATAACAACTACAATCATACTTGTAATATTTATAACTCGCAAAAACGTATTTTTATTCTCTTTAATTAGCTCATATCTCAGAAAATATCCGATATAAGTGTTTGTTCTTTTACAGATATTTAGCTCTGGTTTAGTAAAATATTTCTTTTAAAAAACCAATCATTTTACAGATTCTTAAAATCAGAGTACTTATAAAATAAAATCTTTGGATCCATTCTGCGTACCATATAATTCCATTAGATACTATATTTTTTTGTGCGAAAGTGTGCTATTGTAATGTAATGCACCCCGGTGATTTTTAGAGGATTTTCTTCCACCAGCACGAAAACGTCTATAGTATGGCTAGGATAAGGACAGAACCAAGAACCTTCTCGGTGAGAGGCTCGTCGCTTAAACCTCTCGGCCACCGGGGGGGGGGATGTGCTGTAACACGTATTTCAACTCGTCAACTATCATTTTACATATCACCTTTGATTGGCTGGAATAACGTTAAAAAGAAAAAAAATCCCCACAGGCCTCGTTATTTTGTTGAACCATGGTCAAGCAGATACATATCCATTGGATTTTTTGTGTTAAACTACGACGCAATAGAGCCACAAGATAACTATTTGGCGACGGACCTCGCCAACCTATACCTTAGTAAAGTGACGAGTCCGACACCTAAGCCGGCATCCAACAAAACCTTACAGCCACATGATTTTGGACCCATGACAGATTTTAAGTGCATCAGTCCAATATGCACAGCTTTTAGTATTAATACTTGCAGTTCCAACACGTCATTCAATCGACCTGATCAATTTCCAACTTGATGTGAATCCGTTCCTTTCATGGTATAGAGGAGTGCTGAAAAATAAGCTATAATTAGTTATCGATAAGAATGACTCAGACTTTTCTGAGGAGTCTCTTCCCATTTTGTGATAAGAGGTCGACGTTGGTGTTATCTTTCTAGGAAAATGTCGATTTCGGATGACGTTATCTTAAGGATTATATGGATCAATATTAGAAAATTAGTCAATTTGCTACCGATTTTTTAAATATTAAAAAAAAAATAGCCTCTATACTATTTTTCTTGCTCAACGACATTTTTGTTTTGCTTTAAATCCTAATAAAATCATCACAATTTGTTTATTACTGAGAAAGGTTTTGAAGTTTTTAAAAGTCAGATAGGTAACATGTCACAACTAGAGATGCACGTTCTACAAAGATTTCTTATTCGAAAAATATTGTCGTAACAAATATACTTTTGAATGAAAACTACTTTATCTTGTCTTTTATCAATGGTATGCATCATTTTTCATAAAAGCTTACCCGAAATACTCAACATTTGCGTGCAGAAAAGTATTTTTATTTAGTCACTTCTGGCCCACAATCGGATGTTCTAATGGAAAAGAAATAGAAAAAAAATAGATTAAAAGTTCATGCCGGAAAATTTCATATTATTCTGAACATTCGACCGTCTATATATACAATTTATGGCTAATTTTTTTTTATTCGCTAAATGACATACCGAAATTATGCACTTATGGGGGAATCGTATATCCCTTCAAAATTATTATCCTAATATGGCAGTATTAGACCACAGAAAAGGTCCTATAAATATTTCTTTGTATAAACACATTTTTCCAACAAATATGCATTAAAAAGTATCCTTTTTGAAAGAATTTTTTCAAATAATAATTTTGAGGAGGTGCCTGCCACTTTCTGGAAATTTGAGGTATTAAACCCTAAAAATAAATGTTTTTTAATTGATAAATGCAAAAACAGTTTGTATTAGTTTTTAGTAATTAACATTTTATTCTAACTTTGTTTTCACTGTGAAATTCCCTTGAAATTTAGTGTTGAAAAAATTAGGTTTTTTTTTCTTTTTGAAAGAACTTCAAAATCATGTTAAAACTCGTACAACTTCTATTTTTAAATAGAAATAAGAGACTGATATATGAAATTAGGGCTAAAAAAGTTATTTTCATATTTTCTTCTATTGAATGATTGCACAAATTGTGTAACAGGAATGTAAAAAAAAAACATCATAAACCTTTTTGTTACAGGATGTTTTAAAGATTTTGTTTATATTGTGATTAAGACTGACACTGGTATATGTGGCTTTGAATTACAATAATACTGAAATATTTTTTTTACAAAAAACTTTATTTTTCAAAGAAAAGGGATAATTTGAGAAATTTTATAACACACATAAACACACAATTATTAAGCATTAAAGGTTATATTAAAAAAACTGAAATCCCTTTTAGTATTAAACGTGAATATAAAGGTAAATACTAGTTACACCACAACTGTTATATTGTATATTGTATAAGTTTTGTACAAAGAAAACCCAAAATATGCATAACCTCATTTAAACCGCACTATTAATTGAATAAAACATAGAGGATTTAGAAATATTACAAGGCTTCTCTTTTGATTGATTCAGTCAGTGAAGGATCTATAACTTAAAGAGTAGAGAAGGTAGTGAGAGCGATATTTGACAATTTTCAATACAAATAATAGCAATAAATGCAGTTAAATAATTAGTTTTAACTAGTTTACACATTTAAACAATGGCGTTCAGTTTTCCCAAAATGCCAAAACAAAATAAATAAGCAAGTAAATATGCACAATTCGCTTATCAGAAATTAAAACCTCAAATAAACATTCTTTACTAATTATATGAAGGATTTAGTTGCAAAACTCACAATCTCTAAAGTATATCTATAATAATAAAAGAAAGAGTCTGTCTGTCTGTGTGTGTGTCTGTTATCGGATCGTAAAAGACCTACTTATACTTCCCACAGGAATTCGAAATTTTAAAGATAGATTCCCTTTAATACTAACGTGTGCACCTGAGGCTTAGTTTTTTCATATTTGTTCCATTTTTAGAGAAAATTCGAATTTTCTGAAAAAAATACACCACTTTCGCTCAAATCCGATCATTTTTTCTCTTTCCTGATGCCATCGGCTGAAAAAATTAAATAAAACTTTTAACGAAAACATTTAAAATTCAAAATGTTTATTTTATTCTTTTGCCATTACTTTCAGAAACTAAATTCATTATTTGAAAAATAATTGACATGTTTCAAGTGACGTAATTCCGCCAGTCTTCATTCCCGGATTTTATTGTGGGTTTATTTGATGATTTTTTCATTGATTTTTCTGTTGACTGCATGTATGCATATTTAAGCAATAAATGTACAGTTGAGCTATTGCTGAACTATGATGGTTAATAAAGGCCATCGCATTAGAGCTATTAGTGTTTTATGTCTTTATTTTTTCGCCAAATACGTTGCCAAACTCGCCAAATTATTAACTAAAATTCGCCAAATAGGCAATTTCTTTTATAAATAATTTATAAGCTGGTCGGTTGTTCGAAGGTCATTGTGTTAGAGCTGTATAACGGGTTGTGTTTGTAGCTATATCTATTTTCTCGCCAAATTATTTCCCAAAACGCGCCAAATTAGCTAAAAGGTTTTATGTATTTATGAGGGAATTGTGCTGACATTTATGAGTGCGTTTTATAGCTTATTTTTCATTTTGGAATTTAAGGCAATGAAACGGGATTTTATACTTTATAACGAGCGGGAACAATAACATAAGTTTATGATCCTATAACTGGTTATATGGTACACATATTTGAAACGATTTGATATTTTTTTAATCCGTGCGAAGAACGGGTATGAATTTGCTAGTCTAAAATATAGAAGGCAGTCCGTTCATTGGCGACTTTTGACAATCGTAAATCTAATTAGACGAAGTTGCCTATATATTAGTTGTGCTTTGGAGAATGAGTTTTGGAACTACACAAAATATATGAAAAATATATTTTTTAACTAATGTGCAGATATTTCGTTATTATCTAGTAAGAGAAATTAAAAGAACATTAAGAAAGAGCCAACTTTCAATCCACAATTGTTATAACTAGCTCAAAGTACAATTTTTAAGGATACACCAGATACTGTTTACAGCTGTGTTTTTTATTGATGTACAAAAAACTTAATATAATTGGTTACAATCCTTTAAACTGCAAATCTAACTACAAAATAAATGTATGCATGTGTTTTGTAAAAGTACAAGTTCCTAAATTTTAAGAATTTATCTTAAATCTGTGTTTGAATATTTTTATACTCATAGATCAAGACAGATAACATTAATTGAAAAAGGCAAGTAAATTTTTAAAAGGTATTTAATGAGAATTATTAGCTTGAAAAGCTTGGTCCAATGTTACCCCATTCCAAAGAAGATTTTTAAATGTTTTTGCAGACTTGAAGCATGATTCTTCCAGAAAGAATGGGATTTTCATTGTTAAATTCCTCCCATTGGGATGAATGGAAAATTTCATTTGCATGGTATTTCACAAAATTATGAACGCAAGACATCAGGAAATCATCTTGATGGAGATCAGCGAGAATCAGAACTTTACATACCTCGGCTACAGAAAGCCCGGATAAAAGTAAGCGTGTGCACTTTTGCTTGAAGTGTGAAATCTGGTACTTATCCGCAACAGAGTACAATTTGCAAATGTCTTCAGTTGACAGGTCCTCTTTCAAGATGTCAGAGTGAAGAAAATCTAACATCAGTTCCATTGTATCGACTTCAACGTCTGTGATATCTATGACATTTGTATTCTTTTCTTTCGTGTCGTTCTCAAACATGGCACAAAATACAGGAGATTGTGCACACAGAACAACTTTGTGAGCGAGCAATGTCCTATTATCGACTTGTAATGTAACATCACAAAACTTTTGGTCCAAGTAAACTTTGGAAATACTGTTGGATAAATTGGTTGCTCGTGCACTCTCTGCCACCTCAAAAGCATTGAAAGCGTAACTGGGCAACTCTGTATGATATACTGGATCCCCTTCAGTAGTAAATAAAAACTCGCACGACAAGTACAAAGTATCGTCCAAATGTATATACTTTCCATCTTCCAAATGAGTTATCTCAATCAATTTTGGAAAGTGCCATACGCTTTCGGCATCTGAATCAAAATAAAAAGTATCTGTTTGTGAAGGTTCATATTCTTTTTGAGCACTCACAACAGTTATCTTGCATTTCACAAAAATATTTGTCTTCTCTGAAAAGGGCTTTGTTTGGACTATTTCAATTTGAGCATGTTCTGAATCAGTTTCATTACCTAGAGAAAATGACAATTTAAAAGAGGGTTGTGTCTTCATAGCACTTTCAACAGGAAAATTATTTTTTTCTTTGCTTTCTAAGACTTTGTGAATTCCAGAAATGGGCCAAACTACACATTGTTGCTAACTTGAAATTGAGTTAGAGAAGTACACTCCCACACAGCCACTATTGTCTACAAGATATCTATTGTTAATCTACGTGATCCATTAGCCGTTCGAGAAGTCTATTGGACATCTATGGCATATCTGTCCACAAAATCTATTCTTTGGATATCTATTAGATATATCTGTGTACACTAATTTAGACATAGACATTTAGGACATCTAATAGATAAGCATCAACTCTTATTTGTTAGACATCGATATTCTGGATATCTAATAGATGCGCACGTCGTTATATTTTTCGACTTACCAAAATTATATTTCTATTAGATGTCTAAATCAAGGACTTCGAAGATATTGGTTTTTGTGTTAGATTCTTCGTAAAAAGATGGATTTTCGAGAGCTTCGTGATGAATTTTCTCATATTTTCTTTACATGCGCATGTCCACATTTATCCACTACACGTCTATAAATGTCGTATGATGTCTATAAATTTCATATAACCTGTAGAATTCAACTTATATCCACTAGTAGTCCATTTTAACTAAACTGAATCTATGAGGTCTATAAAAATTATAAAATCGATTACTAATTGACGCCATATCTAAAGTACGTAATGTATATCTAATAGTCGTCTACTGCAACCAATAAACGTCATTGAGATCCATGTTGGCTCTGGTTTCAACTTCTTATGGATATTCGGCTATGAATACCAAATTATTAAAATCTGATGAATGGTCTCTAAAAGAAGTAATATTGATTTAAAAAAAAGTTCATCATCTGCCAAGTATTTGCATTTCCAGTTTCACGCGTTAAAATATATTACTTAAGAATAGGTCTTTAACATTAAAAAATATATGTATATAGTTATGCTATATTTTTTTTAATTTCGGATTTAAATTAGTAAACTTTTTATGCCTGTTTCTAAAAAAGATTAGGGCAAGAAACAAGAGAGTTTGCTGAAAAATACAGAAGGGCATTATATGATATGCCGAAGATTGATAACTATTATTTGAATTACTAATAGTTGGAAAAAAAATTACTTTTACTTTATTTTAATACAGATGGCAGCACTGACAGTCCATTTAGGGTTAAAAAAACCCCAAGTACACTGCTTAAGCGCCTAAACCTGAGAAAAAGCGCCAACTGTTATGGCAACCTTGTAACCATGCACGTGCTAAGATAGTGGATAGTGGTTGATTGATGAGGGAGAGGAAAGGACCCTCTGAAAGGGTCGAGGGGAGGGGGGAAGAATGGGGGTCAACGTGAACCACCCCATGGTTTAAATAAAAGAAGCTAGAAGCCGCACGAAACTGGTCGG
Organism: Oedothorax gibbosus; assembly: GCA_019343175.1. Classification (NCBI taxonomy): domain Eukaryota; kingdom Metazoa; phylum Arthropoda; class Arachnida; order Araneae; family Linyphiidae; genus Oedothorax; species Oedothorax gibbosus. The sequence goes on along the minus strand of CM033276.1, from coordinate 20,728,180 downwards.
TGGTCAAAAAGTGTCAACCTAGGGAAACAGTTGACGGTCGACAGAAAGTGTCAAACATTCTGTGATTCGGACTTCAGAATGGATCCGCGTGCGTCGTATTTTGGCCCTTGGCATCGCTATCTTTATGAAGATGAATTATCATCGGAAGAAAGTTCAGAGGATGAAATGTAAAACAAACAAACATAGAGCATAATATTTTGGTTTTGCGACATTTAAAGTCAAATGACGAAAAGTTACGACAATATTTTCGATTGAAGCCCAACCTCTTTAAATATGTGCTTGTGTATATCAAACAAGATATATATTTTAAATTAAATACTTGAAACGATGTATACATGAATAAATTAAATTAATAATAAATTTCTCCGATATGTACTTGTATTGCAGCTAGCATACTTGAACTTGTCTATACAATAAAACTATCATTTAAAATTCTTTTAATTTTGAATATGAATATTGTTATAACTAGACAATGTTATTAAGCTCCAAAATAAATGTTCCAATTAAATGAAATAAAATTTAAAAAAAATAAAGCTTAACTAGCTGATGAATTAAATTGCGCAGTTAAAAAATATCGCACAAAGGGGTTTTTATCTCTAGAAGATACAAAACAGAGTTAAAATAAAACATATATTACAACATTTTAGCCGAAATCCGATTTATATCCATTTTCGTTTCTTTAATTAATGATTTTTTGTAATTAAAATTATCTCTATTTTGAATGATCTTGTTGTTCCTTACAAAATCAATGAAGATCTCATCCTCCTTCATTGAAAAAATGAATTTTCGGGTTCCGCATTTGACATCCTGACCACTCCAGGCGACAGGTGGACAACGCTCGCTAGGAAACCAACAAACGGGCAAGTGGCCTGAGCCCTCACTTCGAGGGGCCTTAAAAATTTGCTTTAAAAAAAATAATAATAATGTGGAGAAAATGTGCCAAAATTCGTTGCCACAAAAAAAATCAATTGAATTAAGTGCAATTAATTTTTTCAAAGGCGAGACCCGATAATTATTATTTTCTTTGTTATTTTTAAATATTCTGTAATATCCATGCGAATAAATCTTAGTATTTAAAATGTAATATGACATGACAAGATGATAGGTCTCTGATGTTATATCTAATGGGCATTAAAATAAATACTTTAACATTTTGGTAGGCCTATTTTTCTCATAAGTTACAATCGATGTAGGTATGTTGCCATAGCAAACCATTTGGGGCTAAACCGTACACTTCTGTGCGATTTAGCCCCAATCTGTGCCTCGCTTCAATATATTAAAATAACCTTAAATTCTATCACTTAACCAATCATCGCTAACAACCAAAAGAGAGCTTAAGATAAATAGTTTATCATGATCTTACAGTTACTAAGGTTTACAGTAAAATCAGGTTTTTTTACTGAGGCACTGATACTCATACGCATAGCTAAACGATATCTATATTGTAAACTTGCGCGATCTGCCGATATACTATAACACTTGACGGGATCGTCTAACTCAAAACCTAGGTAAAAAAATGGGTGTACGGTTTAGCCCGCTCTCCCCTAATAGCAAGCTTAATTAAATTTTCGGAGGTCGTTAAAATATATTAGCAGAAACTGACCGACCCATTTATATCTAAACTGTATCCAAAAGGAAACAACTGCCAAATATCAATCTCGCGCCGAAGGAAAATCGGATCGTAATAATATATCTTAATCTAATTGATATTTTTATAAATTTGTCATACATAAAGCCATCAAGAAACTTAGTCGGGTTTTTTTTTGCTAATACTCCAGAATATTAAAGTGTAATCTGTAGTGACGAAACACTATATATAAGAGTATTAAATTAGTAATGACGTTTTCTTGGAAGAAATAAGTTAAACGACATAAAAAACAAAAAACATAATTTCCAACCAAATACAATTTAAGTGCAATAGAAATTATTTAAAAAAGCACTTCGCTCATTAATGGATAAATATTCATAAATATATTTTTATTTGTTAACTTTAAAAAAAATTAATCACTTTAAGTAAATCTGGCGAAACATAAAAAATCAAATAAAGGTTTTAATAAATATATATAAAAATTTTTTAAATAATATTCAAACCCCAATCTTACCAATTAACACACGTGCTTATACTTAATTTCAATTTGTTAATCTCAAGTCCAAAAAGCTTACAACAGTTCTTGTAAAGTCTATGAAAGCGGTCTTTAAACAAATCACAACTTTCCAGCGAAAAAAACGCTGAAAGTTGAGGAATAACTTCCCCCTTCCATTCTGCTTATTTTGACACCTCCAGATACAGAATCACACATTAATCGTTTAGATTAATAAAAAAATTGTATCAAAAATACAATTACAAATACAGTTGGCTTTATTCAGGTGTATGTCATGAAGTACTTCCTTTCAGCTTTTATTCATGTCCTTTCTTTGATCGATTCTCCGATTGGCACTCTGTTTCAACGTAACTTTTATTGTGTGGTTATTGCACACGTGGCAGATGTACACGATGGTACTTCCACATATAGAGAGGGGCTTGTGAGGGAAGAGAGAGACTCCTTTAGAAGATATGAAACAGGGATCGTTAACAATGGCTAAGGCGTCTATTGAGCGCCTCAGAAAATTAATTTAACCACAATCCTACCCTTTTTGAATTTTCGGATAAAAACCAAAATGAGTTAGTAAGATAAAAAAAAAAGTGTGTTCCGGCATTTAAATTTTGTAACTGTATACAGAGTTAAAACTAAACAATATAGTTTTTGCCTTATATAAAAAAAATTCAAAACAGTCTTTACATACAACAGCAAAACGGAATGATTCGCAAACCATGGTACGCAAAAACCCCGCTTGTCAGGAATTTTCTATCTGTGCACTCACATGAGTGGAAAGCCCACGCTGCCCTTTGATTCTCCAATCGAGGCTCGAGAATAAATTTATCTTCATGTAACATATCTGTTGCCACTCAAGATCTGAATATTATCTATTAAAAATAGTGTTTTTTATAATATCGTGTAAAAAAACTTTTTAAAAAAATAATCGTTGCAAAAATAATGCTTTTAACAAGCTTTGCAAGCATTTAACGAAATCGTGTTAATAAGTTACTTTTACGCATTAATGCGACAAAGTAAATAATAGCAATTAATTAGTGGAAAATTCCATTTGAACGTGATACTTTATTAGGCGGCTTTCTGATTAATGGGAATTTCTTAGTTTGTACAATAATCTTCATTTGTAGTTTAATTTCTTATGCCAATAAAAAAAATACTTCTTAATTTGAATGTGAATTTATTACAACTTAAGAAATATTTTTAACAATTTTATTAACTCGTACAAAAAAAGCTTTACTTTTCGCACTAAATGCATAAATGTTATACTACTAGTTCAAAAGTAAGGTTTTGTTTAACGAGTTGAATAAATTTTTTTGTGAGTGTGATAGCGATTGATTCGCGAGTTGAAAAAAAAACATATAAAAAAGAATAAAAAGAAGTTCGTAAAGAAAGTCAGGCATCAAACATCATGTGAACAAATTAAACTGTACTGTATCTCTACATAAAATAGAATACAGTAATTTGATTTTCCGACACGTTGATTATTTTAGCACATATGAGCATGTTAAAATAGGAAAATAGCAATTGTAGTTTAATAAAATGAAGAGCTTAGTGGAAGAACGTGCTAAGTGACAAAAAGTTGAAAACGAGAAAATGAGCTTTATATTTTTTTCGTTTGCCCTTAGATACGTTAAAAACGTACTTACAAACGGTAAAAAAATGTACTAAACTTAAATTTTCTGAAAAAGTGGAAACTTGTCATCATTAAAAGAGCTAGTAATAAGTTCATTTACATAAAAAACTCAATTTTTACAAAAATTTCACTTAGCACGTTCTTCCACTAAGCTCTTCAAATATTGTTACATAAATAGAGTAATAATGATACGATTCGCAAAAACTGGCCTTAAAAGTTTAAATGGGGCCCATTAAAATTTTAAAAGAAAAAAAATAGTTATTTAGGCAACTTTTGAAATAAGTTTATTTTCAAATAATTTATCGCGTAAAGATCCGACATAGGAAATCCAGACGACTAGATAATGTCTTGACTAATCTAATCACTTCCTTGACCCCCTGCGATGCGTCTTGGACCGCGGCCATCTGGACCGACACCTCTTCGGGAAAGCAGTCCCACGAAGTTCTCCCCGTAATAAGAGATAGAGGGGGGTCTATGAGATGTGTTTGCTGTGAGTGTTTTAATCTTCCTTCAAAAAGTATTTATTCGGTAGCGAATAAAGCCAAATGATAAACATTCTTTTATCATAAGGATAGCATACCATAATGAAGGATTTTACTGCACAAACTTTCCATATAATTTCATTAAAGAAATAATACTCTCGGAAATCTATAGAAACGGTTGACTTTTTTACATTACTGCACTCTTATCAGCTTATTATATAGTGCGTCATCAATATAAACTCTCCATCGGCAACCTGCGGCTCTTTTACAATTTTGTGTGGCTCTTCGCTCTTTTCAAAAACCCAAAACAATAATTAAAAATATTTGAAAAATAAAAGCCTTACAATTTTAATGAAAAAACTTTCCCGTGGATTTATTTTGCTAATGGATAATTATGTATTGTAACACAAACTTAGTGGTAGTTAAATCACGTAAATAAGCAGTTATCGCAATGAGAGATAAATGAAAGAGAATGAAGGAAGTTATAGCTCATGATTTGCAAAATTTTCTAAGCTTATTTCAATAATGCGAAACCTGTTTAATATTCAAACAATGTTTTAATTACTTTATCACTTTTTGACATCTTTCGAATGATGAATACAGTTCTAAATTTAATTATTTTCCCCAAATGTGTAGTTATCTAGTAAGGATCTTATTCTCGAAGTATTTGTGGTGCAATCGATATTTTTTACTAAAACAACAAATACGAGTATATATTATTTTCGTTGAAAACTTGAATTTGAAACCTATGTTTATTGTTTCTTTGCAATCTATGCGTTTAAAACTTTTCTAATGCCGTTTCGTTTAAGCGGGGCGATGCATGTAACCGCCTGAATGTTGACCATGTTTCAGAGTCAAAGTTTATGTAAAAAGGAAGGAATTAATGAATGGTTTTGAAATTCATTATGTTTATTCATTATATATTAAAATACAAGAATCAGATTATTTTTGTTTTTATTTTTCAAAAAGGGCACCGTAGACCGTAGTAACTAATCTCCTGAGACCCTCAAAGCAAAAGGCATCAATCGGCGGGATTTTTAGCTTCTCCATCGGAAATCAAAATTTATTTGCAAGCCTCAGAATAAAAGAGGTTCGATTTTTACCGGGTTTTTTTCCAGTAGTTTTTTTGTAAAAAAAACAGTAATTTTTTAAAAACAAATTTTGGCTTTTTTGAATTTTAACTAGAATCTAGTACTATAGAGAATACGCATACCACATTTCATACGAATCCAGCCATTATTGTCAAAAAAAAGTAGTTTTGAGATAAACTTGTTTTAAGTTTTGACAGACAGAAAATGAGTTTGAGACTAAGGTCTGACATAAATCTTTTTGTGCGCTCGTAGCACTAGTTTTTGTTCTTAAGTTCTGCATAAGTTCACCATACAATATAATAGACCCCAAGTGTCAGAAATTTGAAAAGCCGGTAGATATGCAACTTTTACTCCAAATTTTTTCAGTGAAGTGTAACAGTTTATGCAAAGGGAGATGGTATAGTGAGCATCCGTAATTGTCCATATCTAGATTTATAGGTGGACAATACCTTCTCTTATCTATCATGCGAATGTGAATTTAAAACCAAACAAGTAGAATTTCAACAGTGGTTGTCGCATAGAAAAGTTTCCACTTCTACGTACACGATATATCAACCTTAAAAATAAATAAAATCACCGAACACTGCAATTTGGTTTTTGATTTAAACATTTAATCACCATAAATGCCTATTTTCATTTAATTTCTTTTGCAAAATAAATTAATATTTTTTATTGTTCGCTGAATTATTTGGCAGTTCAAAGAAGAAAAATATATAGTACAACTAGCTTTATAAATCCGGAGTAGAGTGGGTTACCCTTAATAACAGGGACTTGTATATTTGTATGTTATGAAAAACTTTCACTTTAGGCCAATCGATCTCCCTACTAACTGGATCTCTTCCATCAGGATATTATGAGCAGATACCGCTGAGATATATACCGCTTTCTTAATCCACTTATTATGACCCATCAAAATAAATATTGTGTTATATACTATGACGTTATACATTATCTAAACTGGATTTATGTCACAAATAAATATTTTTTAAACAAAAACTTGCATTTTAAATTTCTCGTTCGTTTGACGAAATGGCAACAGATGACATATTGTATAGAAATGGTTTTTTTCTCGTAATCTCTTAAATGGAGGTTAAATATTTAGTTTTAAAGTTTTAAATATACTTCTAATTTTAAGTATTTTTAAATGGAATTTGGGATATAGCCTTGTCGGACTTTTTTTGCCTCAATATGACGTAACCCATTTGCCTGGAAACTTGTGATTCGTTTTATGAATTTAGGTGACGGACAGATAAACAGACCGAACAATTACAATACGTTCCACTTTTTAAGTTATAAACGTAGTGTGAAAGCAAAAATCAAAACACTTCCCTCCCTACCACAATTTTTATATGATGCCCCTCCTCTTCAAATTCCAAACAAACGTTAAATTACCGTTATCCTGATTAAAAAAATATTAAATTAAATTACTACTATTATATTTTTTAAGATCATTTGAACGTTTTTTAAAGAATATTCACAAAAATATCTATATTTTGTTATTTCCCTAATTTTCATGACTTTGCGGGACTATAACAGAAAAAACGGACATTTTTTGGCGGGACTCCGTTCCGCGGATTGTGAGACATAAAGAGCAGGAATGTCTCCCCAAAAACGGGACGTCTGGTCCAAATATTCTTATCACCAAAATCTGCCTTTGTAATACCAGCCCCGCTAATACCCCAGTAAATTAACCTCGTCCCTTGGAGGTAAAGGGGAGGGTTTTTTTCTTGGAAGGCTTCAAGCCAGGAGAATAAGGGCGGAGTTGGGATAGATGGATAGGGAGTTTTATGTAAGGGTGTGAATACCAGATTTCGAAATATATCTCTTTCTAACGATCGCCAAATTGTCAAAAATCGCAGCGCTCTCTAGCGTAAAATAATCTAAATAAAAACATCATTTGAAAATATTTGTTTTGTAGTTGACATTTTTAAAGTAGTTAGTGATTGTCTATTTTATTTGTTTTAAATTTTCTAATTAGGTATCCAACTATTTTGGAGGAGAAATCGTACTTAATTTATTATGTAAATGCAAAAAAAAGTTACTTCGAACATATATAAACAAATGTTCGAAAATTTAAACTAAAAACTTAAAATAAATATAATAACTAATGAATAAAATTAAAAACGATACAAATGTATTGATAATTTTAAATATTTAGATCATTCTTAATTTGATTATTTCCGTGTAATTTTCGTCAAGATGTTGTTTCATAATATTGAAAAGTGGACAAAAAAAAAACCCCATAAAATCGATAGAATAACTACTTAACTAAGAATTTTTTTTAATATATAGTCAAATCTGAAGTTTTTTTAAATTCTAATCTTGATTTTCCTGAAATTTGGATAGAAATAAAATTAGAAATAAAATTTAAATTTTCAAAATAGCAGCAAAATATAAAAAAGTATAAAAAATATCTCTAGGAAACTTTCGAGGACTTTCTTGTATAAAACCAAAACCGCGTAAGTTAAAACGTAGTTGACTTTTCTTTAAAACTATACTGTACCAGTAATTGTAACGACAAATTGGCGCAATCGTTAGGATGACGGACTCAGGATCGGTAGGTTTAAAAGAACGTAGGTTCGAATCCCGCTAACCCTCGACCACCAAGCAACAACCGAAGTAACGAAAAAAAAACCTCTTCACACGTATCATGTTTTTTTTACTTTCTTTAAGTGGCGCCATCTATCTATAAAACTTTCAAAATTTTGCCATATCTAGAATTCGTAGATTTAATAGATATTGTAGACCTCGGTCGACAAATGTTTTGTTGTTACGGATGTATAATAGATATCCACACAGTACATACGACTGCTTATGGAGTTTGTGGACCTCTAATGGACGTTTACCATAACGCGAATTCGTCCAGAAAGTCTAAAACATGTCCGCAATGTCTATAATTTCGATGTCAAATGGACTTGCTATAGACGTAAGTCGACGGAAACTACGGATATCTTTCAGACGTCGATAGATGGTAAACTCTTATTCTAATGGATATCGTGGATTTTCCGAATAGCGTCTTATAGATGTCTACTGGATAATGAATGGCTATGTGGGCTGGTTAAGATGTGTTTTTGAGCTGAAATCATCACTTGATTTAGATGTGGCTTCAATTTCTGGATAGACAAGACATTTTATAGACAAAACATCTCCAGGGACATACAAGTTATTGTTTTCATTAATAATTTTCAACTCTACAAATTCAGAGTATCCCTTGACCCTACTAGAACCAAAGTTAATTGACCTACATGTTTTACTTTTATTATGAGAACCATCTATTGACTCTAATGTCATAGAAAATCCTATTATAAATGGACTAACATCCTCTATTTTTCTACAAATGTAACAAGATAAGTATTTTTCGCTATTTCTTGAACTACCCCTAGGAAATAGCTGTAAGCTAAATTCAGTTCCATCAAAAATGGGAGTAGAAAATGAGCACTTTCTAAATATTCCCCTGTTTTGTGAGGAAGCATACTGAAGTTATTATTTTCCAATTAAACTGAAATTCTTCTGAATGAAGCATAATTGCAGAAAATTCCAATTTATTTTAATATAAATTTACGTTAGTATACAAAAACTGTAGCCAGCCAACTTAGAGCCAGGTATCCTTCCTTGTTTTCTGTCTAAACTGCAAAATAACACGACAAATCAATCATGGACCAAAATTGCCAAAACACTATTGGGAAAAAAAAATAGTATGCTAACAGTGTTATACCTATAGACTTAGGAATAGGAGTTCCAACTTACTCCAAGTAACCAGGAAGAAACTTTGGGATAGGATATCTTTCTTATCTTCTGCAATCTGTAAAAGTTTATGAAATTAAATTGATTCTCATAAAAAAAAAAGATAACTAATTAAAATAGCTGATTAAATTTTGAGCAATCTAAACAGTTGAAAAAAGCGATTGCCAGAACTTAAAATCAGAAACAAACACAAATGTCAATCAAATAATGATAATTTTTAACTAAATAAACAAAAATACTTTTGTTTCATTATTGTATTATGTTTTAGGAGAAAGTTGGTTCACTTGGTTGGTTCTAATAAAATAAAATATACATAATTTCCCCATAAGTTGTTAAAAAACAGGTTATCATGCAGTTTTTAAAAAGGACAGTCGTTTTTTAAACAGCATTCTTAAGTTTCTTTTTGAAAAAATATGCTGTATAAAGTAGAGCTTTTTCGTTTTTTAACCACGCAAGAAGTACTAGACTGCAACTAAACAAGCATTTTAACTGTTTGTTGAAACTGTGTTCTGAAATAGCTCAGTTGGGAGAGTGTTGGACTGAAGATCTAAAGGTCTGTGATTCGAGGATGGGTTCAGCAGTTTATTATTTTTCTTGTCACTATTTTGGTTAGAATCCCTGTTTGCGACTGGGGTGACCAGGGGTTTAATTTAACGCTGGGGGTGGTACAATTGTTCTTTCTTTAAATTTTTTTGTTAAAAAGTTTTTGATCTGTCAGTTTTTGCATTAAAATTAAAATTTGTATAAAATAAACAGACTTTATCTGTAAAATGTTTGGGTTTTTTTCTAGCATACCAGCTGACAGTTTTTTCTGTAAAAACAGTAGACTTTTTCAGTGTAGTTGTTCTAATTTAGTTTCGATAAAATATTCTAAGGTTAAAAAAATATTTTCAAAAGTATATCCTTTTCATGCATTTTGTACAGATTTATAAAGTATCTAGATGTGCTAAATCTGCTAAAATTCAGTATTTAATTTTCCAAACAGTACAAAACTTTTAAGGATAAGGTAATGCATTTTTTTTAAAAAAGTGACCCTATGTACAATAGTACTGGCATTGTTACTAGGTCCGGTAGATTTTGTACATTGGGAAATTCTTAGCGAGAATTTTTTATAAATTTTCATTAATCATACAGGGGTCTATGCAAAAAGAAATATGAATTCGGTTGCGGACCCTTCACAATATTCCATGTCCGAAAAGCATACTTTTCCCAGTGGTAGTATTGATGTTATTAAAAAAATATACACAATGGAATTGTAAAAAAAAAAATAGCTTTGCTAAGCTAAAAAATAGGCAGGTTTGTAATAGAATCTGTTACTCAAAATTCAATAATTCATCATTATCGTATGCTTATTATAAAAAAATCCGATACAAAAAATTTTCAAAAATAGGTCAGATTTCAGTAACAGAAGAGAGTATTTCAACACAATCGGATAAATTTGGAAAGAAAAACCATTTAGTAGAGGTTTCTGGTATTGGTAAGATCTTCTGTCATCAACAGCTACTTGGGATCATGTTACAAACAGGCATACACACCATAAAAATAATTCTACTGTGTACGCAACCTGTTGCATCTCATTAATTTTACACTTACATTTGATTTTTGAATAGGGTTTAGAATTTACCAACATTGTTCCTTTGCGGTAATTTAGTAAAAAATTTGTTTAGCACAAAATTGGTTTACCTGTAAATTACCTGTAATTTTTATTAAGTGCACAGTTTTTAATTTTTTTTGACAGATTTTTAATGCCATGAAAAACAAAATGTATGTATATATAATTATTAAGCAATTTATTCTTATTTTTGTTTAGTTTTATCTTTAGGGCATTGTTCAGCAAAAACATTGATTTTAAGAAAAAAATAGAACATGTATTATTACACTGAAAACAACAAATGACAATGAATTAAAAATAATGCAAATGCCATAACAGGTAACAAGTAATGCCGCAAAGAAATTGCTTTTGTTTGGAAAATACAAACGTTATAAGTTTCAAAACCATCTTCGTGATTTATAAAGTAACTGCTGTTAAATTGTTGGTGTGATTTTATAAGTTAAAATCATACAAAATATCACTATTCACCAATTGACTTTGCCATTTCCACTATTTGGATGCCTTTTTTAAAATAAATCTGAACATATTAAACAACATAGCCTATCCACACTTTAGTCGTTCAAACTGGAACAAGAACAAATTGCTGTGCAAAGCAATACCAAAACTAAAAGAAAGGCTCAGCACTTGTAGGTTTAAAATAATAACTGTTTTATTTCTTGCCAAACTTGATGGCGAGAAAGCATAGCAGAAGGGACATGTGATATCCCCATATGGATCAGATTTACTGTACGGTCCCCCTTGGCGCAATTTTTCGGATTTGGCGATAAATATTTTTTCTGGCAGAATGTATGACTTTGGCTGAAGATTCGAATTCTATGACTTCGCACCGATAACGTTTTCCGGCAACCCTATCAGACCGTTAACATAGTTTCTGGAACATTTTGGAAGTGTGGGATGTTTGAGTCATCAAGGAAAAGTGTAATTTTCACAATCTGAAGTATGACATCAACATTACAAAATGTGATGTTGACCATTAACCAAAAGTAATAGCATACAAAATACAGCAAAATTATTACATATTTGTATATATATACTTTGCAAATACTTTATTTGATATAAAATAATATCTAAGTGTTACTCTTGTATAATGTAGGTGTTGGAATATAGTGTGGCGGTTACCAACGCACGCAACCTCAAGCAATCATCTACTCGCCAGAGGGCGCAGATTTACCATCTCGTACCTACCACTAATCTAAATAACAACGATAGCAGTAGTATATAAAAGCCTAGGTAACTCATCTCTACCTTGAGGATCCTTTTGGTAGACTGTGGGTTACCGAGGTCGCTACAGTGGTGACCCGGACGTGACGTCACCCACTCCAACGACGCTCCTGCTACGATGCGCTCAATCACGGTTGCTCACTCGCTGCTGGTGCACACAACTCAACTCAACGCTTCCCACAACTCAACGGCCAATGGCACACAACTCAACCGCAGCACATTGCACAGCGAAGCAACCTGCGCACGGTTACTAACCACGTCTCTAGGAGGGGAGTGGTGTTGCGGTTACAAAACGCACGCAACCTCAAGCAATGAATCATCCACTCGCCAGAGGTCGCAGATTTACCATCTCGTTCCTACCACTAATTTAAATAACAACGATAGCAGTAGTATAAAAGCCTAGGTAACTCATCTCTACCTTGAGGATCCTTTTGGTAGACTGTGGGTTACCGAGGCCGCTACAATAGTTTACATTCTGAAGTACGTAAATTATCACATAAATTAAACACAAGATGTCTTACGCTTACAAATGCTAATTTTTCACTAGTATAAACAAATCTTTAGTAAACTCAAATCCTACAAATATATAATTTAAATTGCATTTATTTGAGAAAAACTTAATACTAATTAATGACTTTTTTTACCTGTGTAAATTGAAGCACTGTATCGATACCAAACTTAAATCGAAGCAACGGTGATGAAAATTACTCCCTGAAAAACATACAAGTTTAGAATTAAATGGTTTAAAAAATCCTAGTTTCGGTACACGGCGACTTTTTCGGAACGTTGGCGACAAAAAAAGACGATAAATAATTCCAATCTAACAACACAGTTGTTTGACTTCGCGGTTTCCGAGTAGCATCGTCTAATCAAACGTCGCTCGGTACGCGATGTTTTCTCGCCAACAAGTTTGGCGAGAAATAAAAAGTCGCCGTATACCGAAACTAGGAATTGACCCAAAACGGTTTTAATATTTTTATTGAAATTAAAAAATTACATACTACCTATAGTTTCAAAACAAGTGTTAAGACCGTTACCTTTTGTTTTTTTTTAACTCAAAATTCCACGATCTACACTACGAAGTTGGAGGTTGGAGAGCCGTTCGAATTGGAATACAAATTACGATTACGAACTGAAACCAAAAGTGTGTTGCCAAATAAAACACATAAAAACAGTATCGACAAAATTATTATGACGTTTTTTCTACATTAACAGCTGTCTGCTATCTTCTCTATCGAAATCTCTTTCAAAGATGACAATATCCTTAAAAAAAAATTACTTTATGTAAGCTTTAGAGTTCGAGTTAATTGCGAAAGTTAACAAGTTTGAAGAACTCGAGCTAGAGAACTTTATTCAGATGGTGAGAACAACGCCCGGGCAGGCAACCGATGTATCTATAAATACAAACTTGCCGTGGAACCTTGGAAGTTCTCAATATCCGTGAATACAATAAGGTTATTTATGAGTGTTTTATAATCTTTCTTTAGGTACGGCATTGAGCTAGAAGGGAAACTGGAGTGAGGTGTCAGCGAGCCGAAAATCCACTCACACCCTTTTGAACGAACAGGGCAGGAAAGGACTATTTTCCCTACACTTGTATGCAATGCTTGTATGAGACCCCTCTATTTATATTGACTTGGGCTCCTAAATGTATTTTAACATTTTTAGTTCGAAAGAAATTAACTTTCTTTAACTTTATATACCAACTTTTTTAAGAAATAACCATGTGGATCCCCAACTAAGAACCAGCGAAGACGAACCCAATAGCGACGAAATAGGCAAGTTTCTAGGTTTTCTGCCCGGTTTGTTTCTGCTGCAGTGCCGTGTATTCCTCCGCGTTTCGTTATTGAACCGGCTCGTTTGCTGCCCTGTTCAGTGAATCACACACCTCACTCCACATTTCTTCTAGCTCAATGAGGAATGAGGTACGGTTCTGATTTTAAAATTTGGGATTTTTGCGCGGAATGCATCACGGGTGAAAGTACAGCTGGGGGGAAAAAACGATCCACCCTTCTTTTTTCGGCTGCTATTGATCAGGGAATTTTGCAAAAGGTGTCATTTTTCAAGAAATAGCATAAGGAATTCAGAACTGGCAACCAAAATTGTATAAGGGGTCGTCTACATATTAAAATGAGTACCAACTTTGAAAATTTCAATGGCAACACCCAATTTTTTTATATAAAAATGTTTATCATATTCAAAATACACCAGATACAAAAAAAAATTATTAATATGCATTATTTGTTGAGATATAAGCATTCGAAGTTGAAGGCCCATAATGTTAAAAAAGTTTCACAAACTTTTATTCATACCTCCACAAATAAAATGAATTAAAACAACATTTTTTTTTTCATTATATACGTCTTAATCTTCCAAAAACAAGCCACAGAAGTGTTTTCATCAATTTTTAATTATTATTATTATTTTATTTAAATTTAAATAAGAAAAAATAAAACATAAATAGCAACCACAAATTTTTGTTACATAAATCGATAAAACAAATCAAGTAGAACCAAAATCCCGAATTTTTTAATTCAACAACAATTATTTGCCGAGTTATTGTAAAAATACTGAAAAAAACGAATTTTAGGGATCGTGTAAAAATTACTTAGCAAATTGGATCCTAACTTGCATTATCGTTTGGTGGTTGAAAAGCGTTTTTGGTATATGTTTATTCAAATTATTGATGTCTATGTCAAATGTCTAAAAATCTTTTCTTGTTTCAAGTGCATACAATGTATTTTGTTTGTATAATTAACATTAAATTATATCGATTACTATGTTTTTGAATGTATGTTATTTTTCCAATATTATTTATAATTATTTTATTATAAATTTCCAATAATATGTTGTTTCCTCGATTTTTTTTCCAAAAATTATTAGAGATTACATATTTATTTAGTTATTTAGTCAGTTAGTTATTTAGTCAGTTAGTCAGTCCGTTAGTTAGTCAGTCGCAGGGCCGTCGCGAGCGGGGGGCGAAGGGGGCGTCTCGCCCCCCAAGTTTTTTTTTTCCAAATGGTCATTCGGCAAATTTTAGAAATGTTTGTCATTTTATTTTGATACGAAGTTTGAAAGTTTTAGTGAAATGTGCACACAGGCCAAAATCCGGACACAACGCAACTGCCGACTCACAAAACTTCTGACAAAACAGTCATTCGGCTAATTTTAAAAACATTTGTCATTTTTATTTTAATTCCGAACTGCGAAAGTTTTTAGTGAAATGTGTGCTCAGATCAAAATCCGGACACAACGCAAATGCCGACTCACAAAACTCCTGACAAACCATAAACATTTGGCAAATTGAAATGTTTATCAATTTTATTTAAATTCCGAACAGTGAAATTATTTAGTGGAATGTGTACACCGATTAAAATCGGGACCTAACGCAAATGCCGACTCACAAAACTCCTGTCAAACCCTAAAGTCATTCGGCAAATTTTATAAACATTTGTCATTTTTATTTGAATACAGATTACCTAATTGTGAAATTGTTTAGTGAAACAAATTAAAATCCGAGCACAACGCAAATGCCGACTTACAAAACTCTTGACAAACCATAAAGTCATTCGGCAAATTTTATAAACCTTTGTCATTTTTATTTTAATTCCGAACTGTGAAATTTTTTAGTGAAATGTGTGCACACATCAAAATCCGAACACAACGCAAATGCCGACTCGCAAAACTAATGACAAACCATAGAGTCTTTCGTTAAATTTTAGAAATGGCTGGCAGCTGGCATTTATATTTTAATAATAATTAGTAAGACATTAATAGATAATTTAAACAGTATAGCACAAATGCTTATTGATATTTGTTTATTAATATTCACAATGCTTTCAAGTTATTTAAATTACACGTCTTACAGATGATAATAGATGGCCTTCTATTTATTTTATTATTTCATGTGAGGATATCCAGAGGTCGGATTTATGGCCCCCTTAGCCCCATCCCCATGAGATTCACACTTATTCTAGATAAAAACGTTTTTTTCCCGAAAATAAATTTGTTTGAAAATATTAAACTTTAAAAGAAATGACATTTTTTGTATAAAAAGTATTGATAATTGAGGTTTATATTTGAAGGGCAAACTTTTAAAACCCAATATCTCAAACTTTAACCTAAGCCACTTTTGCACTCAAACCTTAACATACAGGATTTAGTTAGCTTCTCGAACCATATAAATAAAAGTGGCTTAAGTCAAAGTTGGAGATATTGGCATTTGAATGTTTGCTGCTCATTTCAATCCAGTTTTTTTTCAATAATAAGGTAATTTGAAGGCTTGATCTGGACTTCGGTGCTCTCTGCTTCAGTGAGCCGAAGTTCTCATTATATCAGTGGTTCTCCTCGCTATGGTTTAAAAATATCAATAGAAATGAAATATAAATGAAAAATAAATGAATATAAATGAAAATATTCACAATATATGTAATGAACATCACTAATGTAAAAATTTTATGAAATAATTGGGAATAATTAATCATAACAGATTGATAGGGGATATTATTAAAAGTTTGTCAAATGTACCAATTTGGAGATCTGTGACTTTATTGAATCGAATAATGTAGTGGTAAAGTTAATTATATTAATTTTATAAGTATTAAATTGGAGCAGGAATTAAAAATTTCGAAAAATTGAGAACTAACAGTCTAAAATATATCCATTAATGATTAATTAAAAATGATGATCTTTGGGGATAGCTTTCGCAGGCCCCCGAAATAGTAGATAAATATATCAGCTATCATATCAGCAAATGGCAATTCAACGTTACACCCTAGTCCACAGATAGAAACTTAAAAATCTCTCCTGGAACACCCAAAAAGCTTACACCACTCAGACAAAAGACATGACGCGCTTGAGAGTAGGGGGTGGTCCAATTGTCCAACAATTGTCCCCCCTTCATCTTCCCCCAAAGCTTGAAAGATGCATCGTCGTATTTCTACAAAGGGTACCCTGGCCAGGACCCTGAAGGAATAAGGCTTCGGGGAAGACTTGTCCCCACCACTCTGAAGTCTGATATAGGATATCTAAATGACTTTACAGCCTCATTGGGATTGTGGGTTGTGTTTCCCAAAACACAAAAGGTGTCTAGACAAGCGTTACTTAGAGTTACACTACAATTGTTATTTTCTGTGGGAAAAGATCCAAAGTATCATCAATTCGTATAGTTTCTCAAGAAATTTTCTATTTATTGTTCCGAAAAGGGAAAGTAAAAGGACTTTCAAGAAACCGCAGATCGTAGACGAAGCTTTCAAGATCTTTACTATTGTCGGAATCTCAACATCTCAGCCTTTTGTTGGATAAGTTTACGCAGACGTCCATGCAGACGTGTGATTTTTTCTTAGCGATAAAAGTAGTGATGAGCTGATGACCACACATGGCGACACGGGTCGGGTCACATAAGGGGGCGTACATTGGGTCCAATTGGGTAGTTGCCTTTTGTTGTTAAACTGCTTGCTAATTTTGTCCTTCAATTTCAATACTTTCATAGGCCACTTGCGGAGGTCACGTGATCTCGAGAAATCTTGTACCTTTATATTTGTTAACTTACTTTTTTAAGCGGAGTTTGAGAGACAAGACGCATCGTGTCCACTGTTTTTGTTTTATTTCGTCGACGCGATGATTGCTCGTATGATTATCATTATTCAAAACAATCACTCAACTCCAGCATTTTTTTACTTGTTTTCTAAAACTGAAATTGGAACTAAAAGAAAATCGAATACTATTGATTTAAACTTTACGAATGTTGCGGCTAACACAAAAAAATTGAACAGGAGCAATCGGAAAAAAATAATGCTTCTTCAACCAGCAAGCATATCAAGAAGGAAACTTGGATTGTTCGTTGTAAATGAGGTTTGAAATTACTAATTTTTATGATTATTTATATTATTTATTAGTATTTTTTATTACTATTTATTTACTATTATTTATTTTATAAGTTACTTATCTAATTAAACGTATCATTTATGGGAGTTAAATTACATATTTAAAAAAATGTACTTGTACTTTAAAAGAATCTAAATTAATAAAAATATATATAATTTTATAATTATAAATAGAAAATGACAAATGTAAATTTTACATCTAAATTGCGTGTCAAAGATACTTTTCCTTAATTTCATGAAGTGATGAAGTCAATTAATTTTTGTTTTGTACAATTCTGTAGATATTCTCATTGTTTCTATTGAAAAATATATAAAATATCAATTAATTATTTATTTAACTAATTACTCTTAAATAATATTATAACACTAAATCCCCATAGTTTATATTAAAAAATAAATTATAATAAATAATCACCAATTTAATTTACACACACAGTAAATAATAAAAAAGTTTTTATATTAAATAAAAATTATATCATTATTAATTAATTATCATAAAATAGTAGTTAATAATAAAATTACATTAACTAATTGATTCACATATTGATGTAAAATAAGTTTTATGTAGAATGAAGAAGTATGTAAAATGCAGGCATTAAAAATACGTAATTTTGTAAAAGCAATTACATTTTTATCAAAGTAGTTAGTAGGTTTTAATTATAAAATTTTAATTAAAGGCAATTAATAATTTTTAATTACTAAAAGTTTAATTAAAAGTAATTAAATTTTAATTTTTAAAATTTATGAAAATTAAAAAAAAATTAATTTAATATTTATTCGGCAAAAGTGTGCTAATCGCCCCCCCAGTCGATTTTTGTTAGCGACGGCCCTGGTCAGTCGGTCCTTTAGTTAGTCAGTCAGTAAGTTAGTCAGCTGTCAGTCAGTCAGTTAGTCCGTTAGTTAGCCAGTCGGTCAATTAGTCAGTGAGTCAGTGAGTTCACTGACTAACTAATTGACAGTCAGTTAGACTAAGTTAGTCAGTCTGGACTAACTAAAGGAGTGACTAACTAACGGACTGACTAATTGACTAACTGACTGACTAACTAACGGACTGACTAACTGATTAACTAACTGAATAACTAATGGACTGACTAACTGACTGATTAACTGACTGACTGACTAACTAACTGACTGACTGACTGACTAACTAACTGACTAACTAACTGATTAAATAACTGACTAAATAACTAACTAAATAAATAATCACTAATATTTTTAAAAAATCGAAAAAAATCTATTTTCGGGATTTAGACCCATTCGGGATTTTGACTCATTCGGGATTTCGGCTTGTCGGATTTCGGCTGTCGGGATATGTCCCAGACCCAGTGCTCCGAATTTTAAACCAATTTTTTTTGTAGCAATATGAATGAAACAAAAATTTGCATAAAATGTAAAACATAAATGTAATAATCATGTTTGTCTATCTGATTGTAACTAATCGCATTTAAAAATCTGTTCGTTATAAATAATCGTATATATGTGACTTAATTTAAAATTAAACCTTTTTCTCGTCTACCCTTTATTTTATTTCTGAATTTTAAAATCCAAAATTAAAAAAAAAAGGTAAACACATAAAAAAAATCACAATATTAGTGAAGAAGGTTTAATTCTAGCATCCTTTGGCGAGATTATGGTAACCCTTTTGCTAGCTTGTCGTTTCGAAAAAACACCCTAAATATTACCTTTTTCAATTTGGAGATTTCCCCCCAAACGAGTTGAAAATTAATGCTTTAATATCTCAGCAAATAATGCAAAATGAATAATTCTTTTTTATACCTGGAGTATTTTGACGGTGCTGAACATTTTTATGTAAAAAAAATTGGGTGTTACCATTGAAATTTTCAAAGTTGGTACTCATTTTAATATGTAGACGACCCTTTATACAATTTTGGTTGTCAGTTCTGAATTCCTTACGCTATTTCCTGAAAAATGACACCTTTCACAAAATTCCTTGACCAATAGCAGCCGAAAAATGAAGGGTGTATCGTTTTTTTTCCCCCAGCTGTACTTCGTACAAAGAGTTCTATAGTAGGGTAGAGGAATGACTCGTACTGAGCTGCCATCGGCATCTATGGCTCACTACGGAATAGAGGAAAAGTGCGAATAGTGGCAAAAGTGCTAGTAATTAATAATTTTGACACTGAGAAAAGAAGTACACCCAAGGCAAAGGCGGGAATCGAGCCCGGACCTGTTACAGCTTGCGAACTGCTAGCTATATGGCCTGCGATCCAAACCACTCGACCATCGGGCCCCACATGCCACCTTATATTGTCTCCGTGTTGGTCCATGGTGCTGCTGCCAGGTTCGGTCTCTACCCTACTATAGAATTCTTTGACTTCGTATCTATACGGATTTTAATATTTTTTTATTTTCAAATACGGATTTACAATAGGGTTGTTTCACGTCGGATCTAGCAACAGCTGTGCGGTCTTGTTTTCATTTTTCTTAAATTACTTTTGTTTTGGTATTCGAAAGTGAGTTTTCTAGGAATATTTTAGTTATTTTTTTAAAAAATTATTCTTAAATCGATTCTTAATTAAATGGTGATTAATTTTTTTCTTTATATGTGCAAGGTTTGTTTAACAAATGTTTTGAACAACCTCTGTTTTTAAAACTAACAAACAATTTCCTTCGTGCAGCACTACCATGTATACCAGCGATCCGAAAGATTCAAAGACAAGTTTCACAAGAAATAGAAGTTCCATGCGTTTCATTATAATATGGAGTATATGTTATTTGCACTTAGACACGGATTTTTGATAATTTACTCACGATAATTCGTTGATCTTTAACTGACAGAAGTTGAGGATGACACGGCATGTTTTCTATCCTTTTTTGCCTATTTGAAACGTTTTGTTGTGCTTTGTACAGTTCAATTAGGTAAATTAATTACAATAGAGATACCTCTAAGGGATTTTCCAGATTTAAAATGAAATATAATTTTTAGAACGCGCGTTATATCTAAGAATAAATTAAAAAGAATAAGTAATTGAGAAAATAAATACTGAAATCAAACGATTTTAGTCTGTTTTTCAATTAAATAAAAAAATAAGCTGCAAAATATATTTTCATAATGAATTCAAAGAAATAATAATGTTTTGGTCTACGAGGATTTTTTTGTGCACATTTTGCGACATTTTTTATTTATTTATTTTTCTGAAAAATAGTATACTTGATTTGGTAAAATAAATATTACTCGGTTTTATTAAGAACTATGCAAAGATATTACTTAAAAATATTCAACTCATAAAATTGTTTATTATGAAGTATATAGCACAATTTATGCAAATGTCTTTGGTGTACGAACACTTTTGGGAGATACTGTATAGGCAACACAGAGCATAGCAGAAAACAGAGACGCCCTGGTGAATGCGCAGGAGCGTGATATGAAGCCTTTTGCAGACGACATTTTCGATACGTGCAGGATTAATATATCCCATGATGCACGGCGCCGCCGCGTTGGCGTTTCATTGAGATTATACGCAAAAAGCTAATAATATACCTATAAAGCTCATATAATAATACACTAATAATAATAATAATAATAATAATAATAATAATAATAATAATAAGCATCATAAAAATTAAAAATTCATCTAATTTTCATTTTCAAAATAGTCTGAATACTTTATTTACAATAAATTAGAGAATATTCAGCCTTTTTAATGTAATCTCAATGAAACTATGCGTCGGCTGGAGTTAAAGTATCCCATGATGCATTTCGCGCAGACCTGCGCAGAACAGGAATTTTTCTGACCAATCGGCTTCAAATTCGAACCATTACAAGGCGTACATACACCATTACATCTCTTATTTATGATATGCAGTCAACATTCAACCAGCCGTGTCTCGCTCCAATGGTAACGGATCTCAAAACGCGCGACCAGTTTTTGTCCTCCAGCGCTTGCGCAGTAATAAAAAAGAACGTCATTTGGCGGTTTTTATAAACTTGACTATTAAATATAACTGGAAGTAGCTATCTAGTGTTAACACATATCTACTTCTGCAACCAATACTGATGATGACTGTTGATGAGCATGCGCAGAAATCAATCGTCGAATATATAAATTTTTGTTTCTACATTTATTATTGTTTGCTAATAAAAATCAAATGAAGAGTTTTAATTTTACACTTCCACTAAAAGAAAGACTTGGGAATAGCATCCATAATGTACGGGAAGGTGAGTTAAAAAAATTTTAGTGCTATTATTTACGATTAAATAATAAATTGTGAACTTTTTGAATAAATTTTTACTTTTTAAAAGTTTCCTTCTATCAGACAAAATTTCTTGGAAATGATCAAATTTCAATTTTTTTTTTCGTAAAAAATCTTTTATTTCCATTCATAAAGCAAAAGCAACAAAAGATGATGAAAAACGTTCAAATTTTCTTATGTTTAAATCTCTTATAGACTACTCGAAAGTTATTAATTTAATTAATTGGATTATTTTTAATTTCTCTAGTAATTCTAATTTGTGTTTTATCATAGTAACAGAAAAGTGAAAAATCGGCAATTCCTGTGTCCTGTGTCGGCGGACTTCACGCATAAATAAAACGTTAAATAAGAAATAAACATTATTATTTATGAAGAATGATTTTCTTTTTTACAATATTATAAATAAAATTTTATTTAAAATTACTCATTTTATTTTTCATTTAAATCCCAATGGTTTCCGTTCTCCAAACACCGTCGATAACAACATGAATGGGAATATTTCTTCTGAAGTCACGCTTTCTAAACTGCGATTTCATTGGTTGTTTGGTTTTCTTTGACAAAGTGTCGAAACAGCTCATGGGTTTAAAAAAGATCACGCGATCCGAACTGCGATGCCATTGGTTGTTTTGTTTTTTGTGGCAAAGTGTTGAAACAAGCCCATAAATACTAATGATATAAATGCATTTTCGAAGGAGAATATAAAATTGTATACCAAATACCTTTTTTCTCCTAGAAATAATACTTAAATTTCATATTGTTTACATGCGTTCACCACACCTTCCTCCAAATAAAAGAAAGAATAGAAACCAAAACAATCGCTAACATAGATCTGGCAGTGGCCTCATTTTCATAAGTATTTTGGTCTATTCAGTAACATTTATAAATCGATTAAATCGTTGGAAGAATTGGAGCCAAGTGTTAAAAGCGCCAAATTAGAAAAGAAGCCAAATAGGTTTCCTCCAGCTGTTGGTAACGGTCGCGTTTTCTTAACATTGAGTAATTTATTATATATCGTTGCAGTCAACAGAACCATCAGTGAAGAAATCATCACCTAAATCCTCAATAAAATCCTGGAGACTAGAGTCACACGAAACATATCACGTATTATTCAATTAATGAATTTAGTTTCTGAAGGTAAAGGCAGCAGCATAAAAACACTTTCAATTAAAAAAATATTTGTGTTTATTTTAATTTCTTTTGTCGAATCACAACGCAAATGGAAAAAAAATAATAATCGGATTTCAGCGAAATGGTGTATTTTTTTCAGAAAATTCGTCTTTTCTCCGAAAATTTAACATTTTGCGCGCAGGAAGTACAAAAATCGTAACTTAAGTATTAATTACACATTTGTGCCAAGTTACGAGTCAAACAGATGTCTATTTTAAGAGTCTATAAGGAACATACAAACAAACACACAAAACTTCAATTTTATTATTAAAGATAGGCATTTGACAATGTTAGTCCATTTTTGTTCATAATAACTATTTCGCTTGCTAGAATGATCAGTACAACATCAAAATAGTTTTTGGGAGGAAATATTTAGATATCCATTGGATGCACGGGGATTAAAATTTCCTTTCCGCCATCAACCGCAGCTTCTGCCGTATCGCCGAAACAACGTACCGGACACTCGAAAATGCCGGTCTATTTTCTATTCATAATTAGATATTTCGCTTACTAAAATGATAAGCTAAACATTAAAATAGTTTTTAGGGGGAAATATTCAAATATCTAATGGATGCAGAAAGATTGAAATTTGTATTCCGCCATTGTAATGTACCGCATCTCCTAAAAAACGTCACCATGTGTTTAACTAAAATATAATTGTTAATCTAAAAAAAAAGGCAGATTTCACTTATTATTTTTTGAAATTTAAAAATAGTTCAATTGCTCTAATTTTCTCCCTTGGGATATTTTTATATATAAACAAGTAAAGAACATTATTTAAGACATGGTCAACCAACCAATTACCAACAAAAAATGTGGTACAGCGGTTAATTTAATTTTTAATATAATAGTCATATGATTATTACAACGATAAATAAAATGGGATGATATGATAATGGTGAAATGGCTATAAAACTAAGATAATGCATTATAATACTTTATTTTTAAAGATAAGAAGAAGAACTAAAAAAAAATAAGGTCTTTTTCCATGATATCTGACGCCGTATTTTATTTCTTTTTTCGATGAAAACGGAAGCGGTTTTTGATTTCGGAAGCAATACTTTTTTTTTCTTTCTGTGGGGCAATTTCCTGCCTGGCACCAGACGACAAAAGGCAATACGAGAGGAAAAAAGAACTGCGGTAATGAAAATAACTGGTTTAATATTTTCTGTTATTAAACCAGATACGATCCCTTATTATCTTTTTGCGTTTAGAAGCAATAAATGTTATGCACTTGTACTGCTTTTTAATATATGAAGAGTCTAGGGGAAAAACCCCTCATCGATTGGATATCCCTCCGATCAGGCCTCTTTGGCAACCATAGCGAGTCATCGCCTAAATTTGTGTAAGTAAACGGTTTCTCACTTGGTTCTTCTCTCGCGTCAACACTGAAACGCCTGTACCGAGAGGGGAAACTAGTTTCCTGTCGCCAATGTCCGGAATACGGAAAGATTCCTAGTAAATAAAGGGTTTTTGCCCTGGACTCTTCATATGTGTATGAAAAGAAATTGTAAAAGACTAGTAAAAAAAGTTAGCTGCCTATACGCATTTCTACTAACAAAACCGTGTTAACAATGGGCAACTATAACGGTCATGCATACGGTGTCTTTACAGCTACGTCAAACGATTTGTTTGTGGTACAAGCTACGTTACTTGCGGCCATGAAAGTAGCTATTTTGAATTTTTCTGTTATTAAAGCAGATACGATTTCTTATTATCTTTTTGCGTTTCGAAGCAATTAATGTTATGCATTGCCTTCTATTCTATATGTTTGTTAAAAAAATTGAAAAAGACTAGTAAAAAGAAAGTTGGTTTGCCCACATATTATTGCCAATAGCCCTCGTGTAGCTCTAGTGCGACGATAATTCAAACTAAACTCAAACTAAACTTGCCCACATATTTCTACTACCAGAACCGCATTAACAATGGGAAACTACTACGGGTTTTTTTTCAACCTCCGATGGGCTGTAACAAAAAGACGGGTCAAAATACAAAAAAGATTTTGTTTTACCAAAAGTAATGTACAATACTGTTTAATTCTCCACATAATCACCTTGACGATTAAAGCATTTGTCATATCTGTAAACAAGCTTTAAAATAGCTCTTCATAAAATGTAGCCGCCAAGTGAGAATTGAGAGCTGTTATTCGTTTCTCGCAGGCAGAAGGGAGAGTGATGGCGTTGTTCGTGAATGCTGTTGAAAATTTAAAGGTGGCCGAACTGATGTTCATAAGAAGGGACCAAGGAAGCAAGTCTGTCGCTACAGACGGCATCTGTAAACAAGCTTTAAAATCAAAAGATGTAGCCGCCAATGATTTGAAGGGAGTTGTGACAGTTTCTTCGAGCTCCACGTCAATTTGGAAGCGCTACAATCCAGGCCATATGCTAATCGATAATTCAATTATGGTAAACCTTCGAGTTTCTCTAAACACTTATTCAACTCGCTGAACAATGCCGCCTGTAGCGACAGACTTGCTTCCTTGGTCCCCTTCTTCATGAAGATTAGTTCGGCCACCTTTAAATTTTTATCACGAACAACGCCATCACTCTCCCTTCTGCCTGCGAGAAACGAGTAACAGCTCTCAATTCTCACTTGGCGGCTACATTTTATGAAGAGGGTATTTCAAAGCTTGTTTACAGATATGACAAATGCTTTAATCGTCAAGGTTATTATGTGGAGAAATAAGCAGTATTGTACATTACTTTTAGTAAAAAAAATCTTTTTTGTATTTTGACCCGTCTTTTTGATACAGCCCATCGGAGGTTGAAAAAACAGCCCTCCTATAACGGTCATGCATACGTGACTTTACAGCAAATAGTCCAAGAGCTTAGGGCCCCCGGACCTAAGTTATTTTCTCACGAATGAAATGTATCGGATTAGGTGTGGTTTTCATATACTTTTAGTGTATGCATACCCGCTGGATTGGGCGGCGGTCAATTTACAGGTACAGAGCGCAAAAGGTAGGTAAATTATAAGTTAACTTATGTCATTTTCTCAAGGCTGATATTTACGTATGTTTTAGAAAACATTGTTAAAAGTTAATAATCAAACTGCCAGACACTTTCCGCCGGCCGAAACTTTTGCAAGGCGCTTTAAAGGTCCCTGTGTAGTTCAGACTTTGTCCCACGCATCTGAAGTCGCGATATGGCGCTACATATTTTCTAACTAAACAAAAATGTAATTTAATCGAAATGATAATCTTTCTTCGTTTTTATTGCTTATCGACTCCGCTTTATTTCTGTCACCATAAAAGTGACGAACAATCACAGTCCCCCTAAAAAGAATAAAAAACGAAGGAAGTTATCATTTTCATTTGTTTAGTTAGAAAAATACGTAGTGCTATATAGCGCTCTGGCAAAAGTTTCGGCCGGCGGAAAGAGTCTGGCATTTTAATTATTAACTTTTAATAATGTTTTCTAAAACATACGTAAAAGTCAGCTTTGAGAAAATGACATAAGTTAACTTATAATTTACCAATCTTTTGCACCCTGTACCTGTAAATTGTCGTCGTT
The DNA here is from genome assembly GCA_019343175.1 of Oedothorax gibbosus. Taxonomy (NCBI): domain Eukaryota; kingdom Metazoa; phylum Arthropoda; class Arachnida; order Araneae; family Linyphiidae; genus Oedothorax; species Oedothorax gibbosus. Next base: position 20,701,525 of record CM033276.1, on the reverse strand, counting down.
CCACTCTAGCGGGTATGCATACACACAAAGTTTATGAAAACAAAACCTAATCCGATACATTTCATTCGTGAAAAATTACTTAGGTCTGGCGGACCTGGGCTCTTCGACTAATATAATGCTAGTGTCGCAAAAAAAAAGTACATGCGGCCTACAAAAGCAAGAGGTTTTGGGATCAAAACCGACCGTTCCTCTTCATTGTTGAAATCGAACGTGGCGCCATCTAAGGACGCACATCTGAAAGGCTTTACTAAATCACAAGAAAGTCGGAAGATTCAAAGCAGATATAAAAAAATCCTGAGATTCAAAGTAGGCAGAAAAGTTCTGAAACACACTTAAGGCAGAACCACATTCCTCCCCCGACTCACTGGATGGGGAGTATACTGTGGTGATCAGCACAAATACCCAATACTTGCCGTCACAACTAAGCAATTACTTTGTCGCCGGCAAATTATTGGGCTTGCACGCAAAAGGTTCCAGCATCAAAACTGGGTAAGCCCGTACTTCTTCACTTGAGATATTGTGGCGAACTTCCAGAGGCCGAAAGTAGCTTTATTATGTTCTTGCACCTAGAATTGCACTACGGATTCCCCCCCCCCCCCCCCAACTATCTAATATATTTTCCAACTACGATATTTGGCTGCTTTTCGATAGTTGATGTCAAATGTTGGCGTTCTACTGGTAGGTATAAAAACTGAATGGTATTAAGTCTCTCACTCAGTAATGCTTTATGGAATTAGGATTTTTATTTTCTCTTGTAATTCAAAACATATTTACAGACGATTTTTCTCCAGCGAGGAGTCCAGCCAGATATTATTTTCATTTCCATTTTAGCTAAGACACCATTGAACGATAACGGTTACTGTTTGGCACAAACCGGGAAGAAACTTGGAGATCCGGTTGCCGCAGTCTCTTATATATTTGTACGAAGTATAGTCCGCCTGCCACTTCTTAGCATCACAAATATTTTGATTGTGGAAGAGTCTACTTTGATAAAGAGTAAGGAAGATTTTGGTTCAGGCATAAATTCCTATAATTGGCGATTCATTGCTTTTGCAGGCGCATATTTTGTCAAGGTTTAGAAACAGTTTCACAACTGAAGGGCAGTTTAAAATTGAATCGGGTTTTCTGTTATTACAGAGCTATATTTAAACTTATAACGTTCTTTGAGGTGATACTGAATGTGTTAAATAATACCTACTACAGATGCAAATCTATTGACGATCAAGTCAAGATAGAAAAGATATGATGTGCAATTGATGACGACCATCATCAATTAACTATAATCCTCCTTCCAACAATAACCCATGTGTAGTTTTAGTGTGACACATTATTTCCAACCAAACTAACCCAACAATCCCCTAATGCTCGTCAAACAACATGGGATTAGCAGCCCTGCCTCTTTTAGGTTCTCTACCTGTTTTCAAAGTAGACTGTTCCACAATCAAAATATTTGGGATGCTAAGAAGTGGCAGATGGTTTAGTTTAGTTTAGTTTAGTTTGAATTATCGTAGCATTAGAGCTACACAAGGGCTATTGGCGACGGGCATCGTAATTTAGAACCACAGTCAGATGACGAAGTGGAAGGCGGACTACACTAGTTCGTTCTTTTATTTAGGCTCTCTAAGTGGACCATAAAGTAAGGATTTTGTACGCTAAAGTCCTTTTTATTTGCAGCTTCGCGGAGTCGAGAAGAGCACTACCGCCGGCACGACGAGCGAGCTAGTTGTGCGAGCCGATGCTAGCGATAACGGCGCCACCTACCGGTGTGAGGCATTCAACAGTGCTCTCAAGAAACCTCTAGTAGCAAACGTTACACCGGCCGTGTTGTGTAAGTAGAGACTTTATTATTTTTTAACGATCTTCATAGAGTTAAGAAGAAGATGGAGATGCTTGGCGAGAAACAAAGTGAAACCGTTAGAAAGTCGCCAAGTAGCCGTAGTTTAGCCTAAACAACCGCTCCCTCAATGTTAATTCATGCTGAAACACACCATTTTATTCCTTCTTGTTTTTTTTTTATCCTCCTTGTCTTACGGAGTCAGACAAGATCCACAAGTTCGTTGACTGATAAAAATTCATTCCATTTTATTCCTTAAAAAGCATTAATTAAAAATTTAAAAATGACTATTTGAATAATTGTAGGCTATAGCACGTAATCTGAATCGGATATACAAAGCGAGAAATACTTCCAGTTATATATACAGTCCCTGGACAAATTATTAGACGCACTGTGACCCATAGGGATACATGACCCAATGCCCTTTCTCAGCATTGGAAAAGTTTTATAAGTTGAAAGTGGCATCACTTCTTTCCTTTCAGTCAGCCGACCACATGGTGAAAAAATCCAACTGAATCATTGCGTATAGGTTTAGCTATACGAAGAATAGAAATACCCGAAAACTTGCAGTGCGTCTAATAATTTGTCCAGGGACTGTATATACTTCGAAGTGATTTTTAATCAATCTCTTCCAAATAAAATAGTTTGTTGTACTTTCATTGGTAGCTGTGACCCTTTTACACTCATGTCCATAAATTAAGGATAATTCAGAATCACACGGAAATCAAACTCTAAAATAAAATTTTCACCTGTAGAATTATCACAGACATCTTGAAGAAGAATATGCAAATTACAGGAAACCACTAGATGACGCTGGTAGTACGTCACAATGACGAGAGTGTAAGAGAGGGGTATATAAGGAATGGTGGCAGAGAAGTAAAATTTTTCACAAGCACTTTAAAAGCCTTTCAGTGCAATAACCGCATAGTTATCTCACAAAGGAAGCATTTGGATGATTTTTTACGTGGCAGAATCATCGGACGATTGGAATGGGGACGTACTCACCTGGAAGTATCAGAGGAACTTGGAATCGCCCAGAGTGTCATCTCCAGGCTTTGGCAACGATTCCAAGATGGTGGTAATGTGAGTAGATGTTACAGCACAGGTCGCCCCCGAGTTACAACGTCCAATGAGGACCGGTATTTGGCAGTTACTGCCAAATGAAACAGACGGAGCACAGCATCAGACCTGTCTCGCCAGCTCTCTTCAGCTACCGGTACGAAAGTTTCAAGGCAGACCGTGTACAGACGCTTAGGGCACATTGGTCTATATGCTCGTAGGCCTGTCAGATGTGTTCCACTTACCGCAACTCACTGTCGCCGGCGATTAGCCTGGAGTAGAGAGCATGCATTGTGGACACCGCAACAGTGGTCTTGTGTGATGTTTTCCGACGAGTCCAAGTTTAGTTTGCAGTATGATTCCCGCCGGACTTTCATATGGAGAGCGCCAGGTACCCGTTACCACAAAGAGAACACCATTGAACGACACCGTTACGGTGGTGCAGGATGGCTCGCTTGGGGAGGAATTATTCTTGGTTCCAGAACTGACCTGCATGTTCAGAGTGTAACGATGACAGGCCACATCTATCGGATGTCATTCTGGCAACAACATGTACGTTTGTTTCGGGGCGCCATGGGTGCTGAATTTCTGTTTATGGATGACAACGCCCGTCCTCACCGTGCAAACATTGTAGATGCATGTCTTCAATCGGAGGATATCAACCGTATGGATTGGCCAGCATACTCACCGGACTTGAATCCAATAGAGCATGTGTGGGATATGCTTGGCCGTCGAATTGCAGCCCGTCAACCCCCTCCCACCTGTCTACCGGAACTGCGGAGGGTATTGCTTGATGAGTGGTGTAATATTCCCCAAGATCAGATTAATAATTTGATACTCAGCATGCCTAGGCGTTGTACGGCCTGTATTGCATCGTACGGGAGACATACTCCGTATTAACCATCATACAAACCGTGTTATACTGTTTTTTGTAAATAGGTTCTTTTATGAAATTTGCTCCAGGGAGTAAAAAATCGCAATTTTTATTAATTATGTCAAACATATAGCATCTTTTTTGCTCTTTACCTTTTGTTTAATAAATCGACTTTACAAATAAGTCAAATTTGTTTTGCTTCTGTCTCTTTTTTTGCCTGAACTTCATTATCCTTAATTTATGGACATGAGTGTAAAAAGCATTCACTTGTAAAGTGTTAAGTGGATCATTCAGCTGTATTTATAGATCACCGGATTGAAATGAAACAGTGTAGATGAACTATATAATAAACCGATGGATAGTTGAAGTTTAAACATATGTTCACAAAGAAAAACAATACTTCAGTTTGGGTTTCATTACCTTCTTATTTTTATGCTTGGGTCAAAATTAAAACCCTTTGAGGGCAAATAATGATGCGAAATTGTAATCTTTTCCTCTTCATTCATTTATTTGAAAATCAACAAACACTGCGACTGCGAGTATGCCTCGGCTCGGCCTATCGACTGTGCTTTATTTTGTACTTTTTTAACCCTTTATCTACTGACGGTACTTATAAGTATCACTTTTATAAGGCCGATAGTTTTTCCTTGTTCATTTGGAGAAAATTAGAATAAGGGGGAACTTTTTTTGATGGATTTTGTACTGTTTTACGACTTTAAAGTCTACAAAGGTAAAGTAAATTATTCAAAAAAAATTCTACTTCAGTTACCTGCGCCAATTCGTTATGCCCTGACGGTACTGAATAACTTACTTATCAGAAAGATGTAGAAATTACATCATACGATATTGTATGCTAATATCGATGTATAAATAAATTAATAAATTAAATTATCCCATTTCTTTCCTTGCAGTCCCTCCAGCCTCTGTCAGTATCAAGTTGAAACCCAGGAAGCCAAAAGCAGGAGATATTGTAAGTATAATAAAAAAAAATATTAGTGAGTCACCAGTAAAAACATATAAAGTAGAACTCTAATTATCCGAAGGGGTGCTGATTATCCTAATGTTAGAAAAATTCTACCCTGCCTATCGGTTTTGAATCATACATCATTCACTCTAGTTAGAATTAAAAAAAAATTTAAAAAAAGATCGAGATGAACTGCATATCGTTTAACTTACAAACAACTTCTATCATTAGAAGGCAAACAGAACAACGTTTAAACAAACTTGAAAAAAATCTCCAAAATACACATCAAATATCTAAGTCCATGCTTTAAAAAAAACATTTTCTTAACGTTTCCCATTAACTCAATAATACTTTAGAAGGAAAAAAAGGTTTTGGGGCAATGTTATAACGTAAGACATTGGTCCCTTTTCTACTTAAATACCAAACAATTGTTGACTAAGTATGCTTCAAGTGGAAATAAAAATTCACATCAAGAATAGTTTAGAAGAATTTACATTTTACGTATTGATTGAACCATTTTCTTGCTATAGAAGAGAAGGTTAAAAAGCATGAATTCTTAATGCAGTTAGGTCATTCGAATATTTTTTTTTACTTTATCCGAGGTAATGGATGAATTAGTATGATAGACATGTAACTCACAAACAACTGAATCTAGCAAATAACGAAATCACACGATACCTTCTCAAGGTCAACTTGATAGTGTCCGAGTTATATAGGATTCTGATGTTACACTGTAAAACATTTATGCTAAAATACAGCAATTCACAGCGCATTCTGCTGTATTTGATTGCAGCTAGTGCTGTAAATACAATTCTACAATATTATGCTGCAGTTATCTCAGCTTACGCACACGCCATGACCTGCCCTGACCTTGGTCAGTCTTCTTTATTTTTACCAATCGGTAATTCAAACTGGATAGACACTCAACGCAACTTTCTAGCGACATCGTACACAAGCGGCATCAGGACTTTCGAATCCACAGATTTAAGGGGGCAGTTTGGGACTATTTTTTAAAATATCAATCTAGAAAATAAAATGTTACAAACGTAACTAAATTTAAATATTTACATGAAAACATGGTTGTTCACATTTAAATAAATAGTTAGTATCTTACGGCACCGGTGATAATTTAATTTTTTAATTCAAGTAGACCATTAATTGTAATGGCAAATTACAGACAATTATGCATTGCATAAAACCTACTATATTTATATATTTTTAACACAAAAAATTTTTATCTAAAGAAAATTAGAAATATGCACGTGCCCATATACTGGGATCTAAACCCGAGACCTTTTGATTGCCCTGAGACAGCTCAAAAGCGAAATAATGCATTGAAAAGTCTCAAAAGTATTACTGACTGCAATTTACCTCAATAACCACCCAGAGCTAATTTTAGTACATATTACCATGCAGAAGCATACACTATACCATAAGGGGATACGGTACCCAAAACATTATTGCTAGAAATAATAACATAAACTTGTAAATTATAGTGGTTTTATATATTGTTCACTCTAAATAAACATTTTCTAGAAATAAAAACTCGTAAGCCCAAGATCGCGGGATCGAGCCCCGGTTGAGTCGTCGTATTTTGGCATGTAAATGGTCGGCATGTAAAAGATCCCTAGAGGGCCCATTTGGCTTGGGTTCTCTCGGCAAAATTAAATCTCGGCATACTTTAACATCCACTGAGAGCTCAGATTAATTGTAATCTGAGCGTCAAAATTGGTAGCGAGGGCCGCCTAGATGGTGCCACAAAAAATGGCTCCTAGTTCTGGGGAATATGCCGAGTCTGCAAAGGCTTGATCGCCAATATTGCAGCCCCATTAGAGAAAAAAAAATAAAAACAAATATTTACAAGTAGTTTTTATTTTTTTTAAAGTCAAAAATTTGAACTTTTTAAAAACGCTACTCGTCTTTCAATTTTGAGAATAACTCCACCAAATTTTTATAGTTTGTTTTTAGAACTATTTGTTCAAGAACTGTGCATGGATTTTAAAATGTGAGCTACAGTTAAAAAGTAACATGCATTTATACTGAAAATCTCAAAAAATTACAAATTATTGAATTCAACATTTTTTTAAAAAACAACTATACATAGTAGACCTTATTCCATGCACAATTTTGTGCACCATGGTTAAAAATTTCAAAATTATAAATTAATTAGCAAAAAAGCCTTAAGGATTTATTAAACACAAGAATTGAAAAACGCGAAACAGGGGAAAAAGGTTGAAAGCAAACGAAATACGTATTCAAATCTATAGGAATGACTCGAGAAAATATTTAATAACTTTTTGCTACAGAAGATATTATTATGAAACTTTCAGTAAATGTTCAAAAAAATATGGTAAATAATAAAAAGTAAAAACTGTAAAATCGATATTTTGACCAATTTTTGGGTACCGTATCCCCTTAAAATAGACTTCCACTATCAATTAATAAAAAACAAGCGAATATAATTTTGACTTATCTTGATTTTCAACGTGATATAATTGACTATTAATTTTCAACTACTGTCCTAAGCTGATTTAAGTTAGGTTTAGGAAGATACATTTTTTTCAAATATGCGTTCTGGTCAATTTAATTTTTTTACGTGCAATTATACCTTGCAACTGTTTTTTCAAATATTGGTCATTTTGAAAAGCGTTGTGAATTTACAGTCTTTGATGTGTGTGCGTTATATCGCATTATAGCACGGCTTACTCAATTTTAAGGCCATAGAAGATGTCACACTTTCCGCCTTGTTCGGAGTGTCGGCTGTTTTAAAGAGGAAGAACGAAACCTGTTCGAAATCTGACAAGTGTAGTTGGCCGTGCGTGATCAAGTTTCGTTCTTCTTCTTCGGAACAGCCGAGACTCCTAACAAGCCGGTAAATGTGACATCACTCAGAGCTTCTCTGGCCTTAAAGTTGAGTAGGAAAGAATACGTACTTTCATTAATTTTGATAGAGTCGTCACATATCTACCTTTTGGTAAAAACGCATATAAAACTCAGTTTAAAATCTCAGTCAAAAGTTGTCATTTAAGACCTTGGCAAACCACCATAGTAAAATAGCTCTGCGTAATTGAAGAGGTATATCGTGTATACGAATTTTTTTGGCTTTCGTTCTATGCACTAAAGAAAGGCATTTGAGGAAAGTGTCTTTAATTTTATACATCGTATGTTTATTTAGCTTAAATGCATTCATTTATATTAAAGAAAACTTTATTTTTGTTTTCTGCACATAAAATAGTTAAAATTATTCTTATTTAATAAAGTAGCTGACGATTATAATTAATAATAAAAAATTTGACGTACTTAAAAGAAATTAATAATTAATTACTATATTAGTATATGCAACATTTTGATAAAAAAACATCAAACAGAAAATGAAAAATTTTATTTTTTTTATTTAATATTTAATGGTACAAAGTTATACTGTATAAATAGAAATACCAATTCTTTTTCATATCAAACTTAACAACTTTTCTTGTTGAAATCACAAACTACCCATGCAAACCATAACAATGAATAGTTTAAATTTTATACAAAATAGAAGGAAATATGCTAGGTTGATTTACATGTGACAAGCTGTAGAGTAGGATTTCGAACGTAAGCTTAAGATTCGATCAAATAAACGGCCCAACAAAATGTTTTTGTTATTACATTTCTTTGAACCATAATGCAAAATAAAAAAATATTTTAAGTGCAATTCCTTACGCATTGAAATCCAACAAGTAGGTTTGTAACAGAATCTGTCACTTAGCCCGCTTCCACACAACGTTTGTGTTCAACAGCAAAAAGGCGCCAAACACAGTAGTAATGCTATATTAAACATTTACTCGCTTGATTTGGCTATAGTTTCATTTATTTTCTTCGTTTTCTAAATTAATTTATATTTCAAAGAAACTATTTTAACAGCAAAATGTATAATTTAAAACTTACATAATATAAAAATAGTAAGTTTACGTTAAAATGTATTTACCACCACATTTCATCTCATGTTTAACAAAATGTGCAAGAATAAAATTCAGAAATATTTGTCTTTCTATGTCAGATGTATCGAAAATTATTTAACTCTTATCAAATACTTTAAAATAATTATACTATTTCTATAAACCCTTACTACAAAACACCAATACAAATTGATGACGACAAAATTAATAAAGCTTCCAAAATGTTCATTATTTTTGACATTTTAGCGCAGATATTCAACCCATCGTTCGTATACTCGCATTGTTTTCATTTTTCCCGTGTCCAGCGATTTCATCGATTACTTCGATTTCACTCTCAAAATAACCCTTATAGACTAAAAGAAACTATTATTTCTAAGCAAGCATTCCTTAACAAATGATTTGAACAAACAAAAGCACAACAAGAAGTTGGCATTTTTAAAATTTAATAAGTAAAATACTCTTAGAAAACTCATTTTCGAATACGAAAACAAAAGTAATTCCAAAGACAAGATCGCTGGAGCTGTTGCCATTCACGACGTGAAACAACCCCATTATTGAAATATACTTTTATCTGAAACCATTGGTGAAAAGATTTTTCTAACCTTACTCCAAGCGCTGAATATTAATTAACAAAAATCTTAGGTTCGGTAAAGTCAAACATTGACTTTTCTTCGCCAAACTTAATTAACATTAATTTTGCGTATTATTTTATCATTCAATAAACCGACACTAGGTGGCGTTTAATTTCCTTCATTAACAGCTATCTGTTGAAAGAAAAACTCATGAAGTTAAAAGCATAAAATAACAGAAAAAACTGCAATAAAAACTTAAACGAACGTGAAACTTTTTGTAATGTGAAGAGAAAAGTAGAAAAGTGCTGGAGGTCATTATTAAAAGTACTTGAAAAACTATTTCATTCTTAAATTATTTAAGTTGAAAAAAGACTTTTTTTTTATTATTAGATTATGTTTGATCATATTTAACTTGAAGCTTTCATAGAGATAATTTTGAGCGTTAAATGTTCAATAAAACATGCATTAAGATTTTGATATTAATCATATTAATATTAGTTTTCTTTTTATTATATTAAAAAAATGTGTGTTTAGGTTTCAATTTGTTTTAATTTATTAAATATTTATTTTATTGTATTTAAACTTTTCAATATAACTTCATAGATTTTCGAAATAAATCAATCAAGCAGAAGAACACAAAAGCTTGTTGGTTATTTTAGATTATTGTTAAATATTTTTTATACATAAAAGGATGACCGTGAAACTTTGATGCATAATTTAGAACATTTCCTTTTTTTTCAATGTGTTTATGTTTTTGTCTTTTAAATTTTCAATATTTTGTATATCCGATGTTTCCATAGCTTTTTATAGGAACTCAAAACAATAAATCTCAATTTAATTAAAAATAAACCCCTCTCAAATCATATTTTATAAAAATTAATGAAATAAGAGTTTTATTTGTTATATCTAATCCAAGATATTCCCATAACCTTATATCCAAATTTAAAAACAACTGCCTCCCAATTTAAATAGTAATGAACCCCTTCCGCTCAAACCATAATTTATAATATATTTAATTATTATTTTTTTTTTCATATCTTATCTATGATTTTCCCATAACTGTTTTATAGAAAATAAAAACTGCTTAATCCCAATTTAACTAGTTATAAACTCTCAAAACATATTTCATGAAGTTTAATGCAACAATAGTAAAAAATTAGTTGATAAATAACTTATCCATGATGTTCCCATATTTAATTACCAAAACAAATTTCGAGGCGTAATCGGCTTTGGTTAAGCTCTCATAGCGGACGGAAATAAACATCCGGGAATGTTCAATCTACCTACTTACCATCAAGACCTCACTTGAACGAGGTTCTAAATTACGAGGCGTATTTGGCTGCGTTAAAGCTCCTAGAAAAGAATAGAAATAGGCTGCCGTAAACGATTAAACTACCAATTACCATCAAAACTCGCCGACCCAATTATTTCATTATGTTAACAATAACATTATTTCGCCAAATCATGTGTCAGATAAACTAATCTTGATCTATCGACAAGTATTTTTTTGTTTAATCCTTAAAGAACGCTCCTACGATGAAAAGAAATAAGTTTCTTCTTCTTCAACATCAAATGCACTTATGAAAAGGCAATTAAGGAAAACGAATGATTTTTTTTATCTAACTGGATTTTTCAAAAGAAAATTAATAAACTGTACACGAAAAAATGAAGAATCTGCAAAATCACGAATTTTCATGAGAATCACTTGAATTTTTTTATTTATAAATTTTTCGACGTAAATGAACCAATGATTTTCATAATTGTAGCTAAACTTACTACCATCACATTGAAAAATACTGAAATTGAGTGTATTTTAACTTAAAATTTGAGATTGTTGTTAGGTCACTTCTTCGCGTATTAAGTAATATTTTATATGATGATTTTTTTTGTTTATTTATTAGCTGTTCTAGATAATAACTTCATTTATTAATTTAGATTTCATTGTTTTTGCAACTTAAATATGTTTGAGTGAAAAAAAAATTATCTTTCGTATTATTAATTGTTATAAAGCTTATATTTTGGGATAATTAATTAATAGTGGTATTTCTTAAGTCATTAATTTTTTTCCTATAATAAACTGCTTTAGAGTTCTAAATATTGTTTTTCTATTTTTAATGCATTAAAGGTATTTATATTGCATTTAAAAGAATAAAAAAGATATTTTTGTAAACCCGATTTTGTTGAATTAGCCTTTTTTTAATTATGAAAACCCCAAAATAACTTGTAACTCATCTGTCATATGTTATATTAATTCAATTTATTTAAATATGACACTTAATTTTTTTCAAGCCAATGTTTTTATATGTAGAGACATGTTTAAAAGGAAGTAAAAAAAAGGTTTTAGTCACAATTCAAATATTTCTTAATCAAGGATTTAAAATGTAGTGAATAAAAAAGAAAATACTTTGAAAATCTCATGAACACTGATCTTAATTTCGTCTAGATTCAATCATGATTTCTATTCGTAAAAAACACTTATATACCTTACTTAAGTCGTTTTCTTAAAGTCATATTTTAGTTTTCTCTGTACAAATGAGTTCTTAAATATTGCCTAGAATCACTTATATCAACAAACGTAGGCAAAAAAGCAATAACTTTTGGAAATATTGGCATCCCTAGTTTTTTTTCTAGGGAACGCTCGGTGGATTATAGTCTGTAAGATTACAACGCAAGCCAGCTTCCCCTACCCCCAAGTTTGATTTTCCAGAAATGGCGTGAGGGAAGCTTTTCGTATTTCCCCCACCCTACTTAGGCTTGGAGAGCAGTTGCGATTGACCACACAACAGAGCTTCAAACAAGGTAGGTTTAGAAGAGTGACGTTCGCGTCGTTTCTTGGAAAACCACACGAGGTGGTGGCACACTTGCGGTGTAATCGTATGTATCATAGAGGGTACTGAATTACTACTGAATTGCCTCGAGTGGTAAAAGGAACACTTTATCAACTCTTCAAAAATGGTAGTTGTCGTGTTCTTTTTACTCATTTGTACAGGGTGGCGCAAATAAAGTGGCCCCGGCGCGGAGCTACGAATGAAGGCAGTTACTTAGCGAGAAAAACTATTGAAGCCGCCTGAAAGCCTTCCAGTCGAATTCATAAATTATTCAAGCATTCCATAACTTCACTTGCTAAACCTGTTTTTTTCATGGGTTAGTTTGGTTTTACTAGACTAGAGCTGCACATGGACTATTGGAGAGTTCAGATCTTAGTTTCGAGCAGTGTAAGTGAACGTTGATCGGATCAGTGCACAGGTGAGGAGGCCATAGTTACCGGCAAATAATTCGCCAAACGCCTGTTTGGGCTTAATATTGACGCGATTAATGGCTTCCTATGGCAAACCTGTTTTTGCATCGGCTTTTGACTTGGCAGAATTTCTTATTTCCTGTCTTAACCCTACTTCTAAGCCGGGCTACTTTTATTTGCGCCACCCTGTATAACTCAATATTGGTAACTCCAGTATTAATAAAGCCCTTAAGTGGTTAAGAGGGATTGTCAGTCCCATAGAGCTAATGCATTAGTTTTAGACTCACAACTTCCACAGAAGTATTGCTTTGCCATGTTAGCTCTTTTTCTCCAGGTATGGGAATCAACATAACATCGAAATGAAACAAATTTGAAACGAAAATGTTATCTAGTTATTTAATCATATATTTTTGAAGTTTTAAAATGCCAAAAATATACAGCAGATGGCGATCTATTCCACAGGTAACGCTGACGTGTGAAACGGCCAGCAGTAACCCAGAGTCCACGGTGCTTTGGTGGAAGGACGGCGAGTCCATTTCGGGACACCACGAAGGGGTGGTGAACAGTAGCTACGGAGGGAAGTCCACCAGGAATCGCGTCAGGTTCAACGTCACTTCCGCTGACGACATGAGCACATACACATGCCAGGCGACCAATCACATCCTCAGGAGAACGGTGCATGACAGTTACGTCCTGAGGATTCTGTGTGAGTATATTTAGGAGAATTAGTAGATGTTGACTTTATTTATATAGGCTGAGTCGTGACGACCTTGGAGCAATGGCAACCCGCGTTCATCAAGGTTAATAGTTTGATGAACACAAAGTAAAAAGCTATAAGCTTGCCTGTAGGGTATTGAATTGGAACCAAAATACCACGGGAAGTGAAAGTAAACGTTTACTTTCTGATAACCGAGACTTTAGTATGGAGTCTTTCTCATTGAAATATATATTACTGTAAAATTATCACTCCAGTGGTACTGGATCTCAAATTTGTGCAACCAGTCGCCTCCATCAACATTTTTATGCGCATGCGCAGTAGTAACATGCGTCATTAGGAGCTTTTTCGCTAAATGATTAAAAGTTAGCATTGATATTACAAATATCCAGTGCCAAAAGTAGGAGAAGCTAAATAATTGTATTCAGGTATCTGGCATAGGTCGTGTTTACTTATCACTGATCAGTCCATCTAGTACATATTATAGATTACTCATATTTTAATAGTAAAAAGTATCCGTAACCACAATAACACCCAAAGGACAGCTACTACGTAGTAAGATCTCAATTCTAAAAATAAAACCATTAAATGACACCTTTTTAGAGCTTTAGCGCAACCAATATATGCAGTCCGGCCATAAAAATCTTTACATTCTATTTTATATTTTAAAAGTAGTTAAATTTTAATAAGAATTCCTTATAAGAGTCATATTTTAATAATTAAATTACAAAATCATTTATCAATCCAATTAGAATATTTCAATAAAAAGCAAAAATATCTATACTTTCGCATCATATTTGTAAGAAAAATCCATTAATTTTTTTTTATTTAAAATAATATTCTTGCGATTTTGGAAGATTTCAGTAAAACTTGAATGAAAGACTAATCTAATTAATCGTATGATGCACTCATTGCTTCCCCGCTTCACACCAAGGGAGAAAAGCTTGTACTCCGTATCTGTAAATGTCGTTTCTCCTTTGTGGTCTTTTTATGGCAAAAGAAACAAATTTCAGTAGAAATGATGTATTGAAAAGCCAATTTGAACTTATGGCTTTTTACCATGACTTCTAGTTTTTCCTTCAAGGGACATTTTTTATATCAAAATAATCTTACATTCACATTTCTTCTAGTGATTAAAAAATAAGTACAAGGCGTTAAACATAAGTTCAGCTTCCAAAATTAGGGACTAAAAACAGCAATTTATTTTAAAATCTATAATGATATTACTTTTTTCATGAGTATAAAAATATTTTAAATGTATGGTTTTCCTCTCAAAATATTGTTTAAAATATTTCGTAAAAAAAGGCTTCAATGGTGGGTGAAACAAACTTTTTATTCTCGTACACCATTTATCCACACTGAGAACTAATAGCAACATATACATAAATGAAGTATTCCGACTAGTTTTATTTTTAAAAAAAACATATAGGACTAAAATGAATAGCTGAATTGACTAGAAAAGTTTCTATATTTCAGTACTCATCACTTGACGTCAACTATGAGCGGTACGTCACTGAATCATCTTCCAGAAGTCAGACTTATACAGCTAAAAAATTATAATTAAATCAGATTCACACTCAATTACGTATCCGCCTTATAAGCCCAAGTTTGCGGGTTCGACACCCGGCTGAGTCGTCAGATTTTCTTAATGCGAAAATCGAGGGCATGCATGTCATATGATTATGTGACATGTAAAAGACCCCTTGAGTACAAATTAAGCTTGGGTTCCCTCGGCAAAATTAAATCTCGACATACTTTAACATCCACAGAGAGCTCAGATTACTTGTAATTTGAGCGTCAAAATTGGTAGCGAGAGTCGCCTAGATAATACCACAAAAAATGTATCTCAGTTCTTGGGAATATGCCGAGTCTGCAAAGCTTGAAGAAAAAAGCTTGAACAGATTCACCCTCATCAGCAAAATCATCAACACCCACATACAGTCCCTGGACAAATTATTAGACGCACTGTATTTTTTAAAGTAATTTTATGTTTCTTAAGAGTTTTTATGCAATAATGGTATATTGAAACTACAATATTATTGATTTTTATTTAAAAGAATTGTTGTAGACTACATATTTGTATTTATTTTTAACACATGGAAACATTTATTTATATATTATTTATTATTTATATATTATTATATTATTATTTATGTGTGGAATCATCATCCTCAAATGCAGGAGACAGTACAGTTTTGCATTGATAGCATGCCGCGCATAATTAAAGCTTTGCTAGCGGCTAAAGGTGGCTCAACTAAATATTGACTTTTACTAACATTAATTTTACTTTTGTTTAAAACTTAATAAACTTATGCTTTTTAATTAATGCTGTTTTATTTATGTCAAAAAAATGGTAATTGATTGGATAATATAAAAATAAAAACAAATCAATTTAAAATAATAAAACGGTACAGTATCACCCGGTAATTAATATTTTACATGAAATCTTGCAGTGCGTCTAATAATTTGTCCAGGGACTGTAATATATCTTCTTGTAAAAAAGCCATATAACCATTTTTTCACCTACTCGATCGCACTAGACATAAATAACAAGCAAAAGTAATTAAGTGGTTATGGGTCTGCTGCACGTTAAATCTGTTGGGGGCCCGAATTAAAAACGTTGCTTACATGTCGATGTAATAGTTGCATTGGGGTTTTTATAATTCGAGTGCTTAACTTGAAATTAAAATACTCTAAAAAATTTGAAATATGTTAACAGGAATTAGTTTTTCCAATCCTTTTGGTAACGCTTTTGACAAAAGTGCCCCCAAAACACCACTAATGACACTAAACCACGTTTATTTAATTTTTTAAATTCTACTTTTAGATGGGCAATGAATGCTCATATTCAATGCTCAAATTTAAAAAAAATTGGCCTGAAGTTTCTAATTTTATGCTGCTACAGCAAATGATGCATTTTTCGAAAATAGCACAAATATGCCCATGTTGCAAACTCCTTGATTCCTACACTTCCAAAAATAGTGTCTAAAACAAATCAACAATTTTCTTTAAAAATATTACTCAATTAGCTAGAAGAATCAAATATTGGTAGCCCATTTATGGAAACACTCAAAGCAACGGGATTAAAACGAAATATAAAAAAAACAGGACCATAGTTCTTCCAATTGACTTGTCCTAACACGTCTAAGCAGGAAACTCGTTTCGCCAACTACTAATGAAACTGTCCGCAGGAATTGCCGAGAAGAGCCATGTATCTAAAAGAAATTAACTCCTTTATATCTTTTACTTGTTTTTTCTGAAAAAAGAAACGGTCTATACCTAACCCATTAAAGACCCATTTGAGAATTACAGTAATATCTTTCTTGTACTACAGTAATTGTATTACAGTACTACAGTAATTGTTTCCTGTCAAGGATGTCTCAGTAATTTTAAACATCTTGACCTATCCAACTCCACAGCTCACCATCTATTAACACCAAGACTCCCTGGCCACTTCTCCACATTGTCTAGCCTTCTTGTTCGTGGTCTGCATCTTCTTATTTTTCCCTCTGGTTTATAAAATGTTATTCTATTTAATGGGTTTTCTTCTTCAAAATGTGACCTAGCCATCTAAGTGAAGACACTTTGATAAGTAACTCATGATTGTGATCAATTCTCCATATCCCGTTTTCTGTTTTTGGTCCAAGAATTTTTCTTAAGGGTGGCTGAGCCTGATCGACCGCGGGTCTCTAAACCAACGTGCATCAGTCTTAATCCAATTGGAAAAAATAATTCTCTAAGCCACATTTCTCCGACTGTATTGAATATTTTTACAAAAGGTTTTTTTAATGATAAATGTAGATAACTTACTGGTCTCTACAATCCCACTTTTTGAAATTGCTTCGACTATTTTTTGTGTACAAATATTTATAGAAAATTTTAAAAAAATATTCGAACCCATTTCAAAAAGTGAGATTGTCGGATCCTGTTAAGTCAGCTACATTCGTCACATAAAAAAAAACCGTTTGTAAAAATATTCAATACAGCAGGAGAACTGTGGCTTCGAAAATATTATTTTCCTCCATTGGATTAACACTGAGGCACTTTGGTTTGGAGACCCTCTGTATACCCAGGGCCAGATTTAAGGATTTGCCGCCTGTAGGCTCCATGATTGACTTGCGGATTGACTTGTCACAATATTCTCCCCTTCGGAGAAAGGTAGCTGGTTAGCTGCAAAATAGGGTGGTATGTGCTGTTTAAAATAGATACACATATTAGAATCATCTATGTACCTTTACACACTAAATCGAAAGCGAAATAGGCGAATTTTTTAAAACTGTTCTACTATTTTTTTCAATTTCGATATCCGGGAGGAGGGGGTGCAATTGCCCTCGCAGCGACCATGTTTGCTACGAAATAGTAGTACTATATATATGCGTTTACGGTTTACACCTTAATGTAAAATATTTGTTTTCTTTCTTAAAAATATTAATATCTTTATGATAATTTTTTATGACGAATGCCGCTTTGATTGGTAGAAAAATTTGCCGCCCCAAAAAATTCGCCGCTCGAGGCTACAGCCTACTTAGCCTATTTAGAAATCCGGCCCTGTAGTATACCCCATGGGCTTATTCCCCTTCTAGACCATTCGTTCAAAAAATAGTAGTTTATTTTCATATGTCTTATTCCATGTCCAAGCTCCATCTGTTCCTTCAAAATAATCCATGCCTACAGTCGAACTAAAGGCACAACTTTGTTGAGATCGGAGTCAGGCCACGTTTCGCTTAGTTCTATGTCTGCTCGGTTGAATCGGTGATTCTTTTTTTATTATCTTGTTCTGATGAAGATCGTTGCTTGTTTTTTCGTGTCACCATAGTTGCTTGCTCGAGGGTGTCTTGTTCTACCTCCAATGATAATTGGGGAGGTGTTTTTTTTTGTCTGGGTTTGAATTGGACACATCGAACTGCTCTTCGATAAAAATGTCTTCTGTTAAAGGATTCGTCAACAGTAGCACCAAAAGAAGAGTTTATGTTTGAAGTGGTGCAGAAACGAAATGTCGTTTCGTTATAAAAAGATAATAAAGAAACGTAAAAAAGTCTCAAATATGTCTTGTTAGGAATACTAATTTGCAAGTAGTTTTCCAGCGATTTAAAATTGTTACAAAATTGTAACATTTTTCAACTTACTAGTAACGTATTTTCACCGACACCCAACGGACGTGGAGCGACATAATACGCTAATGCCTTCGGGAGGACTAAGGACTCCACAGATTTAAGGACCACGTCTGTCCACGGCCAACTTCAATAACAAGGCCAGAGAAGCTATCTCAAACATGAGCGTAGACGGAAATTTTGACGTCACTGTTCCCAGTGCCGAAGATCGAGAAATTAATTCGGACGCATTCGGAACCCTAAAATTGTGGTCAGCCGTGAACAAGTGGTTCCGAACAGGTTTTCGAGACAGGTTGACTTTATCTTCGGAACAACGTCATTCGGAACTATGACGTCAAAATTTACGTTCCCGCGCTTGTTTGGGAAAGCTTCTTCGGCCTTAGTAGTTGAGTAGGCCGTGGTCTGTCCCAGTGTAATAAAGGAACCCCGTTCAACCCCCAGAATGTCGTTTTTTAGCCTACTTTTCTTTTTTTAATTCGAAAGAATTAAAAAAATGAAAAAGTAGGTATTGACATGCGGTCGATGTCCGTCTGTCTGTCCGTCTGTCCGTCCGTACCCCCCTTCCAAAATCGGTTCTAATCATCGGATCTTAAAAATTCTTTTTTTGTTAGAAAGCTATAACCTCAGATACCCAACTTTCATACTTTTTGTCCGTCTGTCTGTACGTCCGGACGGACATAAATCTACTATCTGTCGGCGAATTTCCCATTGAATTAGCATTGAAATTCAATTTTGAGTCATTTAAATCACTGTAGGTATTGAAATGCGGTTGATGTCCAACTGTCTGTCTGTCCATCTGTCTGTCTGTTCGTATGTCTGTCTGTTCGTCTGTCTGTCCGTCTGTCTGTCCGTCTGTCTGTCCGCCTGTCTGTCCGTTTGTCTGTCTGTCTGTACCCCCCTTCCAAAATCGGTTCTAATCATCGGATCTTAAAAATTCTTTTTTTTGTTAGAAAGCTATGACCTCAGATACCCAACTTTCATACTTTTTGTCCGTCTGTCTGTACGTACGGACGGACATAAATCTACTATCTGTCGGCGAATTTCCCATTGAATTAGCATTGAAATTCAATTTTGAGTCATTTAAATCACTGTAGGTATTGAAATGCGGTTGATGTCCAACTGTCTGTCTGTCCATCTGTCTGTCTGTTCGTTTGTCTGTCTGTCCGTCCGTCTGTCTGTCTGTCCGTACCCCCCCCCCCCCCCTTCCAAAATCGGTTCTATCCATCGGATCTTAAAAATTCTTTTTTTGTTAGAAAGCTATGACCTCAGATACCCAACTTTCATACTTTTTGTCCGTCTGTCTGTACGTCCGGACGGACATAAATCTACTATCTGTCGGCGAATTTCCCATTGAATTAGCATTGAAATTCAATTTTGAGTCATTTAAATCACTGTAGGTATTGAAATGCGGTTGATGTCCATCTGTCTGTCTGTTCGTATGTCTGTCTGTCTTTCCGTCTGTCTGTCTGTCTGTCCGTCTGTCTGTCTGTCTGTCTGTCTGTCCGTACCCCCCTTCCAAAATCGGTTCTATCCATCGGATCTTAAAAATTCTTTTTTTGTTAGAAAGCTATGACCTGAGATACCCAACTTTCATACTTTTTGTCCGTCTGTCTGTACGTCCGGACGGACAGAAATCTACTATCTGTCGGCGAATTTCCCATTGAATTAGCATTGAAATTCAATTTTGAGTCATTTAAATCACTGTTGCCAAATCAACAATGGCATGAGAAACTTTATTTATTTAAACATATTTGAAGCAAAATAATATTTTCATGAATCAGTTTGGAATGACGTCATAAAATGTAGCACAATTTGATTCCTTGATTATTCATTAATTATCTAACAAGAAAGCGGCAAGGCATACTTTTGCATACAATTATGCTAAGTTTTAATTTACATTTCTTATTTTTTAAATGCAGTTTGGAGTTTCATTACTTTTGTTATTAATAAATATTTAATTATTCCTCGAACTACAAATAAATCGCGAGCAGACGATAAATAATGTTTAATTGATTTGCGAAATAATATTAAGGAAAATAGTTGATTTTGGCTTTTAGAAGTTTAAATTATTAGCTGGATGCTGTGTTTCGATTTTTTTTCTAATATATAAATCTAGTGTAGAAACGGCTGTTGATGATATTTACTGTTAGGAACCTAGTTTTTTCCCGATTAGAACTTCAGTAAGTATTTAAGTAACAGGAAAGTAGGCTATTTTAGTTCTTTATGAACTTCTTGTTTACATACCCGTCTATAAGATGAAGCGCGTACTTTGAACTTAGAACCTTCGCGATGAGAGCCGAAGCTCTGACCACTGAGCAACTCTTATGACCCAAAGTTCATGGAAATTTAGGTGCAACTAATTAATTCCCAAAATGCAACCTTGCAAAAACTAGATAGAGCACGTTACTATTCTTGCTGAAGTAATGCGATTTTTTTTTCAATTTAATAACGATGTTTTCGTAAATGGAAATCTAATGAATTCATCTGATTTGAAACGTAATTTGGTAATTTAATCGTTAACGGCAATCGATTCCAAGCCTCCTTCAAAAGCTTTAACACAGCCAATTACATCTCTTAACTTAGAGCCAAGGTTAAATGACGAGGTAGACACATGAGCTGACACCCAACCCTTAAGTTAGTTGTCTTTCTACGAATCTTTTGTCTTTCAAATTTTCAATTCAAATAATAAAAATATTTATTTTTATAATTTCAAAACATGCTATTAAATAATACGAAAAGAAACTGAAGCCTTTATATATAATTACTGAATCTCTTAACAAAACTAATTTAATATCAGTCTTAAACATTTTGTTCCTAACCTCAACTTAAACTCTTTTGAAACAAAGACCCTAAAGAATTGAGATCCACT
This sequence comes from Oedothorax gibbosus, assembly GCA_019343175.1. Lineage (NCBI taxonomy): Eukaryota > Metazoa > Arthropoda > Arachnida > Araneae > Linyphiidae > Oedothorax > Oedothorax gibbosus. The sequence continues at coordinate 20,680,351 of CM033276.1, read as the reverse complement.
CCAACTAAAACTTAATCCACAACCAAAATAGAATGTTTAACTAGTGGGAAATTACTTTCCCAGGAATTAAGACAGGCTAAACTCTATCTTTATATTCATTTCTCAAGAAACTATCGCGCCTAAAATTTGCATTGGTTTGACGAAAATATAACTGATGTTTTTGTAAAATCGATTTTTGTTACTACAGAATTATAGCTTACTTTCATTTCTTTAAATTTGAAAGAATTAAAAATAATTGAAAGTATATTTTGACATTGTCAAGATTTTCGTTCGTCTGTCTGTCTCTGTACCTTCCGAAATCCGTCCTTATCGGACGATTATAATTTTTTTTTTAAGATATGACTTCAGCGACCTATCTTTTTATACTTTTTGTCCTCCTGTCTATCTATCCATAGTGTAAGAGTTCCTGTGAGTATTTAAGTACTAATAGAAAAGTAGGCCATTCTAGTTTATTCAGAACTTCTTGTTTACATATTAATGGATGAATTGTTAGAAGATTTCCATACCTTGAGCTTTTGAAAATATTGCATAACAACCATAGAATATAGAACCTTTATATTTGTGGGTAAAATTTTCAAGCCATAGGTAATTGAGTTGTGCGTAAAAACAGTTCCAACATTGGCCGCAAGTGGCAAGGCTGACACCAAACACAACTTTATAGAGACATCGTATGCGGTGTCAAAATTTGAACTACATCAAGGGCCAGCCACAGATACACGGCGTAATTTATTGTTGATATTTTTTTATCTTGTACGATACGTTTGTAGGATTGCAGAAGTAGTGACAAAAGATATGAAAGTAATCTCCAAGGAAAGACGAATCAGCCCACCAAGCCACGGTTGGTTCTAAAATTAGTTACAGCACTGTTTTTCCAATACCGCTTAATATAAATCAACCAAAAACACCCGGCCTAGAGTTGATATTCTTTTGAGCACAAAGCAGCGCGGTGTAAATTTAATTATTAAAGAAACGCTGGAGCCATATGAATCGCTAAATGTAAAATGGGATCAAATCCGCAGGAAGATTTCCCCACAAACTTCTTATTTCACCAAAATGTTGAAAGTTAGGTAGGTAGGTAGATTTGAATTATCGTCGCACTAGAGCTACACGGGGGCTATTGGCCACGGGCGTCTTAATTTAGAACCACTGTCAAGTGCGAGTCGACACCTGAGTAGGCACCCAACGCAACAGTTAATTGCGACATCGTACGCAGCGTTGGGACTTTGGAGCGTATTTAACGTGTACTCCCTCTACATGGGGTATTATTCGTCGGACATTTTTGGCTGCACGGACTGTTTAAAATGTTGAAAAGAAAACCCTAGTGAGAACATGAACTCTTCTTGAGTTTATAAATTTAATAAATTATTATGAATCTTGAAATAATGGTTAGGAAATATACAGTTACCTTACTGTAGAAAACCTGTGTATAACCATAGGATAATTTTTATGGTTGCCATAGTAATTTATGAAAAATCTGGATGATTCGATAAACTTTGATCGTCGTCAAATGCGTATCAGGTTCTTTACATTACAAAAATTTTGAGTCACTCAATATCGACTTGCACTAATAAGAGTTATCATAGTTTTGACGAGTTTGCGAACACTTCTTATTACTGCCCAAGACAATTGAAGAGTACAGGGGAAAAACTCTTCATTGTATAGGAATCTTAACTTATTCAGGTCTGCTTGGAGGACATTGGCAACAGGATACCGGTTTCTCCCTTGGTTTTTTTCGTGGGACTCGTGTTTCGCGGGAATCAGGGTTGTCGCGAGAGAAAAACCAAGGGAGAAACCGGTTTCTTTACACTAGTTTAGGCGATGACTCGCTATTGTCGCTAAAGAGGCCTGATACGGACAGATATCCTGTCGATGAAGGGATTTTTCCCCTGTACTCTTCAATTTAGAAAGCAATATTTTTCCTCTATGTCAATGGGCGTGTTTCACGTGATACGGAAAGAAAACCAAACAACCAATGAAATTGCAGTACACAGAGCGTGACGTCACAAAAAACCAATTGGCTTGTTTCTCGTAATAGAAGAAAAACAAACAACCAATGACATCGCAGTAAGAAGTGCATGGCATCACAAGAAACATTCCCATTGCGATCTGCCGTTAATGACCTTGACTAAAACACGGGTTATTGCTCCAAGATTGTCACATCTTTGTTTACCATATTAAATGAAGAGTACAGGGAAGAACCCCTTCATTGCGTAAGAATTTGACTGTATCAGATCTGCTTGGCGAAACCAGCGAGTCATCGCCTAAATTGGTGTAAAGAAATCCATTTTGCCTTGGCTCTTATCACCTTTGTGCACGGGTTTACTATCTCTATGTTCCAGACATTAGTTTGACGCTTGAGCCTCTGAAGGAGAACCAAAGGAGAAACCGTTTTTCGATCGCCACTACTCGCCAAGCCAACGTCAATACGGACAGATTCCCTGTCGATGAAGGGATTTTTCTCCTGTACTCTTCAAATACGTATCAAGTTCTTTACATTACCAAAAATTTGACTCCCACAATATCGAATTGCACCAATAACAGTTCTCACAGTTTTGAAGAGTGGTCGAACACTTCATATTACTACCCAAGACAATTTAGTAAGCATTATTTGTTCTCTATGCCAATAGCGATCCATCCTGCATGCCCTTCACAAAAACACAGATAATTTATCCAATATTGTCACGTCTCTGTTTACCTTACCAAACATACACACAATAACTCTAACTCTCCTTTCTACAGACAAACCCGAATTCCTGCTCCCACCAGCCGAACGCTTCGATGTGATGGAAGGCGAGTCAACAGTGGTCAACGCTACTGCCCGGGCCAACCCATCTCAAGTGACATATTCTTGGACCCGCAACGGGCTGCCCTTATTGGACGCGACTGACTCTTCGGGGCCCGGGGCCCGATTCGGGCACAGGGCCGTCTTCAGGGGCCCGCTCTTGGAGCTGAGTGACGTCACGAGGGATGACGGGGGGGAGTATGGTTGCGAGGCTGCTAATACGGAGGGAGTGACATGGACCAGTGTGAATGTGAATGTTATATGTGAGTATATTAAGTGTATTTTGGATGAGTTGGTTGAATTGCTAAACGTAAATAGGTATTGTGTCCGTATATAAAATTGCTTTTTAAAATAAAGAATTAAAATTCGGTGCTATATTTTAGACTAGCAAATTTATACCCGTTCTTCGCACGGAATAAAAAATATCAAATAGATTCCAAATATGTGTACCATATACCCTGTTATAGGATCATAAACTTATTATTGTTTCCACTTGTTATAAATTATAAAATCCCGTTTCATTGCCTTAAAATTCCAAAATGAAAAATACGCTATAAAATGCACTCATAAATGTCATCACAATTCCCTCGTAAATACATAAAACCTTTTAGCTCATTTGGCGCGTTTTGGGAAATAATTTGGCGAGAAAATAGATATAGCTACCCACACCCATTATACAGCTCTAACACAATGACCTTCGAACAACCGACCAGCTTATAAATTATTTATAAAAGAAATTGCCTATTTAACGAATTTTAGTTAATAATTTGGCGAGTTTGGCAACGTCTTTGGCGAAAAAATAAAGACATAAAACACTAATAGCTCTAGTGCGATGGCCTTTATTAACCATCATAGTTCAGTAATAGCTTAACTATACATTTATTGCTTAAATATGCATACATGCAGTCAACAGAAAAACCAATGAAAAAATCATCAAATAAACCCACAATAAAATCCAGGAATGAAGTGACGGAATTACGTCAATTGAAACATGTCAATTATTTTTCAAATAATGAATTTAGTTTCTGAAAGTAATGGCAAAAGAATAAAATAAAAATTTTGAATTTTAAATGTTTTCGTTAAAAGTTTTATTTAATTTTTTCAGCCGATGGCATCAGGAAAGAGAAAAAATGATCGGATTTGAGCGAAAGTGGTGTATTTTTTTCAGAAAATTCGAATTTCCTCTAAAAATGGTACAAATATGAAAAAACTAAGCCTCAGGTGCACACGTTTGTATTAAAGGGAATCTATCTTAAAAATTTCGAATTTCTGAGGGCAGTATAAGTAGGTCTTTTACGATCCGATGACAAACAGACACACAGACAGACTCTTTCTTTTATTATTATAGACTAGCAAATTTATACCCGTTCTTCGCACGGAATAAAAAAATATCAAATAGATTCCAAATATGTGTACCATATAACCTGTTATAGGATCATAAACTTATTATTGTTTCCGCTCGTTATAAATTATAAAATCCCGTTTCATTGCCTTAAAATTCCAAAATGAAAAATACGCTATAAAATGCACTCATAAATGTCATCACAATTCCCTCATAAATACATAAAACCTTTTAGCTCATTTGGCGCATTTTGGGAGATAATTTGGCGAGAAAATAGATATAGCTACCCACACCCATTATACAGCTCTAACACATTGACCTTCGAACAACCGACCAGCTTATAAATTATTTAAAAAGAAATTGCCTATTTGGCGAATTTTAGTTAATAATTTGGCGAACTTAGCAACGTATTTGGCGAAAAAATAAAGACAAAAAACACTAATAGCTCTAGTGTGATGGCCTTTATTAACCATCATGGTTCAGTAATAGCTTAACTATACATTTATTGCTTAAATATGCATACATGCAGTCAACAGAAAAATCCCCCAATGAAAAAATCATCAAATAAACCTACAATAAAATCCGGGAATGAAGACTGCCGGAATTACGTCACTTGAAACATGTCAATTATTTTTCAAATAATGAATTTAGTTTCTGAAAGTAATGGCAAAAGAATAAAATAAACATTTTGAATTTTAAATGTTTTCGTTAAAAGTTTTATTTAATTTTTTCAGCCGATGGCATCAGGAAAGAGAAAAAATGATCGGATTTGAGCGAAAGTGGTGTATTTTTTTCAGAAAATTCAAATTTCTCTAAAAATTGAACAAATATGAAAAAACTAAGCCTCAGGTGCACACGTTAATATTAAAGGGAATCTATCTTACAAATTTCGAATTTCTGAGGGCAGTATAAGTAGGTCTTTTACGATCCGATGACAAACAGACACACAGACAGACTCTTTCTTTTATTATTATAGATGAGTTAAAGTGAATTGCTAAATATGACTTAGGTTTGAATAACATCACATGACTTTCAATTACCACTCAATAAATCAATACATTTAAAGATAATTATTTACCTTATTAGTTAATTACAATTACTTTAAAACCTAAAAACTTTTATGGCGGTTACCCTATGCGCATGCATTATTTTATTACAATCCTTTTTATGACGTGCGACAGGTACTCGTGTACCAAATTTGAAGTCTATTAAGCTTTTTAGTTTAAGCTGAACAATGCTTTCAGACGGACATATGGACCATTGTTCGTAAACCACTTTTTTAGAGCCAGCACCCTCCAAAACGTGTAGAAAACACATAATCTCCATTTTAAATTCTCGGCCTTATCACAATACTTTCATTACCTTATTTTTCATGCTAGGTTAAAAGTTTAAAAAAAGGTCGTGGCCGTACAAAGACTTCCCTCGAAGACTCATGACGAAGCTTGTTTAGCTGTTACGTTCAGCTGTTTTCTTACTTTTCAAAAAATAAAATAATCTAATTAATTATATTTATTTATTGAATTATATTTCATTGAAACTTTTATTTCTTGGGTTCTAGAATTTTTTAGTTTTTCCGAGCGTTAAACTAATCCAAAATCCTAAAATAATAAAAGGCATATCAGTTCAAAATTTACATTTTTGGATTGTTGGAAAACATATTTTTCACAAAACTCAATTAAGAAATCATGACTACATCTTAAACATACAATTTCTAACTAATCCTTTTCTTTCAGACCCAGCTCGTATCACAAAACTAACGCGTACAACAGTGGTTGGCCATGGCGAGACGGCGTCTTTCGAGTGCTTGGCGATAGCCAATCCCTTCGTGAGCCGTATGCTGGAGTGGCGACGACCGGGATTCGACATGTCTCGAACAAGAGAGACGGTCGAAAAAGGACGCTCGAAATTAGACGTCTTAAACGTCTCCAGAGCAGACGCCGGGACGTTCGAATGTGTTGCGTTCAACGGCGTAGGAGAGGAGACGTCTCAGTCGGCGCAACTCATTGTTAAATGTGAGTGAATAACATTTATAGTACACTACTCGAACATTTAGGGGAGCTCTTTGCGTTCTTTTGTTAACCCTTTCAGTTCCAACTTTTTATTTTTTATTCTATAAATCTAAAATCTCTTTGTGAAATAGATTCATTATGCATGTACAATGAAATGATAAAAAACAAGGGAAAGAAATCTTAATTTTATAACTAAAATTTAAGGGGGAGGGGAGAATTTGGAATCATAACTTTTGAATATATAACAATAATTTTTTCAAAACTTTATTTGTTAAAATAGTTTAAATCAATTTTTAAACATCTAAGAGTTTAAGCGTGAAGAATTTAGGGTCCATTTATTTCCATTTAGGGTCCATTAGTTAATTTTATTTTACCATGTTTTTCATACTTTTATTTAATTAAAACAAACATTATTTAATTCTTCTAAAGACATGATTCTTCCATCTAAAGATAAATAAGTGCGAGCTTAACTTAGCGAGAGAAAAAAAATGCAAGCTGATGATTCCAAATGGAATCATTGGGGGTGAAAGAATTTAAACCATGCGCTCATCTAATTGTTTTGAGCAGTGTAGATGAGAGGATTCATGAAGTAAACAACATACATTATTGGAGCAAATAGTTTACTGGTGCAAATTTACATGTTTCGGTGAGATTCAAAACGCCCACCTTCATGACAACAACACACAACACAAACTAACAGTTGACGACGCGATGTTCTCGGTTTCGCAAATTCCCAACTTCGCTTTGTCAACTGTTAGCTTGTGCTGGGTGTCATTCTGGTAAAGGTGAGCATTTTGAGGTGCACCAAAGCATGTAAATTTGTACAAATAAACTATTTGCGCCAGTAATGTTGTTTACTCCACGAATCCTCTCATGTATCATGCACAAAGTTGAAGATATTTTCTGAATATTTACCATAAAATCATTAAATACTAACCCTACTTTTAACCTGTAGCGTTCCACCACACACGCAACCTAAAATAGCATCCACGCTAGATGGCGCTGATTTACCACTGCGTTACTACCAGCTCAATCTAGATAATAACAAATATCTATATGTATAAAGGAAGAAGTCCTGACTGACTGAATCATGCTTCTACGGAGAAACCCTCAAACTCCTAGAAAAGAAGGGGCCCAGTCGGATATCAATTTTTCGACAACAACAAAAATAATGCTGACATCAGAAAGGGAGGGAAATAATATTCTGATGCTTTTGTTGATCAGTGGGCAAGGAAATAGATTGCCAAAAAATAAAGTTTACTTTTTTCAAATCACCATTATTAAGGGTAGTCCCATGCAACGCCACGTTTATGAAGTTAGTTGTAGCATATAAGTCTAAGCAACTTGGTCTTTACCCTGATATTCCATTTGTTTGGCCACGGGTTGCTGTAATATCATCAGAAACACTTCATTGGTATTATATATGCCCATAGATATGTATATAGATATGTATATAGATATGTCTATACTAGATGCAAAGGATGCCGATAGATATTGACCCTACTTTTATACTTTAAGAAGACGTGACAACATTGGCCGATATGTCATCTCATGTTTGCCAAGATATTTAATCTGGAGAACGCACGGCTGATAGATAATGTACTAGAGGGCTCAAAATGGGCACTAAATCGTCTTTGAGGGTGAAGAAAAAAAGAGTTAAATAGAGAGGGAAAAACAAAAAAATAAATAAAAATTACCATTAATAATTTTCACTAATTCCATTACCGTAATAAACGTAAAAGAAACGCAAAATATATCTCATTCTAAAAGAGAGTACATTAAAACACTAAATATATTTATTCCCAGTGTGGTGTAAGACCTTTTCAATTGAATTTCTCCAGATAATTAGCTATAAAGGTTTTTTATTTTACCCATGAGAGACATTCGTTGCTTATGTTAGTTTACGAGAACAGAAAGTTGCTACGATGTTACTGCTAGTAGGCAGCATGGGTTAGCCAAAGTAGTAACTAGCATTTCTGTGACATTGGTGTTTGCTTGGATTCGTTATAATCTCGATTCACATGCAGCTTATCCGGAAATTTTCACCGTACTTACGTTGGCGAATGATTACAGCGGCAATGTTAAGTCAATTGGATATTTACAAACGACGGCAAAAAAACGTACTTACGGTTTCACCTGCGATTTCCAATTAAGTAGTGGCAAAGATAAGGGAATTTGAAGTGCGGCAAATTTGTTGACGTACATCGCAATTGCTGCAGCGTTTTAAGTTTAGTTTATTTTGTATTATCGTCGCACTAGAGCACAGTCAAGTGACGAGCCGACACCTGAGTAGACACCCAACGCAACCGTTAAGGGCAACATCGAACGCAGAGTTGGGACTTTGAAGAATATTTAATGTGCACTGCCTCTATACGGGGTACTATTCGTCGGACATTTTTGGCTGCACGGGCCGTTTATAGGGCGGCAGTTATTTTGGCGATGCCCGGACCCGAACCTGGGACCTTCCGCATGCAAAGCGAACGCCTTAACTGACTGGGCTCCTCAGCTAACAGTGTTTTAATATTGTCACTACTTGAATGAAAACCGCAGGTAAAACCGTAAGTAAGGTTTTTTAGTATAGTATAATTAAATAAATTAAGGAATCATTTTTTTCAAAAACTACATTATCAAAAAAATAATTTTTACTAAATAACTCTATATTATTTACTAAAACCATAAAGTTAAGAAAATTATTTGTTTAGCAATGATAAATAATGCAATTATTTTAGCTTTCAACAGTAATTTTAAGTGGATTAAAATTCCAAATGTGTGGCTTATACAATGTAAAATAACTAAATACATTTCAACTTCGGAAATTTCCGTATGAATTAGCTTTAGTGTTCTAGACTTATATATATAGGGTTAAGGTGTGGTAAAATAAGTCATGGGGTAAAATAGGTCAGTTTTAAAACAAAATTCCTTAAAAACAAATAAGATAATTCTTTCTTCTTCTGGTGCCAGTTTTATATTTTATTGATACTGTTCATCATTTTATATGCAAAACTAACTGTAAATTCTACTGTGCAGTTACAGTTTTTTTGCCATTATATGTTTTCACTTGGGAAACTTTAAATTCTGGCTGTAGAAAACTTTTGTTTTAAGAAAAGTTAGAAGTACGTGCATATAAAATGTTTATCTTATGGTGTACAGATGCTGTTCAGAATAAATTCAGAAAGTTTCAAAGTAAAAAAAAAGAAATAACTAAATTTTTGGAGCAAAAAACCTGAGTGGGGTAAAATAGGACATATTTTAATATAGTTACGGCTAAGCACACATTATACAACTAACATAATTTTTTGATTTTTAAATCACTTTCTGACAACTACTATTCTTATAAATTGCTTTTCATATTGGTTTGTCACTATTTTACTCATAAATGACTGAAAATTTAAAATTTATTGTCGCCTTCATTAGTGAAAGCCTCTTTCGAGAAATTCAATCCAAAAACAGTGTTGGTGGATTCAAAAGAAGTGGGATATTTTCTCAAAAGATATTGTATGAAAAAAATGCTTAAAACCGTGTCCCACGCACAATTCCAACTGTTTAATCAATGGCAATCACATCATAAATTTAAAAAAGTCAAGCTGTTGCAGCAGCGTCGCATCTACGTCGGTAACTAAAACATTGCAGTTTGTTTGAGCTAACCTTCAAGATGAGTCAAGTATAGGTTCTCCTTCAAAGCACATCAAATATGCAATCGTAGAGACACTTCTCCTATCTAACAATTGCTTGCAAGGAAGCTATGTAGAATGAAAAAAAAACTTTTTGCAGCGAGAAGTGGGAGAAATGTTGACAACTTCAACTTCTTTAGATCGACTTCACAATGAAAAGTTAAGAAGGGAAATTAATAATTCTGCACAAATGTCTACAAAGAAACAGAGAAGAAAAGAAACCCTTTCATGTGAAGGAAATGCAGAGGGTTTTGACAGTGTCAATTCGTTGTAGTAGGATACCTATGGGTAAATTAGGTCAAAAATATCCCTTTTTCAAACACATTTATCAATATCAAAAACTTATTTTTTCAGAGAAATTTCACTATAAATGTTATAAGAAAAGTTCATTTGCATATCCTAAATATTTTTTACACAGGTTGAGTTGATATTTTTATTGCTTTGGAGGTACGAATGCAAAATATGCTGGTTTTTTACCTATTTTGCCCCACCTGACCTATATAAACAGTGTTTTCATACTACATTTCATCTTATTAAAAAGAGGTTTGAAGTGTTGGCTTTCCCGCGATAAATGTACCTGCGTAGCAAAACAACTTCTAAAGGGGCGCGTTCATGCTAACAATTCCGTTACCCCAACGTACTTTTTGTCTGCGGCTAAAAGAAAATAATATGAGAAATTTAAATATTGCACACTTCTATACCACAATATAAATATTAGTTTTTATTAAACTATTTACTTGATTTACAAAGGATTTTTAATCTTCTTGACCTTTTCAAGCAATGACGATCGGACACAAATGTGATTTTTTTAATAAACATTTACATGCTTTCCTCTTTATTGTGATTGGCAAAAATTATTCTACATAGATATGTTAAACTTTATGATTCGAACTACTACTTTTGTAGTGATACACTAAAATACGTAAAGCTAGTTAAATAAAGCAATTTAAGAAGCAAGCGTTAAAGCAATTTAATAACTACCGACATATAATATTAAATATATCCGTACGCTTTTACTCTAAGACATTTTTAATTAAATTTTGAAAGGAAACTAGCTTTAGTTCAATTAACCTGTTTATTTGATAAATATATGGTGGCGCAAAAGTTGTTTTTCTCCTTATATTTAAAAAAAAGTGTAGGATTATTTAGCATAGTTAGTTCTTGTTTTTAGATTTGATCTTGTTTTGTTGATTTGAATAGGCACATAAATGAGTCTAATGTCATTTCAAATTATCTGTCCTTTTAAGGTTATTCGATTAATATTAATTCGATAAATGAAATATTAATAATATCTACTTTTATTTAAAAATGCATAATATTTCAGTAATTAGTTTCAGAAAAATTAAATAAGTTTCAAGAATAATTAGTAAAGAGCCTTTAATGTGAACTAGTTTCAATAAAAACAATTAATTATTATATATATTGTGTCAATTATTAATTATTAATGATTATTTTAAAAAAACTTAATTTCAATTTACATTTTTTTTTAAACATCAAAACTGGTTGCCATTTTTTATATTGTCCTTTCCTAGTTTAATTTGTAATTTTAATTACAGAAAACAATAATTCTACATAAAATACATCCTAAATGTACTGAAATAAAATAAATTAATTGATTTTTTTTTTAAAAAGCATTAGAACATGATTAATATAGTGTACTAAAGATGAAACAAAAATAAAGCACCTTTCAATAGAAAAAAAAGACAAGAAATTGTGGACTGGTAGTTAAAAAAGGTTTTCGAATGTTTTTCAAAAGATTTGTACGTTATATATCGAATCGAAAATATCCAGATAATATTCTTTATCAAACTTTAAAAATAAAGAAGTTTTCTTTAAACTTCAAAGAAAATACTCTCTGTTGTAATTAAAATGTGACTTTTTAAAAGAAATTTTTAGGTAAAATGATGCTAGTTAACAAATAACATTAACTCTACTTACATTTTTAAACAAGTTTGTCAGATGAAAGTTATTGCATAAATTCATTACCTTTTCTATAATTTCAATTGGTAATAAAACTACGTTTTTTCTAAAAGTAACTATCATCTTTTTTACAAATCCTCAAAACTTTTCCAAAACAAATCAAAATATTTCTGAGTAAATTCTTTAGTTCAGTATTATCAGAAATAAAAAAAAAATAAGATTTTGAAATTTTTATGAAATATTACATGTGGTATTTTTTTAAGTAAAGCTTTGTTTTTACCTAAGCTTATAAAGCTTTATAAACATACTTCACTTCCTCAAATATTTCGTATAAAACACATTTATTCTTTAATAGAAAAAAATATGCGTCATTTTAATCATACTTGTTTCAAGTGAGCTTAGCGAATACTTTGAACATTTCACTGACTTCTCTTCATTACATTGATGGCTGTTCCATCCTTCGAAATGACGTCACACAATCGAAGTAAAACAATTGAAAGCCGAACTCCCTCAACGCTATTGGAATTACCAGACAAATTCTTTTCACTTTTGTTCTGTCTCCAATAGACTTAAATGGAAATTCCACTCTTAGATAGAAAAGAAGGACACTTTTTTTGTCTTTGCAAACGCATTTACTACATCAAATTTTTGTGTTGAATGCTCTTATCTCCAGAATTATTAATTAATATTTGTTTGTTAAGAATATTTTCAGAGCTAGTCCATTTAACGATACACAAATTATCTGTTTAAATAGAAGGAATTCTGTCATCGTTATAATGTAGCATTAACCATTCCTACGATATGCAGGTTAACTGCTGGACCTACGAAAATGCATTTGGACATTCTTGTAAACACTCAAGAACTTCAACCAATAAGAAAAACTAATATAAATTTATTGTTTCATGACAAAAGGAGATCCAGGTAATTTTTATAGAGTTTACCTGGCTAAGTCATATTATGTCCCTCTTATTGGATTAACAAACAATATAGTAAGATATCATTCCGATGTCATTCTGATATTGATCGACATCGAAAGGTAATCGTACGATAATACGAAAGCCTCCGGGGCTTAGTCGATACAATTCTACTTTAGAATTCTGTGGCGGTTCACCACAGACGCAACCTCAAAATAGCATCCACGCTAGATGGCGCTGAGTTACTACTACGTTACTAACAATCATTTATATTATAATGGTAGTTGTAGTATAAAAGCCGAAGTAACTCATCTCCACTTTGAGGATCCTTTTGGTGGATTGTGGGTTGCTATGGGCTCACATGCAAGAGGTGCCGAGATCAAAACCGGATCACTCCGTACCTTTTGAGGTCATAGTCGTGATAACTTTGTCACTATATGGCAACCAGGAAGGTAAATAATAGCCTGGTTGGTAGAGTGTTGGACTGACATCCCTTATCTTGCGATGTTGAGGAAGACAACTATCGCCGCATCACTTCAGGGATTAGGGGTTAATCAAAATGCTCATAGCAGCAGAAGTGCCTTAATTCCCCATAATAATCCTTCAAAGACAGAACAAATGGAAACCCACGAACAGCACAATTGCTTTTTCTTTTGAACACATGTTAGATGTTTGGAGTCTGGAGAGCCCTATCTGTTAAGGCGTTTGTCTTGCATGAGGGAGGCCCCAAGTTTGGGTCCGGGTATCGCCAAAACTGTACAACGAATAATACCCCGTGTAGAAGAAGTGCACGTTAAATGTGCTCGTAAGTCCCAATTCTGCGTACGATGACGCCCTTAACTGTTGAATTGGGTGCCTACTCAGGCCTCAGCTCGTCACTTGACTGTTGTCGAAATTACGACACCGGTGGCAATAGCCCTCGTGCAGCTCTATATAGTGCGACGATAATTCAAACCAACCTAATCTAAATATGGTAGATGTTGGTTGGTTGGTGGACATATATTTTCAGGCTTGTGGTAGATGTTTAATAACCTAGAGCTTTGACTTGGTACTTTATCCCTTTTGGGCATTGAATAATGAAACATTCTCCAACTGATCAAAACTTCTCATTGTCTTGACTCTGTACGTAATACACCGCTCAAAACAATTAGCGGAGCACTTTGCGTACTTTTGTTTACCCTTTCAGTTCCAACTTCTTATTTTTTATTATAAAAATCTAAAAGTTTTGAAATAGATTCATTATATATGCATCCAGAATGAAATGGTAAAAAACAGGCGAAAAAAATCTTAATTTTTTAAGTAAAATTTAAGGGTGGAAATATTGGAATCATAACTTTTGAATAAATTATAACAGTAATTTTTTCAAAACTTTATTTTAAAAAAAAGGTAAAATCAATTTTTAAATGTCTAAGAATGCAAGCGTGAAGAATTTAGGGTCAATTTATTTCATAAAGTTTTTTGGGAGTGAATTTTATTTTATTTGAATTTTATTTTTTTTTTAACTTTTATTTTAATTTTGTTTTCATATTTTCATTTAATTAAAACAAACATTATTTAATTCTTCAAAAGACAAGATTCTTCTATCTAATGATAAATCAGTGCGAGATCAACTTAGTGATAGAAAAAATCGCAAGCTAATGATACCAAATAGAATCATTAGGGGTGAAAGCGTTTAAACCATGAGTTTCCCTAATTGTTTTGAGCAGTGTAGTACAAATTGGTATCGAGTAACTCTGTTACTATTGATGGTGGGATCTGTGTGTAACCCTTCGGGATGTGGGCAATTCGATTTCATTACATTGGAAAGGGCATTCTTCTGACTGTGTATAAGGGAACAAACAAACACTCAACGATTGCCTCCCATTCTTCTTCGTTTAATTCAACCTAGTGTGTTGATCCAGAGGCGAAAGAACTCTTATATAGAAGGCTTGAATTGTTACTTCAGAAATGCGGTAAAAGAAAAGCTTCAAAAGTAGCTTCACACTATCGTGTCTTTTTGAGAGGTGTATGAGTGGGTTTAGCTTCATTCTATTGCGTATTAAAGGTTACTTTAAAATAGAAAGAGTTAATGCAAAAAAAAAAGATTTTTATTTGCTATGTTCAGTACTCGTGAATAAGTAACATAAAAAGATAGTCTGACAATGAAATAGTGGAAAAAATGACATTTTTCTCAATATTAAAATTAATGTCAGGACATTGTGTAAGGTAACAAGAAGTTCATAAAGAACTAAAATAGCCTACTTTCCTGTTACTTAAATACTTACTGAAGTTCTAATCGGGAAAAAAACTAGGTTCCTAAAGTAATTATCATCAACAGCCGTTTCTACACTAGATTTATACACATTAGAAAAAAAATCGAAACACAGCACCCAGCTATAATTTAAACTTCTAAAAGCCAAAATCAACTATTTTCCTTAATATTCTTTCGCAAATTAATTAAATATTATTTATCATCTGCTCGTGATTTATTTGTAGTTCGAAGAATAATTAAATATTTATTAATAACAAAAGTAATGAAACTACTCCGAACTGCATTAAAAAATAAGAAATGTAAATTAAAACTAAGCATAATTGCATGCAAAAGTATGCCTTGCCGCTTTCTTGGTAGATAATTAATGAATAATCAAAGAATCAAATTGTGCTACATTTTATGACGTCATTCCAAACTGATTCATGAAAATATTATTTTGCTTCAAATATGTTTAAATAAATAAAGTTTCTCATGCCATTGTTGATTTGGCAACAGTGATTTAAATGACTCATGAAATTGATTTCAATGCTTATCAATGTGCGAAAATATGTTACGCCGATAAGAAGTAGACTATAGTGGACTGAAGGAAGTATAGTACTTTTAACCAAAAAAATAACTTTTAAGATCCGAGGGATAGAACCGATTTTGGAAGAGGGATACGGACAGACAGACAGACGAAAAGACAGACAGACATACGAACAGACAGACAGATGGACATCAACCGCATTTCAATACCTACAGGGATTTAAATGACTCAAAATTGAATTTTAATGCTAATTCAATGGGAAATTCGCCGACAGATAGTAGATTTATGTCCGTCCGGACGTACAGACAGACGGACAAAAAGTATGAAAGTTGGGTATCTGAGGTCATAGCTTTCTAACAAAAAAAGAATTTTTAAGATCCGAGGGATAGAACCGATTTTGGAAGAGGGATACGGACAGACAGACAGACGAAAAGACAGACAGACATACGAACAGACAGACAGATGGACATCAACCGCATTTCAATACCTACAGGGATTTAAATGACTCAAAATTGAATTTTAATGCTAATTCAATGGGAAATTCGCCGACAGATAGTAGATTTATGTCCGTCCGGACGTACAGACAGACGGACAAAAAGTATGAAAGTTGGGTATCTGAGGTCATAGCTTTCTAACAAAAAAAGAATTTTTAAGATCCGATGGATAAAACCGATTTTGGAAGGGGGGTACGGACGGACAGACGGACATCGACCGCATGTCAATACCTACTTTTTCATTTTTTTTAATTCTTTCGAATTAAAAAAAGAAAAGTAGGCTAAAAATCGGACAACCCTTCAGGAACTCTCTCTCTCTCCTCTCTCTCTTCTCTACGTTAATCCAATAGGTACTCTTATAGAAAGCTTGACTTGCTACTTCGGAAATGCAGTGCAGTCATCGATAAAATATATATGTAACTAAAAGACTTGTAGGTATTTAGCATCTAAGTATAATGGATTTCAGTTCTGGGGAATATGTCGAGTCTTTAAAGTCTAAGCCACCAATAAAGCATCCCTGTTGAAAAAAATAGTTCTAAATATTCATACTTTAATTCCTTTTTCAGTCAAGCCCGAAGTCCGTCTTCCCCACGGCTTCTCAGACGTCGCCGGCGCAGAAGGCGAAGGCGCCCGCCTAGTGTGCCTGGCCGAAGGGGCGCCAGCAATCACCTTCGCGTGGTCTTTCGCTGGCGCCGTGCTGGGCGCCACTTCGTCCAGCAAATACGCCAGCCAAGCTGCCCAGCTGGACGCAGTCACGTGGGAAAGTGTGCTGTTTGTGAAGCATCTGCAGCCAGGGGATTTCGGGATGTACACGTGTGTGGCGAGGAATGAGCTGGGTCATGATCATGTGAAAGTCAGGCTCAGGAGGAGAGGTGAGTTGTGTGATGCTGATGTTTTAACAAAAAGCTTTTGGTTTGCTTGGCGTCGTAATCTTAGCGTCGATCACAATCCATATACTACTTAATTGGCCAAGTTAATTTGATTTGGTGATTTTGAGACTGCTTCACTTCGTTTCGTTCCATCTTTACCCTAGAATGATCGCTATTTTTTTACTTTTGGGAAATTGAGGTGTTTAGTGGCTTTGAAAAGAACGGTTACGTATTCTTCATTCATCCTTTTATTATAACATTAGCAGCGTTTACATGGAAGTACGCTACACCGATAGTGTTTGGGGAAAGAAAACTGAAAACCGGGAAAACTAATTTTTCCTCCCAGGTAACCCATGTACCTAAATGAAAACATACAAATATTTTTCCACATGGGTTTGCGAAAATAACGTAGCATTTAACACATGACTTCCTAAAAGAATGATCCGACAGCTGTTTTTTTTAATTCCAATCCATTTTTTATTCCAATCATTAACCATGGTGAAACAAAACAAATATGGCCACAAAACAAACAAACCAAAAGACAGAAAACCCCACGTAAGCACTAAACATTAAACTCCAGCTCCAGCAATCACCTTCGCGTGGTCCTTCGTTGGCGCTGTTCTGGGCGCGCTTCGTCCAGCAAATACGCCAGCCAGGCTTACCAGGACTCAGTCACGTGGGAGATTGTGCTGTTTGTGAAGCATCTGCAGCCAGGGGATTTCGGGATGTACACGTGTGTGGCGAGGAATGAGTTGGGCCATGATCATGTGGTGAAAGTCAGGCTCAGGAGGAGAGGTGAGTTCTTGCGTAAAGTTGATGTTTCAACTTAAGATGGAATGAGCACGCTGGAACACGGGTCTCCAATCAAATATTTCTTGAGACACTTTTTTTCGGCAGTATTGAATATTTTTACAAACGTTTTTTTTTATAATAATTGGCAAACAGGTTTTTGTAGTGGTTTTTGTCCGGCATTATCTCCATCATTCATCTTAACTGAATTTTACAGGGGAAAAAGAACTTCATTGCGTAGGAATCTGTCTGCATTAGGATTCTTTGGCAACAATAGAGAGTCATCGCCTAAACTGGTGTAAGGAACCCGATTACTCACGTTGTTTTTCTCTCGCGGCAACCCTGATTCACGCCAGAGATCAGTGGACACGAGTCACGCGTTTGTACCGTGAAAGAAGAACCGAAAGAAAAACCGGTGTTTAATCACCAATGTCCACCAAGCACAAAAGAATACGGAAAGATTCCTACGCAATGAAGTTGTTTTTCCCCTCAACTCTTCAACTCTATGCTTCATTCAGCCTTTTTACCATAACGTTAAGTGATCCATTATAGCTATATCATCTCGTCCAAACAGGTCCCCCAGATCCCCCTTACAACATCCGCATCGTCAACACTTCCTCGGACAGCATCGTCCTCAGCTGGACTCCAGGATACAGCAGCGGGCTTCCTCAGCAGTTCCGGGTCCGGCACCATCCGACGTCGGGCCAGCCGGGCCCTCGCTACACCGACGTCTTCCCGACCAACTCGACGGTGTTCGCGGTGGCGGGGCTCGAGCCCGAGACCGAGTACTCGTTCGCCTTGTCCGCGAGGAACATGCTCGGCGAGAGCCTGTACAGCAAGGAGAACACGAGGGCCATCACGCAGAGTAAGTTGGATGTCTAGTTTTGTGGGTGGTAAGGAATATAGGAAGAAATAATTATAATGATCGTAATAATGATGATGATGATGATAATGATAGTAACAATAATAATAATGATGATAATAATGATAATTATCGTAACGATAATAATAATAAGGATAATACTGATAATTACAGTAGGGAGAATAATAATATAGATAATAGTAGGTAGAAATGATGATTGTACTGTCGTGAGGAATTTTGCCAATAGCCCTCGAGTAGCTCTAGTTCGACGATAATTCAAACTAACCTAACGTGAGAGGAATGAACTGGTCTTTTAGAGCGATAGCCCAGGGTATCCCAGACCTAAGTCATTTTTTAAAGGATGAAATGTATCGGATTAGGTTCGGTTTTCATTTACTTTTAGTATATGCATACCCGCTAGAGTGAACCGATGGCCAATTTACAGGTATCGGGTGCAAAAAGTAGGTAAATTATAAGTTTACTTAAGTCATTTTTTAAAGGCTGATTTTTACGTATGTTTTAGAAAATTATGTTAAAAGTTAATAATAAATTTCCCAGACACTTTCCGACGGCCGAAACTTTCCCCAGACGCTTTAAACGTCTTTATCAAGATCAGACTTTGTCCCACGCATCTGGCGGCGTGAGATGGCGCTACAATCGTCCTCAGACGACAAGAAGGGGAAGTTAAGCAAAAAAGAACTATGTGTGTATTGGAGATGTGATTGGTTGGTTAGTCGATTGGCATATATATATTCAGGTTAGTGTGCTTGATCATCGGAGATGTGAAAATGTTGTAAGCTAAAGACAGCTATGGTTACTTGTTTTTTTATTTGCCATAATTATCGCTATAAGTAAGAGTGAAAATATTACTTAATAATTAATGAAGAAGACTATCAATTAACTAAATTATTTTTAAAGCTATGTTATAAAACTATATAATTATATTATACTCGTTATAATTTGCATGTCAATCCTTAATATGTGTTTGGGGGTTGTTTGGCCCATCTTATTTGTCTGGCAGCTTGTAAAAAAGTATTAAAATAGGTCTCTGAGTAACATATATAAAAAGCAAGATTGAGAATATAACTTAAGATGATTTTTTTGGGGGGTGGGATGTAATTTAATTTAATTTTTCTAATTAAATTAAAAAAAATTTTAATTAAATTTTCATTTAATTAGAAAATAAATTAATAAACAAGTTACCATAGCTGTCTTTAGCTTACAACATTTTCACATTTCCAATGATCAAGCACACAAACCGGAATATATATGTCAATCGACCAACCAACCAACCATATCTACAATACACACATAGTTCTTTTTTGCTTAACTTCCCCTTCTTGTCGTCCGAGGACGATTGTAGCGCCATCTCACGCCGCCAGATGCGTGGGACAAAGTCTGAACTTGATAAAGACGTTTAAAGCGTCTGGGAAAAGTTTCGGCCGACGGAAAGTGTCTGGGAAATTTATTATTAACTTTTAACATTATTTTCTAAAACATACGTAAAAATCAGCCTTTAAAAAATGACTTAAGTTAACTTATAATTTACTTCTTTTTGCACCCGATACCTGTAAATTGGCCGTCGCGTCGGTGCACTCTAGCAGGTATGCATATACTAAAAGTAAATGAAAACCGAACCTAATCCGATACATTTCATCCTTTAAAAAATGACTTAGGTCTGGGGCCCTGGGCTCTCGGTCTATTTCTTCAGGATGACACATTTTATTTGGAGGCTGGGGAGCCTAGTTGGTTAAGGCGTTCGCCTTGCATACGGAATTTGCTAGGTTCAGGTCCGGGCATCGCCAAAATAACTGCCGACCTATAAACGGCCCGTGCAGCCAGAAATGTCCGATGAATAATACCCCGTGTAGAGGTAATGCACGTTAAATATGCTCCAAAGTCCTGATGCTGCGTACGATGTAGCCCGTAACTGCCAATGCCGTTCTGCCAATTCCGTCTGTCGAAAGCAATTTCGAGAGCCACGTATCTACGAGATTTACGATATACTCGGAAACACACCTCCAGGACGAGTTTTAGTTAAGTGACTTCACTATAATGATAATGAAAAATATAAGAAGAATAACGATAAGGATAATAATTATAACGGTAATAACAATAATAAGAACGATAATGATCATAATAATGACGATAATAATATTGATAATAATGATAATAATAATTATGAATATTATGGAATAAAATATTAAAGAGAAAATAATAAAGAAAATGAGAACTAAGAAGTTTGATACTGACATCATATTAGTGGGCACGTTTTGAGTTTGGGACCAATGATCACTTGATTTAACGTATCTAAAAAAAGAAGAGAATTCATTCTAAAACAATTTTTTTCACAATAATTCGACTAACTACACATTACACATTTCAATGCTCACGTTTTCTATGATGGTCCGAGATTTTGATCCTGCATGTCAGACATAATATTGTCCTCGTCAAAATTATATGAAACGATTAAAAATATTTTTCGAACCCAAACGGGGGCCATTTTCTCCCGTTTTTTAAAATTTGCACTTCACCAGAAAATTGTCATCCAATGTCTGCCAATGTTAACGTGGGAAATCTACTTGTTACTTAATACCAAGATACGAAATTATTAGAGGAAAATTTCTAACTACTTAATTTTTATTGGTAAATGTATTTCAAATGTAATGTAATGTAATCGTTTCCGCTGCCTATTTCTGGCCTACAATCCGGCTGCCTATTTCAATCCTACAAATTAAACTCACGTGCTCTTACGTGCTTATACTTAATTTTCGTTCACGCTGAACGCGCTGAAATTTCTTTTAAATTGAAATAAAAAGTATAAATTCTAATCTTACAATGCTATTCCTATGGAGAAATCGGCTCACGTTTTGCACTCCTACACTCGTTCGGGTTGAAATTTTGGAAAATCACTTCTTAAATAACGCCTAAGATATAAAAAAAATATTTTCCTAAAATATGGTAGCTTTACCTCCAGTAGTTTGGGCTGGGCGTTGATACGTGAGTCAGTCAGGACTCTGCCTTTTATATATATATAGATAGTAAATTAAAAATAATCATACTACATTTTGACACTTTCAATTTTAAGTTGTTAAGTGAAAACACACATTTGCATACAACAAAAAATTTCATTTCTATTTTGATATTCAACTAATTTACAACATACGTTTTTGAAAATTGGCTTATGGCCTTTCTTTCCCCCCTCCCCTCCCCCACCAAAAAAATACAAAATCAAAACCAATTTCGAAATCATTCAAACATCAAATTACCTAAAAATAAAAATACTACTTTGTCTTTATAACTCTTATATTTACAAAAAAAATTAATAATATTTATCAACTTTCTGGAAGAAACAAGATTGCTTATTTCCAATGTTGAAAATTATATTTATCCACCATCATAAAACTCCGCGTAAATCATAGCTAGAAGATGGAGAGGCTTGGCGTGAAACAAAGTGAAGCAATCGCAAAGTCGCCAAGCAACCCTATTAACACGTTCACGCCGGCGTGGGCCGCTCAAGATTTTCTCATCGAGCGGCCCATAAACTCAAATTCTACAAAATTAATATAATAATTCTACATATCTATATTCATAACATCATTATTTATTTTTTTGTGTAATTTGTTAAAAAAATTTCAAGCAAAGTGCTGGCTGGCCCTTGCAATGCCCACAATGCGTATTAACTCTTGTAGTTTTGTTAGTGGGACAATCTCTGTCCTTTTTCTCGGACAAACAAATCTAACCGCTTTTTGAGTTATACTTACTGGCACAAATTTGTGGCCAGGATGAAAAAACGGCACGAATGAAATGGCAGCGGAACTTGAATTATACTATTTATAATGTCCAAAAAATTTTAAACAAGAGATTGTCATTCTTATATATCACAGCTTTTTTAGCGACAACTTTCATAATGACTTGTTTTTTGTTATAAAATAAATGCATTGGTTGTTATTTTTGAAAAACGGCACGAATACACAACTTGCACAATAGGCACTCACTATACTACTGAGCAAACATAAAGAGCGTATGCAGGTTCCAACAGGCAAAAATTGCGCGCCGCCAGATGAAGCGCCACATTAATTTGAGCGCCGCCTCACAGAAAAACAAATGGCTAATTCCATGTAACTGTAGTGATTTAAGAGGAGATTAAAAGCTTTTTAAATTTAAAAAATAAATCAAATTAAATAAATTACATATAATTATTTAGTTATAATAAGTGTAGATTAACTATTCCACATTTTTTTTCATTTAATGTTAAAAGTTGTAGTGATAAACAAAAAAAACTCTTTGGAAAAGTAAACAAGTGCCAATCTAAAAAAAAAACCTAATGCATTTATTTTATAACAAAAAACAAGTCACTATGAAAGTTGTCGCTAAAAAAAAGGTGTGATATACAAGAATGCCAATTCTCTTGTTTAAAACTTCTTGGATATTATAAATAGTATAATTTAAGTTCCGCTGCCATAAAAAAAAATGCGCTGTTTGAGGTTAGTGTCCATCTTAATCATCCCTCTATACCTTTATATAAATGTACTGAGATCATATATTTGTTAAAGTTTTTTTTAAGTATCCTTCGGTATTTTGATTATCTATTAATTTAAATTCATTTGCGTTATTGAATATTTTTAAGGGGATTAAGATGGACACCAACCTCATACAGCGCAATTTTTTTTATGGCAGCGGAACTTAAATTATACTATTTATAATGTCCGAGAAGTTTTTAATAAGAGATTGGCATTCTTGTATATCACAGCTTTTTTAGCGACAACTTTCATAATGACTTGTTTTTTGTTTTAAAATGAATGCACCGGGTTTGTTTTTTTGAGATTGGCACTTGTTTACTTTTCCAAAGTTTTTTTTTTGTTAGGGATATCAGTATTTTTTTAAAAAATGTATTTTATGATATGCATTTTGCGGCAGAAAGGATTAACAAGAACAGTTTCATGAACAATAACAAAAGATACAGAGACAATATGACTACTTAATAGACGACATGATTTCAATGTTTATGGAGAGTTGTATAACCTCCGAGAATAAAAAAAAATATTATTTCTTACTTTTCATAGAAAAGGCGAAGTGTTTAAAAGTTTGAATGTTAGTATGAACTGAATCTGGCAACCAAATATGACTGTTTACATTTCTAGATCAAGATCAATAATTCCACTCTCGTTATTGATATATTTTCTTTAAATAAAAACGCCAAAAAGTTTAAATAACGCATTCGTTTATTAATTAGAATTTTTTTTCGATCTGTGGATTCAGATAATTGATTAATCATATTTTTTTGAAGTTGTAACGGGACTAAGCGGCTTGTTTGTTGTGTTTTCAAGTTCGCTCTTCGACGAAAATATAGCAAATCTTGGCGCGTTTTCGAAGGTACGTGGCCGCTAGGATGGCTTGCTTATCGCGCAACCATACCGCCAAAGGTAATATAGATTTTAATTAATTACAAATAGAAAGAATTATTTTTTGAAACTTCAAACCTATGTCAGAATATTAATTGGGGCATTCTTAATCGTTTAGTAAAAACCGCTTC
Organism: Oedothorax gibbosus; assembly: GCA_019343175.1. Lineage (NCBI taxonomy): Eukaryota > Metazoa > Arthropoda > Arachnida > Araneae > Linyphiidae > Oedothorax > Oedothorax gibbosus. The sequence continues at coordinate 20,656,386 of CM033276.1, read as the reverse complement.
CATTTTCATGGTCTAGTAATGGCTGTAGGTCTGAGCGAAAATTCGGTCAAAATTTGACTAAAACTGCTCGAACGATTTCATTTTCGTAAATTTCCATAATTTTTTTTCTCCGCTGTTTTTTATTCTAGAATAACCAAATTTTTTTATGTTAAGTAATCCATGAAACCTCTCTACGGTATTTTTTTTTATTGTTCTATGCAGTTTAGTTTACCTGATAGAAAATAAAATCGATTTCGCTTTTTACATATGTGAGGCGTTTTACATATGAAATGTTTAGAGTACATGTACATAACTGCCTTTCAACCCTTGGCGTCATTTTGAAATTGGCGGGCGGAACAACCGTTCCGTCTGATCACTTTTTACAAACGTGACTTACACTACAGACAGGATAGTTTTGCATGGAATTACCCAAATTAAAATCGGCCCCGGCATGAACGTGTTAAACCCAAACAAACCGCTCACTACACTGTCTTTTCTCTGGAAAAAAAATTTATCTCTACTGTAATCCTCTTCTAGTCTTTGATTTGTTGAAGACTTTCGAGCTCTTGGACTTAGTCTAGCCTGCAGCTGGACCAAGAAGAACAAGTCAACAACAACAACATTAAACCACTCACTCAATGTTAGTTCATGCTGAACCGTATAATTTTATTCCTTTTAAAACCTTAATTAAAAATAATAATAAAAAAAAAAAATAGCTGTTTGTGCAGTTGTAAGCTGCAGCACAAGCTCTGTAATGGGCTATTTTCAACACTTTGTTAAAGAAAACGAAACAACCAATAAAATTGCAGTTCGGAGCGCGTGATGTTATAAAAAACAATGAACTTGTTCCAACACTTTGTCAAAGAAAACGAAATAACCCATGAAATGGCAGTATGAATAGCGTGACGTCATAAGAAATATTCCCATTGTACTAAACGGTATTAATTTCCTTCACATGTAAGGAAAATGCTTTGTAATTTTGTTTTAATTGGATAGCCAAAAAGCGCCAAGTCGATGTAGTAAGCCTATACAAACTCCACTGTAGAATAGCGCCAAATCACTAGCCGAAAGACTTTGTTTGGGCTTACTGCAAAGTTATCGATGGCTTCACTTGGCGAAACAGTTTTTGTATTGGTTTTTGTCAGGCAGCACTTTCATCTTCTTCTTAACTCAGTGGCGTAAATCCTCATCGAAATTTTAATCAGTCCTCGATTCAATCTCGAAAATTGAAGTTTGAACCGAATCGGTCATAAAAGTTATTTTCTTCGCATTTTATGTCCCTTATTTGCAATCATTATAATACATAAATTGAAAGTAGCATTTAAGTTTTTATTTTTTCTCTGTGAAAATGTGTTTTTTATATTTATAAGAAAGTCAGATGTAATATATTTGAATTATGAATTTTTTATATACAGAAATAATTGGAATTCGACGAAGTGCTTACTTATTTTCGCATTTTTATCCTCAATAATAAAAGCTTGAAATTTGAGTTTTTTATACTCGATTCATTCTATATTTCACTTTCTACTTAAAATTCATTTAAACTTAAGCCGATGGCAATAAATATTATAAATGTCATTTCTTTTTTGAAACTAAAACTACGATAACAACTCTAGGTTTTTCAAAGAAACCAGCTGGCTTAAAAATAAATTATAGTTTCCAACAGTTTAGGAAGAAATTGATTGAAAATGAAAATACTGGTAGAAGAAATTTTTTAATAAATGTCGTTCAAAATAACTGTATCCCGTCCCATTAAAGAATTGAAAGAAATATTTTTTCACGTTTAAAGTTACTTCCTCGAAATTAGGAACCCGATACATACAAAATTAGAATAAAAGAGAAAAATTAAAATAATAATTATGTTTCTTATTTTAAGAAAAAGTTGGAATTCAATTCCTAAAATTGACAAAACTGGAAAATGATGAGAATAAATTAAGCATAATTACAGACATTTACTTGCTTAATTTTTTTATAGCCTATCCTCAACTTGTAATCAATAATTTCAAATGCTATAGCTTTAGTAATTTAGTCATAATTGTTGTACGTAAATATTTTTTTTAATTTGAAAAATATTATTTGGAATAAATCCACAGATTATTTCATATTCAAATAAATAATAGTGGTCAATTTTAATACTTAATAATTCTACTAATATTAAAAATTTTTGGTTTGATCGCCGATGCTGAGTGCAAAAAACAAATCGGGCAGCATTTTAATCGCCATTTTTTTTTGGAGGTACTTTATTAATAATGCCACCAACTAAATTTCTATCTATGCTTATCGATTTTCACTATCAATCAACCTACATTAAATTAATGTTTAAGAGTTGTTTTTGAGATTTTGGTTCATTAATTTGAATCCGAAATGGAGAAGTGAACGGATGTATAAAGATTCGAAAGTTGAAAATATGCACTCTCAGTAATGGATACTCAAAATTGGCGAAGTTTTCTTCATTTTTGACAAAATTGTTTACTGGGAAATGCTACGAGTTTTTCTTTCCCCAAATCGATGAATTTTGTTTAGTTTTTTTAGGATAAGAATTTCGTCAAAATTTTTTTAAAAAATATTTTGTCATTCTAGTTTCGTTAAATTAAAATTTTTAATGTTTATTCGCGAGCTCAGTTTCGTCATATTTGAGCACATAAATTTTGCTGTTTTGATAGTCCTAGTTTCGTCGTTTTCGGTCTAGTTTCTTTAATTTTTTGCATTTAATTAAATTGTTTACATAGTTTTAGTTTCGTCTTTTTTGAGCATATGTATTTTTTTAAGAAAACTTTTGAGCATGTTTTATAGGATTAGACTACATCATTTTGTTGTTATTTTTCACCCAAATGTAAAAAAGAAAGTCTTACTTATTTTCCACAATTGCTTTTTTACGGACTCGAATCCATGGATGTAAAGCTTTTGGAAACAAAATTATCTTCAATTATCAGCACACGTCAAACTATAATATGTATAATATTTTTTTAAATATATTTTGAAGGTTCAGAATGGGCAAACGCCTCTTTTCACTTTCCGAGGCAACTTTTCACAAATTAATTAATCTTTAGTCCAATAGCGATCCGAGGTGTGTTTATCAAGCTACTAACCTTGGTGAACGCGGGTTTCTATACCACGCGTAGAGCTAATATGTAGGGACTCTAGTACTACAACCCAATAACGGGAAATCTCTATTTTCGGACTTGGACCCTTGTGACTCTCAGTCATATACATGCTTCCTAGACATTACTTAATTCGGTTTTGGTTTTCATACTGTCTTAGGAATGTTAGTTGCCCCAGGCAAATCATGGAAGGAAGGAGGACGTGATGGTTCGTTAGAAGAGTTGGATAAATATTGTTATGCGTTTTTTTCTTGTTACTTTATTATTGATGATAAATACTGGCTGTGGTTCTCTATGAATTTGTGAAGTACTTATTTAATCAATATTTTCTAAGAATAACAATAGGTTAATTATAATTACAAATAAATTAGGATACGTCTGATTGCACTACGTTATATTATATCATTTTATGCACTATGTTTATACTATACACTAGCGTTATAAACCTGGCGTTGCACGGGTGTACCCTTATCCTTACTAACGGTGATTCTTTTATGTAAATTTTTATTTTATACCAATTGATCCCCTCTCCACTGGTCAGCACTCCATCAGTATAAATTCCTCCCATTCTAATATCAGCATTAATTTTTTAAAGAAGAAGTCCGTTTGTATCCAGGCGATTCTAAGAGTTTAGGGCAGGCGCATTAGCAACTAGAGGGGGGGGGCGGAGGATTTTGAAATACAGCTGTAAATAAAAAGGTTTACCCACCTCCCCCCCCCCTTGGAACCTGAAATTTAAAATATGCCCCCCCCCCCCCCCAATCTACTAACAAGCAGTTCCACAAAACTAATTCATCAGATATAGAATAGTTATTGCCTTTACTGTCATGAGACATTGTATAAGTATCTTCATTTCTTACCATTTGTAAACATCAATTAAATTAAATTCGGAAACAAAAAAAAATCAAAAGATTTAAATTCAATAAATAAAATAAAATAATAATATTCAAGTAACAATCCTACAAATTAAACTCACGTGCTCTTACGTGCTTATACTTAATTTTCGTTCACGCTAAACGCGCTGAAATTTCTTTTAAATTGAAATAAAAAGCATAAATTGAAGAGCTTAGTGGAAGAACGTGCTAAGTGACAAAAAGGTGAAAACGAGATAATGAGCTTCAAAGTTTTTAGTTTGCAACTTTTCTGTCATTTACAAAATCATAGTTTTTTGTGCATGATATTTTAGTTTGGTTCTTCAAAATGCTTGTTGGCTTTTGGCTTAACCGTGATTTACGTAATAACACAAAATTTACAAAACGCGCTTGACACCTCATGCACTTGGCACGTTCTTCCTCCGAAGTGCTTCAGATTTTGGCAGTCGTTTAGTGGAAGAACGTGCTAAGTGACATTTTTGAGGTAATTTTGTTCCATACCCGTTTCATAATTTCTGTACTAACCTTCCGATTTTAAAAATTCTTTTTCTGTTTGGAAGATAGGACTTCACAGATCTCTTTTATACATTTTAATCGTTTGCCTGTCTGTCCATCATTTTGTCTGTCCGTCCATATCCCTTTCAATTTCCGATCCAAAGTGCCTGATTTTGAAAATTATTTTTTCGGTTCGAAAGTAAAAAATTAGATGACTACAATGTATAGTGTTTGGCCAGCTGCCTGTACGTCTGCTATTTTGTTTCTGTCCGTACGTCCTACTATCTCCCTCCCCCCAACTTCCTTTGTACCCGTCCAATTTTTAAAGTTATTACTTTCAATCACCTAATATAAAATATAAGGTAATAAAACTATTGCGATGGGGGTCAATATTCCGAATTAAGATTTTGTGCTTTCTACACGTTTTGGAGGGTGCTCACTCTAAAAAATTGGTTTTTTTTCATTGATCCGTCTGTCTGTCTGAAACTACTTTACAGTTCGAAATAAAAGAGCTACGGACTTCAAATTTAGTACACGGGTTTCTAGTTCCTGTTGGACGTCATAATAAGGTTTTAGAGAAAATTGCGCATGCGCAAGTAGGGGCTGCTATAAACTTTTTTTGGGTTTTAAAGGTATTGCTAAACAACGGAAATAGATACAGACTTCAAATTTGATACACGTGTTCCCTGTATTTGTCGGACCTCAAAATAAAGTTTTCTACAATATTGTGCGTATGCAAGGAGTAGCTGCCATAGAACTTTTTAGGTTTGACAGTTATTGAAAATACTTTATAAGGCATATATAACTTTTAAATGAGCGTATTGATACATAGTGTTACACATCCCTAGTTTTTTTTTAAGATATCAGTCACCTATCTTATGCTTTTTGTTCGTCCGTCTGTCCCTACTACAAGGTTTTCTTTGAGTATTTAAGTTAAAAGAAAGTAAGTTATATAAGTTATTTTTAGAACTTCTTGCTTAATGTTAGATGAGTAAGTTTTTAATTGAAAATATTTTTAAAAAATACCATTTACTGAAATTATTAACTAAATACTTTGAAGAATAATAAGACAAATCAACTTAATAAAAAGTATACAAAAATATAGTACAAGAAACACAAAGGCATGTGAATAAATAAATATTAAATTTAAAAGATTTAAAAAAAGATAATAATGCAAGATGTAAGTTTTCTCAAAATAAATGTTTAAATAGTATTTAGATAAGAATAATTGAATTTAAAAACAAACTTTGATATTAAAAAAAAAGTAAAAATAAGTTGTATGGCAAGATATAGATCCAAAGGTTATTTACGTTTTTTTTCTCCTTTTCAATTAAGGGTTTAATCAATTTTAAGAAAGCTACTTTAATTTACAGCATTTCTGCAACAGTAGAACATGATCGTTTAAACAATTTATTTTTACAATCGTGATGCATAGTACTTTTTTAAAGTCATCGATATTTTAATAAATATTAAGAACTTATAACGTTTTATACTTTGTTACTTTATTTTAACATCAATTATTATAAAAAATATTTAGTTTTACATAACAAAGCAAACTCTTGATTAAATTTGTACTTACCGTATAAGCTGCAATTCACACTTTCAAGCAAAAATTCAGCTTTCCGCTTGCTTCTTAATTCAATTTTAATAATTTTAGGAGTTTAGGACATTGCTCAAAATGCGTTCGATAGCTTTAGAGATCAAACGTAAAATGGCTTTAAAACGTTTTTTGTACCCATAATTCATTTTTTAAACAAACCAGATGCTTTGAATGTTCGGTGCAATGTTGTTTTAACGCGAACTGCGATCTCCCTAGAGCAGGTGCAACTTTGTTTTAATTATACCATCTGTTCGCTGCTAAATTATCTATGTTTTGTTTATTATAATAAAAATCAGACGACATTCAAAGTAGATGATATTTTATAAAATGTTAAAACATTTAACTCCGTTTAAATTTAAAATCAAAATGCATTTTTTTCTATTTTGCTAAATGCACTCAAAACCCAGTTTTACGCATTATAAATTTTATTTCATTGATTATATTTAATAATTAAAGTTAAATAGGAAATATTAATTACATTTTGTTAAATTCTTTTTGATTAAAACCACAAAAGAACCATTTGTTTTGCTATTAATGCAAGCGAAAGTCTGAAAATTGTCCGCAAACGTGTCACTTAGCACGTTCTTCCACTAAACGATCGTTCAGGAATCGGGCGATTTCGGTGGAAGAACAGGCAAAGGAAAACGCGTGCACCTACCAACTTCGTATGCGAAAAATATACGAAATCGAATGTTTTCTAAAAAATTGAAAGCTGTTATGTTTAAAGCAGGTAATAACATGATCATTGACACAAAAATCTAAATTTTTTCAAAAATGTCACTTAGCACTTTCTTCCACTCAGCTCTTCAATTCTTATCTTACAATTCTATTCCTATGGAGAAATCGGCTCACGTTTTGCACTCCTACACCCGTTCGGGTTCGAATTTCGAAAAATCGCTTCTTAAATGACGCCTACGATATAAAAAGAATATTTTCCTAAAATTTGGTAGCTGTACCTCCAGTAGTTTTGGCTGGGCGTTGATACGTGAGTGAGTCAGTCAGTCAATGAGTCAGGACTTTGCCTTTTTTATATATAGATATTAAATACTATAAAATTACTACATTTATTGATTAGGTGTTAGCAACTTAAAATAGTTGTTTTAGGAACGATACAGCATATACATGTGATAATAGTGATGTGAAAAACGGTAATTTCGTTGTATATTAATAAACCCTTTTTTCCTTGAATTCTTGTTTACTGGCAGACCAATTATTTTTAATACATCTTAAGATTTTAATACATATATGTATAGCGTTTTAAATCAGTATACATTATAATTCCAGAGCTAATGTTTTTTTTAGTATTAAAACACCATTGCCTTTCTGTTAGCCTTCCCAAAACCCTTTCAACTCCACATCATTCAATTTGAACTACGCAAGTGAAATATATTGATATTGAACTAGTAAAATACATTTTAGCATCTTTTTAAAATTCTAATATTTTTCATAAACCCAAATGCATGTATGTGTATCTAAAGATAACCCTTTCATCCAAATCCTACATTCATCAAAATGAATAACTACGCTAATTAACTGAACTATTCAAGTTTGATTTCACTCTAAAATCATCGCCAAAGGACATGAATGGAAGTTATTCTGGAGAGCCTTTTTATAGCTAGTTTGTTTGTGTTTGTGTTCCATGTCTTTGATAACACCCAAGAATACTTTTCTTGACGAATCTTCTTAAGGGCGGGAAGACTAATAAAAACAGTCTGATCAGTGTCACATGTTCTGGCAAGGTTGGTTGGTAGACATATATTTTCAGGATTGTGTGCTTGGTCACAAGGACCCGCTTATAAACCATCGTCAAGAAAGACGGTCACGACATACACACACATACAAGACAGATGCTGCCATCTATCGCCCCCTCCACAATTTAGACATGTCCCTGAAGGGGCGGGAAATAGTCTCCAGGGACCTGTACCCGTGGGAAACTGCGCAATGACCGACCACATGACTTTCGGAACCAACAGATTTAACGAGCACGTACTCCGCATATACTCGGTGGGTCTTCAGTGGTACCGGGACTCGATCACGGGACCTTCCGATCTCGAGACCGAGACGCTGACCACTAGGCTCCCCACAGCCCCTGTTCTTGAAAATAAATAGAAACAAGTGTTGTTGAGTTACAGTGGTGTAAAACAACTTATGAATGTGGCTCAGTGGCGGAGAGGTATTACGTATCCGCTTCATAAGCCCAAGTTTGTCTGTTCTAGCCCCGGTGTAGCCGTCAGATTATTTGGATTGGAAAATCGCGGCCACACATGTCATGTGATTATGTGGCATGTAAATGACCCCTTGAATGCCCATTTGGCTTGGATTCTCCCGGCAAAATTAAATCTAGGCAAACTTTAACATCCACAAGGAGCTCATAGTCATTGTAGTCTGAGTGTCTAAATTGGTAGCGAGAGTAGCCTAGATGGTGCCACAAAAAATTTCTCTCAGTCCTGGTGAATATGCCGAATCTGCAAAGACTTGGCCTCCAATAAAGCAGTGTCAATGGAAAAAAAACTATGAACGAACTGATTATATTAACAAAGTTAACATATAGTGTGTTTGCAAACTTTAATAAGGAGCTTCAAATATTCTTTTATTACTATTTTATTTAATAACTCTTCAGAATAGCAACACATTCATACACCATTTTCCTCGTTTTTGAAAAATAAAACAAGTAGGTTTGTAATAGGTCAAGTAGGTTTGTATAATGTCACTTAGAATTGCTTCGATAAAAAATCCCCCATCCCACTCCTAAAAAAGCGACAAATACAGCATTTAATTCTATATTAAACTTTTAAACGTCAAAATTAAGCTATTTTTCATCAAAAATTCAATAATTATTACTTATCGGTTGCTAAATTTATTGGTATTTTGAAGAATAAATTATTTGTAACATTGCTCACACTTAAAAACAAGAAGTTCTTTAAGAACTAAAATAGCCTACTTTCCTGTTATTTAAATACTTACTGAAATTCTAATCGGGAAACAACTAGGTTCTTAACAGTAAATATCATCAACAACCGTTTCTACACTAGATTTATACACATTAGAAAAAAATCGCTAAACACAGCATCCAGCTATAACATAAACTTCTAAAAGCCAAAATCAACTATTTTTCTTAATATTCTTTCTCACATTGACTTAATATTATTTATCGTCTGCTCGATTTATTTGTAGTTCGAAGAATAATTAAATATTTATTAATAACAAAAGTAATGAAACTACTCCAAACTGCATTAAAACAAGAAGTTCATAAAGAACTAAAATAGCCTACTTTCCTGTTACTTAAATACTTACTGAAGTTCTAATCGGGAAAAAAAACTAGGTTCCCAAAGTAAATATCATCAACAGCCGTTTCTACACTAGATTTATACACATTAGAAAAAAAATCGAAACACAGCACCCAGCTATAATTTAAACTTCTAAAAGCCAAAATCAACTATTTTCCTTAATATTCTTTAGTAAATTAATTAAATATTATTTATCATCTGCTCGTGATTTATTTGTAGTTCGAAGAATAATTAAATATTTATTGATAACAAAAGTAATGAAACTACTCCGAACTGCATTAAAAAACAAGAAATGTAAATTAAAACTAAGCATAATTGCATGCAAAAGTATGCCTTGCCGCTTTCTTGGTAGATAATTAATGAATAATCAAAGAATCAAATTGTGCTACATTTTATGACGTCATTCCAAACTGATTCATGAAAATATTATTTTGCTTCAAATATGTTTAAATAAATAAAGTTTCTCATGCCATTGTTGATTTGGCAACAGTGATTTAAATGACTCAAAATTGAATTTCAATGCTAATTCAATGGAATTCGCCGACAGATAGTAGATTTATGTCCGTCCGGACGTACAGACAGACGGACAATAAGTATGAAAGTTGGGTATCTGAGGTCATAGCTTTCTAACAAAAAAAGAATTTTTAAGATAGAAGATAGATAGAACCGATTTTGGAAGAGGGATACGGACAGACGAACAGACAGACAGACGGAAAGACCGACAGACATACGAACAGACAGACAGATGGACATCAATCGCATTTCAATACCTACAGTGATTTAAATGACTCAAAATTGAATTTCAATGCTAATTCAATGGGAAATTCACCGACAGATAGTAGATTTATGTCCGTCCGGACGTACATACAGACGGACAAAAAGTATGAAAGTTGGGTATCTGAGGTCATAGCTTTCTAAAAAAAAGAATTTTAAGATCCGATGGATAGAACCGATTTTGGAAGGGGAGTACGGACAGACAGACAGACAGACATACGAACAGACAGACAGATGAACATCAACCGCATTTCAATACCTACAGTGATTTAAATGACTCAAAATTGAATTTCAATGCTAATTCAATGGGAAATTCACCGACAATTAGTAGATTTATGTCCGTCCGGACGTACAGACAGGCGGACAAAAACTATGAAAGTTGGGTCTCTGAGGTCATAGCTTTCTAACAAAAAAAGAATTTTTAAGATCAGATGCGAACCAATTTTGGAAGGGGGGTACGGACAGACAGACGGACATCGACCGCATGTCAATACCTACTTTTTCATTTTTTAATTCTTTCGAATTAAAAAAAGAAAAGTAGGCTAAAAAGTAAAACAATTCATATCAACATTTCAGACAATCTAACACTTTTAGAAAAACCAAACGAATTGATTCTTAGTTGATTGAATGTACATTAGGAATACTAGCATGCTTAAAATGCTTGCACGCAAAATGCACCTGAATAAAACAAACAAGTAAAATAAACAGCTTCGAAGTCTGGTATCTCGATACCTGGACCTTTATGTATGAAATTGAACCCGTTTGTTGTTGTTTTTGACTAATTTTGACTTATAAATAGATATATGGTTGTTGGTACTGTTTACAATTATTGAAAAAAAATCCGCTAAAAATCTAAATTGATGGGGTCGTCAAATATAATGAGAAAGACAGGCTCTTTAAATCTGTTTAATTTGAAGTCCCGAAGATGTTTGCATACGATGTCTCTCAAAGTTCCATTGAGTGTCAGATCACCATATCAGGTTCAAAATTACGACAAGTAACGCGGTTTTGATGATGTTCTCTAAAGAGAAAGTCTGTACAGAACTAGAAATTAGACAGCCTTCAACATTAACTTATAAGTAAAATTCCGAGCACTAGATCAAACCCCTCAAATTTAATAACATTGTTGAGATTTATTTTGGTTGAATTGACATAGCATTATAGTTGCACAATGCTTTTAGTGCTGGTCTTCATAATACGGTACTTGACTATATCGCTAAAATACCTTCCAATATTAAAATTATAGTTTAAACCCTAAAATAACAAACGTATATTTTTCTGCAAAATAAATCTTAATAAATAATTCATAAAAATCATTTTAAAATGCCTTTTTTTCATCGGTACGTCACGTGATCACAGACACGTCGATTTGGATGACGTCATAGTATATATAAACAAACCGGTGTGATGTTTTTTGCTTGCAATTGTACTGGATTTAATCTAATTTACTATTAAAATAAGAATTATATAGATAATGGGTGGAGGTTTTACAGAAGCGGATAGTTCAGATTTGCTTAAAGTAGATTCCAAAATGGTGTTTCAAAGTTTGTTTATAGTTACTAGTGACGTCATAGATACCACGTGACAGCCACAAAGTGTTTTCGGACGTAATTTTTCGTCTTAATTTTAAAATTCATTTTTCTCCCTTTTTATGGGGTATTTGAAAAAAAAAAAAATACAGGTCTAATATTTTTGGCATAAAAATATTTTAAGCCAATAAAATTTTTTTTAGTCAAATACCCTATTTTGAACCACAATCAAGTGACAGAACTGAACCTTATCAATTCATAACACTAACCAAAAATACAAGTACTTAAAAGTAACCTAAATTCCTAAAATCTTTATTATTTTGAAGTCTATGCCTAATAAGTTACTCAGTGTTCATTCATCCTAATCGCCTATGGGCAAAAAGAAACACTCTAACAATGTGTATTCATGCAGAAGACTCGAGTTTTAAATGAATAGCTAAATGTAAAAATGAGTCAAATACACAGAAAGGTTTCCATGTACACTTCTTCTTACACTAAAATATTAACAGGGAGAGGAGTGGGAGTAAGTACTCCAGCAGAGTTGAAAGCTTTCTACATTTACTTGTTATTCAAACGTTCAATTACGAATCCGATGAAAAGATGCATCTTATTTTTTGAAAGCTTATTTTGAGTTGTTCAAAATAACTGGATCTGATAGAAAATGAAATGTGTTTTGAGTACTTTTTTCCGAAAAATAATTGGCCTCGATGTCTAAATGAGATGTCCTCTGTTTTGTCTTTGGACTTCTTAATGTTGCCTTTTGAATTGAATCGCTAACGAATGAAAACAAAATGAAGTGAAGTATACAGAAAATGTTCCCCACACGCTTCTACTTTTACTAAAATGTTCAAAAGGAAGATCGTACTTGGAAATCCTCCAGACCTGGACACTTTTTTACATTTAACGATTCAATGTAAGTCGCTGGAAATTTTCTATTCACGTTAAATAAATTCATTGAATTTCAATGAATACCATTAAAATTATTCTAATGATGGTTGACTTCACTCACCTTTGCACTGTATCGGATTTGAATAGACAGTTAATTGATGTTTTCTTAGAAAGTGAGTTTGAAGTTGAATGACACTCTTTTATTTTCATATTTTGAATGTGTATTTTTGTAATTATAAAAACTAAAGTGGAAAGTTAGGAATTATAAGAGACTAGCTTTATATACCCGGCGTTGCACGGGTGTACCCTTAATAACCTTAATTAGTAGTTTTTTATGAAACTTTTATTTTATACCAATTGATCCCCTCTCAACTGGTCCCCTCCATGAGGATATTATAATCTCCTCCCATTCGGATATAAAGGGGTCTTCCCATTCTGATATGAGGGGTTAATTGTATCCAGGCCCTTTCAGGAGTTAGAGGTCTTTCCCATAGACCCCTGTTCAAATTACCAGAACAGCTATGATATAATGGTATGTTTCTACTTCACGATTAGCGCAACAAAACTGCCCAAATGTTGTAAACATTCCACTCCATATTTCATACAACTCGATAGGGTTGAGGGGACCAGTCGGTAAAGGCTTTCGCCGTGCATGCGGTAGGTCCCAGGTTCAGTTCCGGGCATTGCCAAAATAACTGCCGACCTATAAACGGCTAGTGCAGCCAAAAAATGTCCGACGAATAATAACCCAACTGAAGGGAGTGCACATTAAATATTTTTTAAAGTCCCGACGCTGCGTACGATGTCGCCTTTAAAAGTTGCATTGGGTGCCTACTCATGTGTCGGCTCGTAACTTGACTGTGGTTCTAAGTTACGACGCCTGTGGCCAATAGCTCTCGTGTGTAGCTCTAGTGCGACGATAGTTCAAACTAACTCTAACCCATACAACTGGATGGGAATAGCTACCCTGCGTTAAATTTTCAACTTCGCCAAGAAAATAATTAGTGTGGAGATCAGGTCTTCGAAATTTGCAACCGTTGTTAAATTAACGATAAAATTGTAAGAAGAAGCAACCAACGCAGGCTTGAGTAAAGGGATTCCTCGAACTGTGATGAAGGCAAAGTACAAGGTGGCGCAAATAAAAGTGGCCCGCCTTAGAAGTAGGAATAAAACAGGAAATGCTGTCAATTAAAAAAACAATGCAAAAAAAATGTTTGCTATGTGAAGCCATTGATTGCTCAGTATTAAGGGGAGTCGGGTGGTTCTATCTCGCCCATGTTAATTTACCTAACTTTTTGGAACATATTTCTCGTGAACTATATAAGATATAATTATAACCTTTTTCGTATTTTGTTCCTTAAATATAGTTATTTAATTTAAACTGAGAGAGAGAGAGAGAGAGAGAGAGAGAGGATATTTCAAAATATTAAAAAGTACTTTTACAATGATTTTTTTTTAAATATGTATTGAAAAACACAAAAAAAGTTATTAAGATTTAAAGTTATATATATTTTTTTGAGTGGAGATATTTAAAATTCCTCAGTTTAAATCAAAAAGCTATTAATGGGGAAGAAATAACAAAACAAAATATCTATATCTTTTATAGTTCCTGAGAAAAGTGTTCCTAACTGTTGAAAAACCTTATATTTCAGGAAACGCAAAAGAAAAGTAAGGTGTAGGTAAGAACTGATATTAAGCGTTTCTCAAAAATGCTTATAAAAAAAACCATTAAACAGAAAGCGATAATCTTGATCTTAAATTAAAGCTAAAGATAAGCAGAATTTAAAAAAAGGAAAAACAGAAAATCGAAATTTTTAGCCCAAACAGATGCTGTTAAATTATTTGCCAGTAACTATGATATCTTCACATGTGCACTGATCTGATAAGCAAACTTACACAGCTCGCACTAAGATCTGAATCGGCAATAGCTCATGTGCAGCTCCTAGTCTAGTAACAACCAAACCAACCAATGAAGAAATAGGTTAAGGGGAGTCGGATGGTTCTATCTCGCCCATGTTAATTTTACTAACTTTAGGAAAAAATTTCTCAAGGAACTATATCATTCTGAATTTTTTTTATAGTTTGTCTCTTACATCTAGCTCTTTGTTTTAAACTGAGGATATTTCACAGTATTATAAAAAAAATACTTGTTCAGTGATTTTTTTTAAATATATATTAAGAAAACCCCGAAAAATTCGATTTAAAGTTATATAATTTTTTTTCAAGTAGAGATATTTAAAATTCCTCAGTTAAAATCAAAGAGCTATTAATGGGAATAAATAATAAAACAAAACATGTTGATATCTTTTATAGTTCCTGAGAAAAATGTTCTTAATTGTGGACAAACCTTATATTTCAGAAAACGCAAAAGAAAAGTAAGGTAAAGGGAAGAACTGATGTAAAGGTTTTCTAAAAAATACTTATAAAAAAAACCACTAAACAGAAATCGATAATCTTGGTTTTAAATTAAAGCTATAGTTATGCAAAGTAAAAATAAAACAAAAACAGGAGATCGACTTTTTGACCAAAACACCCATCCGACTCCCCTTAAGTGAAGCCATTGAACGTTTGAAAAATTTACGAATTCGACTTTGAGGCTTTCAGACGGCTTCAATAGTTTTTCTCGACAAGCATCTCAATGCATTCCTATCTCCTAAGCCACTTTTCTTTTATTTGCGCCACCCTGTATCATCTAACTCGATGAAGAGTTTATAAGTATCATCGAAGTCGCTGAAGAGTTACAACCCAAAAGTTACAACCCAATTTCAATAATTCTCTTTTTTTTTTCCAGAACGGAAACCAGGGACCGGCAGCAACCGCGACGCTCTCAGCGAAGGGGGGAGCGAGGAGGGGGAGCGCCTTCCCCGCTTCCTATTGGCTGGGGTGTGCGCTGTGGGGGCACTGCTGCTGCTGCTTAATGTCGTCCTAGTAGCTTGTTTCCTCAAGAGAAGGAAGGCGAGGAACGCAGGTGAGAAACTTGGATACATGAAGTAAACAATGTAGATTATTAGCGCACATAGCTTATTGATGCAAATTTACATGTTTCGGCGTGACTCAAAACGCCCGCCTTCATCCGAAAGACACACAACACAAACTAACAGTCGACGACGCGAAGCTGCGAAACATGATATCTGAATTCATGAATCTTCTCATCTATCATGCCCAAAGTTGAAGATAGTTCCTGAATATAAACTCTGATACAGTTGGAACTAGAGATATCCATAACGAAACATAAGACTTAGAGATATGACAAACAGTCCCAAAACCGTCCAGAAACCAAAACCATCCATTTTCACTAATGTTAGTTCAAGGGAAAATAAGTCAGTTTTGGCTACTTGTCTCTCTTGCTAAAGTGAAATCGAAATCAGAACCAGTTTTACAACTAGCCAAATACCCAGTCCACTAAGCGAAATATGGCCCAAAAGGAAGAAAGTTTAGAAAAAAGACGGGAATCAATCATTTTTTTTTAGTATTTAAAAAATATTTTATTAAAAATAATGGCCCGATTATGTTTTTCACACGTTATACATATATGATTTTAAAATTTTTAAGTTCTTGATGATTTCTTAGGTCAATTTTTTTTCCCGTACAAACGAAACGAGGGAGAAATACAAAATAATCTCCAGTGGATATTTTAAAGGTTGAACGGTTTTTTGGCCGATTAGGAATGGCTGACTATTTTTCCTATCGCTTTATTCTTAGTAATACTTATTCCCTTAATTGAATTCCCCCTAAATTTAATAGTTTATTCGAACAGAGACATTAGACAACCACATTAGTTATCAAACAAACATTTTCTCCCTGTTTTATCCCCATATGCAGGAAGGAACATCAATTCTTCTTTTTTTTAAAATGTTCATTACTTTGAATTAATCATTTTTTTTTTTATTTCCTGCATTAGTGAAATGTTGGCTTTATTTTCGGTAGACCTCCAAAACTGAACATGACATATTTTGGTGCTGCCATCTACCAGTTTGCAAAACACATATTTTTAAACCAACCTAAATTGTTCAGTTTCACCCTCTTAAGAAATTTTAAGTCTTTTGGGGGAAAAAATATTTATATTCTAAAGAGGAAAAAATATTTTACACTTGAACGATTATTCTATTCCAGTCTGAAAAGTGGTAGGGATAAAGTTGGAATCTCAAACAATAAAAAAAATTAATGCTCGATTATTAACTATCTAATAGATAACAGCATTACGACAATCTACATTTTATGTTTCTAAGGCACGTTTTATATGCAACGGTTCTGTTAACATTTGCCGTACTTTATAACTTTATGTTCGTAGTAGCTATGCTTAGTCAATCGGATCTTTCACATGTGAAGGAAGCGAAAACCATACAACTGTTTTCCCTGCGATTTCCAATCAAGTAGTGACAATGTTAAACGCTGCTGCAGTTCACAATGAACAGTAGCATATTTTCCCCACTTCGAATTCACTTATCATTGCCACTACATAATTCAATCATCGCAGGTAAAACCGTATGTACAGTTTTCCCCACCGTCGCATGTGAAAGATCCAATTGACTTACCATTGACACTACGATCATTTGTCACCGTAAGTACGATGAACATTACCTAAACCGTTGCACATGAAACATACCTTATAACACTGCCGTGTTTAGGTAAACTGCGGGGCTGGGGAGCACAGTCGGTTAGGCGCTCGCCTAGCATGCGAAAGGTCCCAGGTTCGGGTCCGGGCATCGCCAAAATAACTGGCGGGGCTCGAGCCCGAGACCGAGTACTCGTTCGCCTTGTCCGCGAGGAACATGCTCGGCGAGAGCCTGTACAGCAAGGAGAACACGAGGGCCATCACGCAGAGTAAGTTGGATGTCTAGTTTTTTGGGTGGTAAGGAATATAGGAAGAAATAATTATAATGATCGTAATAATGATGATGATGATAATGATATTAACAAAAATAATAATGATGATATTAATGATAATTATAGTAACGATAATAATAAGGATAATACTGATAATTATAGTAGGGAGAATAATAATATTGATAATAGTAGGATGAAATGATGATTGTACTGTCGTGAGGAATTTTGCCAATAGCCCTCGTGTAGCTCTAGTTCGATGAAAATTCAAACTAACCTAACGTGAGAGGAATGAACTGGTATTTCTTCAGGATGAAACATTTTATTTGGAGGCTGGGGAGCCCAAGTCGGTAAAGGCGTTCGCCTTGCATACGGAAGGTCCCAGGTTCGGGTCCGGGCATCGCCAAAATAACTGCCGACCTATAAACGGCCGTGCAGCCAAAAATGTCCGACGAATAATACCCCGTGTAGAGGAAGTGCACGTTAAAATACGCTCTAAAGTCCCAACGCTGCGTACGATGTCGTCCTTAACGGTTGCATTGGGTGCCAACTCAGGTGTCGGCTCGTCACTTGACTGTGGTTCTAAAATACGACAACCGTCGCCAATAGCCCTCGTGTAGCACTAGTGTGACGATAATTAAAACTAAACTAAACTTAAGTAAACTGCAGTATCTAGACTTATGACTTAGACTATTGTTGTAAGAGCTCAATAACTTTAACGTACAAGGAAGTATGCTAAATGATTAATTTTGTTCACTTCAAAAATGGTCTAATTCAATGTTGCGGTTACTGCAGTTTACCAACAGCACTTTATTGAGTGTAAAATAAATTAGTTTCATTATTTTAATGAATAATTCGAAACAGGGGGCAGCCCGAAAGGCCTGACGCAGACGACCACCCCCGATTCTCTCATGTACACCCCGAGCAAATATCAGCAGACGATCAACGGGGAGGCGATCTGTCAGATGGACGACAAAGACGCCACCTACCAGGAAGAAATACTTATGAAAGAGCTTTACGTAAGTGCTTTGGTTTAGATTGTTTTGTCTGTTTTAGCTTCCACACTACGACGTTTATAACGTAAAAAGTGGAAGGTATTATAATCGTTCAGTCCGCCTGTCCGTCCGTCAACTACAAATGCTACAGGCAAGTGTGATACGTCAAAAAATTCAGCGCATCGAAACTAGAAGATATTGAAAATCTCAGAAAAAAATTCAAAATTGAAGTTCTTCAATTATTTTTTTAAAAAACCTGCAAAATTTAATGGTAAATTAAAAAGCATAAGAAGCCATTTTTATTAGAATTAAATTACTATTGCCATTCACAACAATCACTGGAGAAACTTTTTTTTTTAATAATAAATTGAAAGAAATTTAATTCTGCGACATCGACCGGTTTGAAATGACGTCAAATATATTTCACTACGAGTATTTGTATGCTGATATGAAATGTTTTGGTTCTATTTAAAAGCGAGGAATATTACATATTTATTCTTTGAAATATAAATTAATTTTTGCAAACTATAAGTAATAATTATTGAATTTTCGAAATAAAATAAATGAAACTAGCCAAATTGAGCATGTAAATGTTTAATATAGAACTAATACTGTGTTTGGCGCCTTTTCACCTGTTAAACACAACTGTTGTGTGGAAGCGGGTTAAGTGACAGATTCTGTTACAAACCTACTTGTTTTGTTACAACAGGTGGTAACTTAAACTAGGGTGGCTCAATCCTTATCGGTCACTTCGCTGCCAGGCTTACTGTACTCGCTCGCTGGTAACCATAAATAAGATTATGGGATATCAATTATAAATCAATTAAAGAGCATTGCAAAAACTACACATGAAGTGAAAACTTTTTTTTTAATTAAAGGGTATTTACTACACCCCCTCCCTCCATCGCTGTCATTTAAAATTTAATAAAATTATAATTTTTTTTAAATTATGTGTGTTTCTGGAAAATCTAACATTCAGGTTACAGGTTTATACATCTATATCCCTCAGAGGGGGGTTAAAGTTAATTTTGAATAGTAACGGAGTCCATGTAAAGAAGCTTTATTCAAATGCATATTGTAGTGAAGTGACTTTCTCATAAAAAAACAATATTTTTCGTAATGACTGACTCTCATAATTGAACTGTAGTGAATTGAAGAATGTAGAAAATTCGAGGTTGGGGGCCTTGGCGACAGATTGGTGAGAACTTGCGGTGATTACGGCTTTTTAACATCGTTTGTGCTGGATCTTACAGAATTCTACCGTTTTGACTTGTACGTTTGTGTTTGTCTTAAATAAAAAAATGTTTCGTCCTAAGAGCAGTTCTTCAAACACAAAATAGTACAATATGCTTCGTATCAAATAAAAGCCGCATTTCTTAATATTTAAATATGTAATTCGACGTCTTTACAATCTTTAATTTATTTTTTTCTGTGCAGGAGGCCAAAAAACAAGTCTCGGATAAATGTCTACCTGGCTATCAAACGGCTTCACCCTATGGTGAGTTGGAAAGTGTTGTCTAAGAAAAGTACGGTATAGTAGTTTAAAATGAAATAATACGGTTTTTTTATTGTTATCAAAGAGCATTATCCCTTAAACCTAATTTTTAAATTAAAATTATTAGAGGTATACATTTCCAGTTTTTCGTTATTTCTTGTTTACATTTATTTCGGACACTTTTTTTAAAAAAAATATTTTATTGCAAGAGTTTCATATAGATTTTTTTTAATTGTCAAGCGTAAAATTTAAAAAAAAAACGTATAACATCTTATTTTTGATTATTGTTCTTTTTTCATTCAAAGTTAAGGAAAACGTCTGATTTTTTTTGAAGTTCATATTAAAATCATATGAGGCACAGTAGCTTAGTGGTAGTGCTTCGCATTGCCACGCCACAGGTCCGGGGATCGAATCCAGGATTGGGCGAGGTTGACCTATCCTTTCATCCCTTGAGTGGGTCGATAAAATGGGTACCACGCATGTTTGGGAACTAAACACTGGGGGTTCCGCTTGAGGCTGACCACTTTACCGGGACATATGCCTAGCACCCCAGAGCCCTAGGTCACGAAAGCTGAAATGGACAAGGCAGGCCTTGGCACAGTAAGGGGCTGTTGAGCCGAGGAGTTTTAGTTTAGTTTTATTAAAACCATATTGTACACGCACACACACCTTGGCCTCAGCCGCACACTAAAAACAAACACCTCACACACGAGTGGACTGTATAACAACTTTATTTCACAATATAACTCTTTATATAAACTACAATATTATTATTGCCAAAAGCACAGTTAGCTCCAGCGAATGCAGTGGTTGAATTCTTACATTTCGCTACATCTGCCGGCATACGTAGAACACAAACACCCTGAGGCGCAAACATTCTCCCCCCGTTGACATGCTCAGCATTCAACTAAAAGTGGCTTAAAAGGTAATTAAAAGAACACAACTAGATTAGTAAAAACCAATAAAAATGTTACTAAAAGTCATTTAGGAATTGGCAGTAGACACACTCGTGATATTGCTCGTTTGTACACTCCCTTTTGGGTTTTTATTTGTACTACCCGAACTAGGTTGTCACTACCCTTATATATCTCAACTATTCGTCCTAATGGCCATTTAAAAGTGGGCATATTATCCTCAATCAGAACTGCCAAATCTCCTACCTTCACGTTATCCTTTTTAACTTGCCACTTATTACGCTGTTGTAGGCTACTTAAATAACTACGATGCCACTTTTTCCAGACAAGCTGCACAAGTCGAGTTACCTTTTGCCATCTTTTTAAAGAATTCTCGTTTAATTCCGTAAGGTTGGGTTCAACTACCGAATTCATTGCTCTACCTATCAAAAAATGGGCAGGGGTTAAAGCTTCGAAATCATCTGCACTATTGGATACAGGACACAATGGTCTAGAGTTTAAAACTCCCTCAATTTGGACACATACGGTGAGAAACTCTTCGTAAGTTAAATTTGATCCCCTGACAGCTCTACACAGATGATACTTAAGGGACTTCACTGCAGCCTCCCCCAAACCCCCAAACGAAGGGGCCCTAGGAGGAATGAACCTCCAATCAATCCCCTCAGCTGCCAGAAAAGCAGAAAGATCAGCATCTGGATCTTTAACCAGTTTCATCAGCCGTTTTAGTTCCTGGTTTGCCCCGACAAAATTTGTCCCGTTATCTGAATATAATTTTGCACACCTTCCCCTGCGACCAAAAAACCTTTTCAAAGTTGCAATAAACGCTTCCGACGTCAGATCTGATACAATTTCTAAATGTACCGCTCTAGTGGCAAAGCAAACAAAAACACAAATATAAATTTTATGAAGGACACCTTTTCGCTGATTTCTATACCTGATCATGAATGGCCCACAGAAATCCACCCCTGAACAGTTAAAGGGAAGGTTAGGAATTACCCTATCTCTTGGTAGACTACCCATTAACTGAGACGTTGCTTTCGGTTGGGCTCTAAAACACACAACACATTCGTACACTACTTTCCTACAGAGAGAACGACCGTTTAAAGGCCAAAACTTTTCTCTCACTAAGGGCAAAAGGGAAGTTGCACCCACGTGCAGATTTTTCGCATGAATGTAGGAAACCATGAGGGTTGTTAGCTTATGTTTGGGCAAAATTGCGGGGTGCTTAGTGGTATATGGCAAATCCGAATTATCCAAGCGTCCACCCACTCTCAGAACCCCTTCACTATCAAGAAAGGGATTCAAACCCTTTAGTTTGCTGTTTGTCGGGATACAATTCTGCCGCTGCAAACCTCTAACCTCAGCCGAAAGGACCTCTCCCTGAATCAATCTAATCAGCTTCTTCTCAGCCTCGGCTAATTCCAAAGCAACTAGAGCACCTTTCCTGGAATGATATTTAACATTATTTATAAATCTTAAAACATAGGCAAAAACACGAAGAATTTTCATATAATTACTATGACACAATAAATCATTTAAAGGTGACGTTTCACAATTTACTAGACATATTTTTGACAGTTCAGTAGAAGGTTTGAGTTCGCACGAATATTCACAGTCACGGATTGTAGATGAAGTTACCTGGTCGCTGAACAATTCCCCACGTTCAAGGAATGATGGACCATTCCACCATAATTTCTGGATGGTAATCTCTTGCGGACCCAACCCACGTGATATTAGGTCGGCGGGATTGATGTTTGATGGTACATGTTTCCACTGGCAATCCTCCGTCAGCCGTTGCACTTTCGAGACACGATTAGCAATGAATGTCTTCAGACGATTCGCAGGCGTGGCCAACCATGAGAGAGCGACGGTGGAATCCGTGTGAAGAACAACTTTGCTGACATCTAATCTCAGCGCAGATCGTAACTTACACACAAGCTGAGCCAGAAGAACGCATGCACATAGTTCTAAACGAGGAATTGAGGTAACTCGAATAGGAGCCACACGGGATTTGCTTGCCAACATTGTCACCTTTGCTTTACGTTCTTGGTAAAAGCATTGAAGGTAGACTACCGCTCCATAAGCAACCTCAGACGCATCTGCAAACCCTTGAATCACGATCCGCTGCCAGGTTTCAGTCAGAATGAATAGAGCAATTCTCACCTCTTCGATACACTTCAAAGTAGTTACAAAGTCTTGCCACTCCTTCACTACTGAATTAGGCAAAACCTCGTTCCATTCCACTTTCTGCTGCCACAATCTCTGTAGAAGGACCTTTGCTTTTGTCAACACTGGCCCCAAGAAACCAAGGGGATCATAGAGCCTGGCAATGACGCTGAGGACTTCTCTCTTTGTGTATACTGGCTTGATGTCAATGGTCACTTTAAACACAAATTGATCTGGAACTGGCTGCCAGCTAATGCCCAACGTCTTCACTGATATTTCGCTGCCCTCGGAGAACGAATGTTCAACCTCTGATGCCAATGAGCCATTCAGCAACTCGGGTGAGTTAGATGACCATTTGTGCAAAGCCATTCCACCTGACCTCAAGGCATCTTGTAGTTGGGACTGCAATTGACGAGTTGTCTCTAAATCGGGTGCTCCACTTACGATATCGTCCATGTAGGTATCGTGCAGTAAGACCTCCGATGCCAAGGGAAATCTTGTTCGCTCATCCTCTGCCAGCTGCTGAAGAGTTCTTATAGCCAGGAAAGGGGCACTGGCCAATCCATAGGTCACAGTATTTAATCTAAAGACTGTAAGGTCAGAGTTAAGACCATCTTTCCACACGATGCGTTGCAGGTCTCGTTGCTCAGGGTCAATGAGGATCTGTCTGTACATTTTTTGAATGTCTGTCACAAAGGCATAACGGTGACGCCGAAACCGTGAAATGGTATCAAAAACATCTTCGATAACCTCTCCTTTCAGTAAGATGTCATTTAAACTAACGCCAGTTGATGTGGGCGACGACGCGTTAAACACAACTCTTAGCTTAGTTGTTAATTTTTTGGGCGAAGAATTCCGTGATGAGGGATATAATAGTGCGCGGCTGGTTCTTTCGCTTCAACGACCCTTTCAAGATGACCCAAGGCTTCATACTCTTTTAAGAAATCTGTATACAATGTTAAGTACTCTGGATCCCTAGACAACCTTTTCCACAATGAGTTAAGTTGCCGCACTGCGTTATCTCGGGAATTCCCCAAACATGACGGATCCCTACTCAAGGCATAGACACTACATATCTACCATATTGATTTCTACTATGGGTACGTATGAACTGATCCTCACATATTGAAGCCTCCGAAGCCTCACTACACTCCCCCTCCACATTCTCAATTTCCCAGAACCGTTTCAAGGTTTTATTCAGATCGTCCTCAACTATCAACCCACAATGACTCCGACCACCGACTGCCTGACCAACACTTCCGCTAACAACGTAACCAAACACTGTATCCTGTAACAGAACCCCAGAATTCTTGACTTGTATTTGAGCCGGCTTTAATAGTTCATAAAATATCTCGGCACCTAGCAAAACGTCTACATTAGCCGGAACATTAAAACTATCATCTGCAAGTGATACAACCTCTGTAACTTCAACACCTACATTAAGTACTTGGCTAGGTACAAGATCCGTAATCTTGTTAACAACCAACATGGACAACTCTCGAACGTAGGTCGAATCCTTATTTGCCACCAAAGTACTCACTTTGTTTTTCACGACCATTGTAGCCCCATTAACGCATGAAATCACTGTATTTATTTTCTCCATTTTTAGCTGCAACCTATCGACACATGCCCTAGTGCACAAACAAGATTGAGATCCAACGTCCAACAAACATCTAACTTCAACCCATTCGCCAAATTTATTTTTAATAAGGGCTCGAACGGTACTAAGAAGCACGTTCTTTGGTTTATTTTCATTAAAACTAGTTGCAAACACTTGCGACGGGGATGCTATATCAGGGGTCTCCTCACTCTGTCTAGGTACGAAGGTTGGGGCATCCACTCTCAGGGGGGCGTCACTGTTGTTAACAACCAACAGATTTTTCTTTCAAGATGACCCAAGGCTTCATACTCTTTTAAGAAATCTGTATACAATGGGAGAGTGAGATGGGGGGAGAATGTTGTTGGAATTTTCACGAGGAAAATGAATCATCTTATGGTGAGGTTTTTGACAGAAACAGTTTTTGAGCGAGCGACATTCACTTAATCTATGAGGTTGGAAGCAACGGTAACAAAGATTATAGCGCTTTATGACATCCGACCTGTCCCAAACAGACAGTCTTTTAAATTTGGCACACGTCGCAAGAGGATGGGTCCTATTCTTGCACAAAACACAATTAGAATCTGCAGTTTCAGAAACAAATACCCTAGAAATATTTCTATCTGCTCGCCAACTTGAGCTACCTTGCCACCTGTTCCCTACAAATTTCTTAGCCTCATCGCCAGAGCTTCTACCTGTATGCTCAGCGGCAACTTTGCCTCTCGACGATAGGTAAATGTCGCATTCGCGACCGAGTTGTTGGGGTTTAAAATATGTCTCTCCTTGTTTAACACCAATATGAGTCATTAAGTCTCTATCAAGGGTTTCAAACATTCTGTCGGAAACTGTCAGTTCACACAAGGATTTGAAGTCGCTAACTTTACGTAACTGACAGTAGAAATCAAAGGAAGCACTTAAGCGGGATGCAAACTGTACGTAAGTTTCGGACGGTAGTTTTTAGCTTTCTTAAAATTAGCAAGGCATTCCTGGGGGGTGGGCTCGAATTCCTTTAGTATCAAACTTTTTATTTTTTTGTAATCACCCAATTCCTCCTTATTTACATATACCAATAGATTGTTTACCCTTTCTCCCAGAATAGTCAACAAGATCTCTGCCTTATAATCCTCGGGGACAGACTTGCTTTCGAACGCCTTTTCCAAAGAATGAAAAAATAAACTAAATAACTCAGACTTAACAGGTACAGGGATTGTTAGCGTTCTCACACTTTTGATTAAACTCTCCAAACTAACATTTGAACCCACGTTAAATGTATCTGACATTTGAGATGTATTTGCTATTTTAGCCTGTGCTTCTAATTGAGCTAACTTTAAACGCTCTAACTCTATCTCACTCTCCCGCTTTGCCCTTTCAGTTGCCTCTACCTTATCCGACAAGATATTATCAACAATACTACGCACCAACTCCTGATCATTTTTATAAATTTCACTAGATTCAATTAAGCTCTTCAAATACCTTATTATAGCCTTACTAGGAATAGTCAAACCCAATTCCTCTGCGAGCAAAATCAACTCATCTTTCCTTAAATTCAACTTCACAGCCATCGCGAAAAACTATACACAAACTCTTTAAAACACTGATAAAACCACTAAACCCATACCTTAAAACTTCCTCTAAAACCAAATGCAAATACACAAAAAATGCTAAAAAAAAAAAAACACCCACCAAAAAAAAAACTAAGTTAACCATAGACCGACGGCATTAAAAACCTCGACGGACCAAAAATGTACACGCACACACACCTTGGCCTCAGCCGCACACTAAAAACAAACACCTCACACACGAGTGGACTGTATAACAACTTTATTTCACAATATAACTCTTTATATAAACTACAATATTATTATTGCCAAAAGCACAGTTAGCTCCAGCGAATGCAGTGGTTGAATTCTTACATTTCGCTACATCTGCCGGCATACGTAGAACACAAACACTGAGGCGCAAACACATATAATGTCTTTTAATATGTCCTATATTATTTTCAGATTTGACACAAGCCAGAAAAAAGGACAACTGCCCTGATATATTGAAGAATAGGGGAATGGTAAGAACCTTTTTTTCCATGTTAAGTCTATGGGGAAATTTCTATATCATTCTGCTTATAATTAAAGCATTTTTTTTACATTTAAAAGTCAGTTTAGAAAGTTAGAAATATGAAATCAGTTTCTTTATTATTTCACATATGCAACACAGATTTCAAGAGTACAGGGGAAAAAACCTTCATTGCATAGAAATCTATCTGCATCAGACCTCTTTGGCGATGATAGCTAGTCATCGCCTAAACTAGTGTAAGGAAACCGCTTTCTCATTTGGTTCTTGTCTCGCGGCAACCCTGATTCACACGAGAGCCGAGTCCCACGTTTGTACAGCGAGAGAAGAATCAAGAAAGAAACCTGTTTTTTTGTCGCCAATGTCCGCCAAGCAGACCAGAATAAGGGAAGATTCCTAATCAATCAAGGGGTTCTTCAGGGTACTTGACTGTATCGCTAAAATACCTTCCAATATTATTTAATTTATAGTTTAAACTCAAAAATAACAAATGTATACATCTTTTTTGAGAAATAAATCTTTAAGTAATTAATAAAAAGCATTTTAAAAGAGCTTTTTTCATCGGTACGTCACGTGATCACAAACACGTCGACTTGGTTGACGTCACTAATAAACATAAACAAACCGGGATGTTTTTTGTTTTGCAATTAAACTTGATTTAATCTAATTTACTATTAAAATAAGAAATATAGAGATAATAGAAGGCGGTTTTACAGAAGTGGATAGTTCAAATTTACGTAAAGTAGATTGCGATATGGTGTTTCAAAATTTGTTTATACTTACTAGTGCCGTCACAGATACATGACAGCCAGAAAAAGTTTTCGCGCGTAATTTTTTCATCCGAATTCTAAAATTATTTTTTTTATATTTATTGACAAAATTTTGACAAAAGAAAAAGTCGTATTTTTATTTCGTACAGACGCTCAAATTACGATGATAAAAAAAATTAGTCAAATACCCTAGTGATTCAAGTCAACTTAATGTTGTAGCATCTTCACGATTTTTTTCCAGGACCACGTGAGCTTACAATCAGTCCCCCTGAGTGACATCACCACTCTCTCCTCAGAAGATAATTCGCGGTATTCCCGGAGGGGCATCCTGTTGCCACCGGAAGAGAACATTTCCCCTCACCACCCCAGGACAAGAACGCCCCCTACCCAGGACAGCTGCGTCCTAGGCACCGTGGGCACGCACCTGGTGTGACCAGTGTCACTGGAAAGACTCTAGTGCAGTTTTATACACGACATTGAAAAGATGGCTGATAGAGGTGTTTTGTTGTTGTGAAGAAAGGTTATTACGCGGGTCTTCAAACCAGAGTAGCCTCTGTGTTAACCCATTAATAACGTTTGATAAGAATAATTGAGGCCCAGTGGCTTAGTGGTAGTGCTTCGGATTGCCACGCCACAGGTCCAGGGATCGAATCCCGGATTGGGCGAGGTTGACCCATCCTTTCATCCCTTAAGTGGGTCGATAAAATGAGTACCAAGTATTACTTGGGAACTAAACACTGGGGTTTCTGCGTGAGGCTGACCACCTTACCGGGATATATGCCTAGCACCCCAGAGCCCTAGGTCACGTAAGCTGAAATGGGCACGGCAGGCCTTGGCGCACTAATGGGCTGTTGTGCCGAGGAGTTTAGTTTTTTTTTAGATAAGAATATTTACAACGCTAAAATGTTCTTTCTGCTTAATCTAAATAAGCAAAATATAAGATAAATGAAACCCATTGTCCTCAATAATTTATCTAGGACAAATTAAGTTACGGAAAAACGAAATTAAAATACTTAAGCTTAACGTTTTTATTACGAAATGAAGGTGTTAATGGCATTCTTAAAGTCGTTATTGGGTTAATCCGATAGGGAAAAAATAATTTTCTTAACCACATTACTCCAGTTGTATTTCTAATTTGATTATAATTGTATTGAATAATTTTACAAACGGTTTTTTATATGATAAATGTAGCTGACTTACGGCTCGATAATCCGACTTTTTGAAATTGGTTCTTGCATTTTTTTTTTTAATTCTCATTAAATATACTTTTTCCACATGTATCTCCCATTATTACCGAAAATCACACATTAGAACAACTGAAGTTTCAAAACTTATATTCTCTGAAGTATAACTAAGATATAGGGTCCGCGGTCCGTTCATTGGAAACTTTTGATTATTTTAAATTCAATTGAATAAAGTCGCCAATGAACAGGCTGGCCCTATAAGTAATGCTTTGGAAGATGTGATTTTTGTCACTACACCTTTTAACTGTGCCTTTTAATCAGGCAATACGCTTTGTTTTCGAAACAGTGAAAAATATAAGCTTAATCATACTATAGAGTTCTTCCGATATAAAAACATGGATGCAAAATACACTGCTCAAAAGAATTAGGGGAATGCATGGTTTAAAAAACCCTTTCACCCTCAATGATTCCAGTTGGAATCGTCAGCTGCGATTTTTTCCTACTAAGTTAAGATCGTACTTATTTATCGTTAGATGGAAGAATCATGTCTTTTGAAGAATTAAATAATGTTTGTTTTAATTAAATGAAAATATGAAAAACATGGAAAAATAAAATTCTCTCCCAAAAAATTTTATGAAATAACTTGACCCTAAATTCTTCATGCTTGCATTCTTAGATGTTTAAAAATTGATTTTAACTTTTTTTAACAAATAAAATTTATTTAAAATTATTGTTATTATTTATTAAAAAGTTATGCTTCCGATTTTTCCCCCTTAAATTTTAGTTAAAAAATTAGGATTTTTTAAAAAATGTTTTTTACCTTTACATTCTGGATGCATAATGAATCTATTTCACAAATTTTAGATTTTTAGAATAAAAAATAAAACGTTGGAACTGAAAGAGTTAACAAAAGTACTCAAAGTGCTCCCCTAATTGTCTTGAGCAGTGTATTTGAACAAATTTTAAAACGTGAAATTACATAGCCCTGTAAGTCAGCTACATTTATCATAAAAAAAACATTTTGTAAGAATATTTAATACATCCGGAGAATTGTGCCTTAGAAATGTATTTGTTCCATTGGATTAACACAGATGCACTTCGGTTTAGAGACCAGCGTCCATTCCCTTGTAAGCTGATTTCAACTTATTTCTTGAGCTCTATGATGTGCGCGCTCAAGTACCAAGCTTAGTTTTGAAGATTATATGTGAATTTTTATAATATGGTCAAAATAATGAATTAAAATGTATTAAAATGTGATTTACTCCTTACTAATAAATTATTTTTTTCAATGGTTTAATTTTTTTTTTACTAATTTTTTTTTTAACTTATGCTATGTTTTATGTTATGCCTAAAAAGAAATTTAAGCAAGAAAGTTCAATTATTGTTATCATATTCCAAAGAATTAAGCTATTGTTATATTTGAAAAAAGAATAAAATGGCGAACACTACATTTTCATCGCTTGTAAATGTATACAATATATATAAAAAAGTTGTGTATCACTGCATTGTTAATGTATAAATTCCTATTCATAATATTTATGTCTACATGTTTCATATCAAGGTGGACAATTTAAGAAGGTTTCATTCTCATTTGCTGAAATGGTGTTACTTCGTATTTTCAATATGATGTCGAATTTTGAAAAAGAAAAATGTGTCGCTTTATAGGACACAAAAGTGTGCAATTATTCAGCTACATCTGAATTTCCCAAGGCTTTCCAAATCTAGGCGCCTTGGTTGAATTTAAAGTTTGTTGTATTAAGGGGATACGATATCCAAAAATTGGTCAAAATATCGATTTTTCAGTTTTTACTTCTTATTAGTTACAATAGTTTTCTGAACATTTACTCAAAGTTTCATAATGATATATTTTCTAGAAAAAAAGTTATTAAATATTTTCTGGAGTCATTCCTATAAGTTTGAATACGTATTTCATCTGCTTCCGCAACCTTTTTTCTCGGTTTCGCGTTTTTCAATTCTTGTGTTTAATAAATCCCTAAAGCTTTTTTGCTAATTAAGTTAGAATTTTGAAATTTTTAACCTGTGTTCTTATATAAATGGTGCACAAAATTGTGCATGGAATAAGGTCTACTATGTATAGTTTTTTTTTTTTAAATATTGAATTCAATAATTTGTAATTTTTTTTGTGATTTTCAGTATAAATGCATGTTACTTTTTAACTGTAGCTCACATTTTGAAATCCATGCACAGTTCTTGAAAAAATAATACTAAAACAAACTATAAAAGTTTGGAGGAGTTATTCTCAAAATTGAAAGAGGAGTAGCGTTTTAAAAAAGTTCAAAATTTTGACTTTTTTTTAAATAAATATAAAACTACTTGTAAATATTTGTTTTTATTGCTCGAAAATGTTTATTTAGAGTAAAAATTATATAAAACCACTATAATTTACAAGTGTATGTTATTAATTCTAGAAATAATGTTTTGGGAACCGTATCCCCTTAACCACTAAGAAGAAAATATTACCCTTTAAAAATGGTAACCAATATACCGGACATTAACTTTTTACACTATTTTTACAATCCCGATATAATTTGTAACAAAATCATCAAAACAAATCTTCGTATAAAATCATCAACAAAAAAATCTTCGTATTAGAGTAAAATCAGTGATATAAGAATTTGTTTGAAAGGTGTTGTAAAACTCACGTTCTTTAAGGAATAACTAAATATATGGGTCCGGTTCGTTCATTATAGCGATTTTTGATAATGGTCAATACAATTGGACGAAGTCGCTGAAGCACGGATCGGAGCATATATATTAGTATTACTTTGGAGATAATGAATTTATGAAGATATGATTTTTTGAAGTCGAAAAGTGATTTTATGATATCATGTGCTACTACAAAAGTTATTGCTAAAGTGTTTACCTAACGTCTATATCCGCAAAGACTTGTTATTCATACTATTCAATCTATATATATTTTCTGTCATCAGAACGTGTATTCAAAGTGATGTTTATAATTGATAGTTTTTATTAAAAGCTCTAGGGATAATGTGAGCTTAACTCACGCGATACGAGGTTTTGTACAAAGGAGAATTTATTATGAGAGCCAAAGATGGAAATTTTGTTAGTTGTGGATTATGTAATAAATATTGTCTTTCAGTAAATGTGTTATGTGTGTTTCATTTTATTTAACCATAAGTCTAACATATTTTTTTATTCCTGGGTGTTCATAACTAAAATGAAATAGTATGAATAAAAAATAATTAAATGAAATAATTAAATGAATAATTAAATAAAAAGTATTATAATGCCTAAATAAATGAAATACATGAAATATCTGTATAGAAACTAATTGATAGAATTCTTATTTATTTGATAGAGAAGCTATTGATGATTTGAAAGTGAGAACTAGCAAAAAAAGAACTTAGTTGAAATTTAAATTTGCCATTTTAGGAAATTTGGCACCGCTGATGCGTTTCCAAATTTAAAAAAAAAATCATCAAATATAAACATTGTATTTCTTTATTTTCAGCTACAATAGTGTTTTAAATTTGAGGAATCAAAAGGACTAGACCTGTTTCAGGTCTAGAAAGGAAACGGAAATGCTGAAAATGAAAATAAATTCTTCCTTTAGCCTTGATTGGTGAATCAATGTTATTGGGAACACAAAACCAATCGAGATAAGAACACCAGGAATGAGACATGGACGGAAATACGTCACCTGAAACAAACCAATTGCATTTTCCAAACTTTGGCATCAAAAATTTCAGTTTTTGAAGTTTTAAAACGTCTACCATGGCTTGAAATAACTGAAGCGACGTTCTCAATCGGAAAATTTGAGAATAAAAAAAATTGCAGGATTCTCTCTCCCTTGTCCTCAAGAGCTTCTCTACTAAATGATTTTAGTTTTCTCAACAGTCTTGAGTACTCTCAGCTTAATTTTGACTACCCAGTATACTTGAAAAGTCTATAAAGTTCTGGGTTGATTAACTTACTATTATTAATTAGAAATAAAGTACAGACCACATAGGTTTGGGGTGCTTTCTACATTTATTATAACCTTGTGCAGATGGTAAAACCTCATGTCACCACTAGAAGTCATTGTTAGGGAAAATACACCACTTAACTAAAACTAAACTCCTTGGCGCAACAGCCCGTTAGTGGGCCAAGGCCTACCGTGCCCATTTCAGCTTACTTGACCAAGGGTCTGGGGTGCTAGGCATATGTCCCAGTTTGGTGGTCAACTTCACGCCGAACCCCCAATGTTTAGTTACCAAGTATGCTTGGTCCTCATTTTATCGACCCACTAAAAGAATGAAAGGATGAGTCAACATCGAACAATCCGGAACTCGATCCACGGCCAAATTTGTACACCACATTTGAACAAAATTCACAGCCACCACAAAGTTTCCGTTTTTTCAGCATCAGAATATAAAATCAGGGCAGGCTCCACACTATCAAAAAAATATTCCTTTTCACGGAACTGGTATCAGTGCAAACGTTGCTGCCTAATTATTTTTGTGAATTGACTCCAATCACCAATATCGTTCATGTATTATCCATTTTAGAATGGGTAATATCCGTTAATTGGCACCATATCATTTAAGTTTTTCCACGTTTCGGATTTTTTTCTTCGTTTCGGAGCAAAAATAAAATTTTCAATGCTTTTTTCTTTAATTAGACTATTACATTTTTATTATAAAAGTACGAATTCGTTTCCATTATATCTGATATTCGAACTTTTCTCTTAGAGGGGCTAAAGTGCCATACTGACTCGGTCTTGTAGGTGGCTCAAGTATCAAATAAATCATTTATCTACCCTTCATTTACACACTTCCCTGCAAATAGTACCTAAATAATGATATTAAATAACAACAATATAGTTAATAAGATGTTATTTAGGTCTTATAATTTCCAATTATGTTTAAAATTGAATTATTTCTTTGTGGAAGAGCAGTATGATATGCTTATAGTTTTAAGTTTAATTCACAGATGGCAGCACCACAATTGTTCTAAAAACGTTCTCCCTTCCCCACCACCACCGCACCGCTTTTATTTTAAAACAGTAAAACCTATGAATTGTTAAAATCAGAACAAACTTTACGAGATGAATATTTTAAGAAATGAAGTTTCAAGATGAATATTTAAATTCTGGTGGTTTAATATTTTAAATCGGTAAATATTGTACTTGTAGTTTTTTTATCAGTTTTGACTGAGTTTACATATTTAGTCGCTAGATGACGCACTAAAGAGTGAGAGTCAGTTTCTCAACTGATGCTCGTTTAGTTTAGTTTGAATATCGTCGCACTAGAGCTACAACCTAGAGCTAGGGCTACAACCGATGCTCGTAAAAACTTCATGATCATATATAGAATAAAACTCATCTACGATATCAAAACAAATATTACAAATATTTTTTGTGACCCTCTAATTATAATCAATGCCAAGACCTCCAGCCCAACAGTAAGTTTACACTTGTTTTAATTTTAATGTTTTACTTACATTGTGAGTTTAAATAATTATGTACAAAAATATAATAATGAGTTCAAATCCTTTGACCATTTCCAACAGGTTTTACGAATTTTTTATTTTAAGGTGCATGTAGAATTATTTAATTCGGGTTTTAAGTAAATGTTCTGAAACCTTTAAGATCAGTATATTTATATGTTATTTATAATATCATAATATACTTATAATATTATAAGTTTTATAAGTTATTTTCGATTTTTTTCAAAGGAAAAAATTAATGTAGCGCTAGGGGTCCCATTTTATTGTCTCTAAAATGTAAACAATTCAATTGTTAGAAATAGACACTACTTGGTAAGTGGTACAACATGCACCAGAAAATAGAACTGATGTTTACTTTTCGGCTATGCAGAGTACCATGTAACATTACCAGAGATATTATCTATAATTAATGATATATATATTTGAGAAATTTTATTATCCTCAAAATTTCTGATGATAATTGAGCGTTTATAATATTTTTTCATAATCTATGGATATTTCAAAAGGCAATAAATGTAAACTTCTTTTATATTATATACTCACTTTAAAATAATGCTTATTTTCTGACGAAATATTCGTTGATGGCGACGAACTGACAGTTCCTACGTCATAAATTATATTTCTGTGAAACGAAGTGGAAGTGCTATTTGTACTCTCTTTGTTTTCATTATTTGCCTTAAACCTCTGAAATATACAGGCATGTAAACCTGTCACCTGACCGGGGTTTGAAATTCTCGGTCGCTATTCGCAAAATGTGACCAAATTTTTTCGTTTTGCGACCATAAAATTAATTTAGTCGCGGTTGTCGCGAATAGTTTTAAATATCGTCAATATACACTTTTTCCCATTCTTTTAAAATTAGAATAAAAAAATCCTACCGGGAAAAAAATACTACGAAATACAAACCATTTTAGTTAAATCTGATTGGTTTTATTTTACAAAAATATTAATAGTATGCCACAAAAAGCAGGTAAAAAAAGTTACATTGTTACAAAACCACCAGAGTTATAGAGAAGCGGGATCCTGATTAATACTTAAAACCAAAATGCTACAAAGAATCGTCGATTTAATAAAAAAAAATCAAAACAAAAGTTTGGGTTTTTTTGCATTCATATTGTTTTCAAGCACCTCTTTAACACCAAAAACGTGAATATATCAAAAACTACAGTTAAAAAATAAAATTTTCTGTGTCTATTCGTATTCAACAGGATAAGTTCTTTCGGAAGTCGATACTTTCCTATATAGACCTTTTTCACTATATATTGTCAAGAACATGAGGTAGAGTTTTGTAAACCTTGTTTAAAAACTTTCCCCCAATGCTTCCATTTGGAATCATCTAACTTGCTAATTTTTTTCCCACTAAGTTAAACTCACACTTATTTCAAATAAATTTTATTAAATGTTCCCTACATTTTTCTATAAAGTTATATTTCTTTTTGTATCGTTAGATGGCAGAATCGTGTCTTTTGTGGAATTAAATAATGTTTGTTGTAGTTAAATGAAAATATGAAAAACCCGGTAAAAATTAAATTAACTCTGAAAAAAAAATTTAGTTAAATTAGCCCTATATTTTCTTCATGCTTGTATTTTTAAATGTTTAAACATTTAATTTTAACTATTTTTAACAAATAAAGTCTCAAAAAATTATTGTTATAATTATTTAAAAGTTATGATTACAAAAAAAATCCTTAAATTTTAGTTAAAAGATTTTGATATTTTCCCCTGCTTCTCACCATTTCATTATGGATGCATAATTAGTTTATTGCAAAACTTTTTGAATAAATTAGATTTTTATTTAGATTTTTAGAAAATTTAGATTTTTAGAATAAAAAATAAAAAGTTGGGACTGAAAGGGTTTAACTTTTTTAGACGGAGAAGGCGACAGGTGCGTCCGGACCAGTTGGAACCGCTCATTGACCCTGTAACTCACCAAATTGCGTAAGTATCATTCTACAATAAATTAAAATAAAAATCGTTTGATTTTTAGAAAATAATTTGCAATGGGGTTGTTTCACGTCGTGGATGGCAACATCTCCAATGGTTTGTTGTCTGGAATTACTTTTGTTTTGGTATTCGAAAATGAGTTTTCTAAGAATATTTTACTTATTAGAATTTTTTAATTGCCAACTTCTTGATGTGCTGTTGGTTGTTCAAAACATTTGTTAAACAAAGCTTTCATAGAAAAAAAGTTTATATTCATCTATATCGGTCATTTTGAAAGCGAAACCGAAGGAAAAATTGAAATCACGGAAGTAAAGAATGAAAACAAGAGCATTACATCATCTGAAACAATCCCATTTTTGGTATATTTTATATTTTTTTGATATGGCATTATTTTCGGTTGAAAAACTACACTCTCAGAAATTATAGTCACACTGTTGTGGACTCTTCAATGGTCAAACAAATTTCGTCTTTATTTTACTTTCAATAACCATATTTGAAACATAAGGTAAGCAAAAGTCTTGCGGATGCGGTCTAAAATACGAAATGAAGATTCTGTGTTTTATATACGTTTTGGAGGGGGCTGATTCTAAACAAGGGGGTTTTGAACTATCTGGTATGTAATTTACAGCTGTTCGTCATTTTCGCAGGAAGATAGTCGCTTTAATGACCTCTTCACTCCTAAAAAAATCCTACGCATATATTTTTTAAATAAACATATTTTTCAAACACTTATATATTTAGAAGTATGTTTGGCAACGAATTTTAATAAATGACCCTTTTGGTACGTCCATAGATATCATAGTTAAAGTATTAGATTGGCAGATCCAATGCTAACGACGGGACGCGCATGGAGAACAGAATAAGAGGGCAATTTGGCCAGTGTTGCCACCAGTTTTGGGAGAAAAACACTACGACAAAATACCATTTAATTCTAAAATTACAAAACAATACCATAAAAATTTTAGCTGCATTTTGGAATCTTTTTAGAGACTTTTTTTAAAAAAACGTTAAACGCTTCTAGTATTTTTATGGTATGTTTTTGTAATTTTAGAATTAAATAGTATTTTTTCGTAGTGTTTTTCTCCTAAAACTGGTGGCAGCACTGGCCCCACTGCCCTCTTATTCTGGTCTCCATGCGCGCCCCGTCGTTAGCATTGGAGGTTAGCACATGATCTGCCAATCTAATACTTTAACTACGATATCTATGGGTACGTCATTTTTTAATACAATTAATAAATCAGCTGCTTCGATATCGGTACTTTTGGAATGCTTGAACATTTCAGTTTATAAGGAAAAAAAAATAGTGTTAAGAAAAATTGTAAACTGAAGTTGTGAAGGGAATTCTACAAAAGTCGGCATATGTGTACCTCTGGAGCGAAGGTAAATATTGTAATATTGCGCAAAATGAGGACATATTTTTGATTTAGGAGTTTCTCAACATTCTGATTCTATTTAAAAAAATAAATTAGAAAAACGCGAAACTTCCTTATTGCTGATTGTAGTTCATAGATTAGTTAAAATGCCATTTAAATAAGTTATTTTCATAATTTCATATGTACAACCATTTTAAACGCATTTTTAAATCGCCCAAATACTTATTTAAAAGTTTGATTTTATTCTTGTATTTGCAGAACCAAGTTATTTTTCATCCAATATAACTTCATTCATTTTATAGTAGAAACATGATTAAAATTTTTTATTCTAGTTGAATATTTTAACAGGTTTTTTTAGCGACTGTGAATCTTAACGTTTAACAAATGCAACACAAAATAAAGATTAAACCTTTTAAAAGTTAATTTTTCGGAAAAAAATTATTTTAAAAAAATAATGTTGATCACAAAAAAAAAGAACCGAAATATTAAAAGTGTTGTGTGCCTTCTGAGTGTAAAATTAAAGTATAGCATTTGAAATTATAATTTTTAAAATTCGTTGTATGCCTACTCAGGTGTCGGCTCGTCACCTGACTGTGGTTCTAAATTATGACGCCCGTCGCCAATAGCCCTCGTGTAGCTCTGGTGCGACGATAATTCAAACTAAACTTTAAAATTATTAAAAATTGTACATCAACCCTTTTCTTTCAGTTCAAAAAAATCAATATGATAAATTCTTATCAAATTAAAGAAAATAAACATGTGTTCGTAGAATACGTGGGAAATAATTTACTTCTTTATCAAAGTAAAGAAAAACCTCAAAACCCGTTCGCGTTCGGTAGACGCGGAACGGATGTTTATTTTACCCTTCATTCACCACCAAACTAAGAAAAAAGTTGAAAATTCGAATTCGAAGAAATTATTCTTCGTTTCACCGGTAATTGCATATATTTTCTACTAAGTTTGGTTTCTTTTACGTAATTCCGGCATCAGGCTATCAATCTTCTGAGATTTTTTTTTTTTAAGTTTTTATTCTGCTTCCAATTTCTTTGTCAATTGTTTAGTTGTAAAATTCCGGTTCTGTTATGTTTGAACGTATTCTACATTAAGGAAAATTACAGGTTACTTTAAAGTTTAACGGAATTCTAAAATTGTTTTATTTTGCTTTTTTTTCCTATGTAAATTAACTATTCAAATATTTTTCCGAAATTATGAAAGTTAATCAATTTTTACGAAATATACTCTTCAAAAAATTCAAAAACAATTCTGTCGATGTCATTTCAGCAACCTTTGAATAGTGTATTTCCTATAAATCGCATTTAATTAAAACAAAAAAATTATCAAATAATCTATATAATCTAAAAATCTAGATAACTCAAGAAAAAAAGAAGAGGCATTCAAAAATTAATTTCGCAGCAAATCTGAACATGATAAATCAACTCATAAAACTTATCCACGAACACATACATCAGCTACGACGGTCATACTTCAAAGTTGAAAAGGAAAAGATCTCAGCGTTGTGCCTCTATTTAATATTCATACAAGTCGATTCGCTTTTAAGATGAACTATATTTCTCTTTCGTGAATTATAACTCTTTAACCATTATCTCATTAGGCATTAAATACACGCTGCATCTTATCTTTTAAACTGGCGATCACATTTCCCAAAGTTTGCGGATTTAAGTAATTTGAGAAGATAAACTATTGCTAATCAGAGTA
This sequence comes from Oedothorax gibbosus, assembly GCA_019343175.1. Taxonomy (NCBI): domain Eukaryota; kingdom Metazoa; phylum Arthropoda; class Arachnida; order Araneae; family Linyphiidae; genus Oedothorax; species Oedothorax gibbosus. The sequence continues at coordinate 20,617,347 of CM033276.1, read as the reverse complement.
CTTAAAGCCAACAAACGGTATACAATCATGCAAGTTTTCTTTTTCTTTTCTCAGGCCTTAGACGTCTTTTTAAATCAGATTTCGTCAAAATAACGCTTCAATCGACCATCTGAAAAGGAAACATACAGACGTTGAAATAAAATATTGTGATTTTAGTGTCAGTTGGAAAACATCGTGAAATAGCATTTGAATTTAAATCTACTTTCAATCTAATATTAGGTTCGCATACATCTGCTTTCTCTCTCATGCTTCTGCTTTAAAGTTAAAAGGAAAAGATCTGAGCGTTCTGTTTCTATTCTATATTGATGCAAGTATTATTCTCTAATAAGATGAACTATAGTTTCCTTTCATGAATTTAAACTCTTAACACTCTACCTCATTATTTATTAAATAGACACTGCATCTTTATCTTTTGAATTGGCGATCACATTTCCCAAAGTTTGCGGATTTGAGTAACCTTGTAGATAAACCATTTCTAATCGAAGAACTCAAAGCCAACAAACGGTATAAAATCATGTAAGTTTTTCTTTTTCTTTTCTCAGGCCTAAGACGTCTTTTCAAATCAGATTTCGTCAAAATAACGCTTCAATGGACCATCTGAAAAGGAAACATACAGACGTTGAAATAAAATATTGTGATTTTAGTGTCAGTGGGAAAACATCGTGAAATAGCATTTAAATTTAAATCTACTTTCAATCTAATCTTAGGTTCGCATACATCTGCTTTCTCTCTCATGCTTCTGCTTCAAAGTTAAAAGGAAAAGATCTGAGCGTTCTGTTTCTATTCTATATTCATGCAAGTATTATTCTCTAATATGATGAACTATAGTTTCCTTTCATGAATTATAACTCTTAACACTTTATCTCATTATTTATTAAATAAACACTGCATCTTTATCTTTTGAATTGGCGATCACATTTCCCAAAGTTTGCGGATTTGAGTAACTTGTAGATAAACCATTCTTAATCGAAGAACTCAAAGCTAACGATCGATATAATAAAATCATGTAAGTTTTCTTTTTTTTTCTTTTCTTAAAATTAAGATCTCATTTCGGACCAGATTTCGTCAAATAGACGAAAAATGACTTTTCATTGTGTAGATATGAAGATAAAACGCACTAGCGTCGAAAAAAATAATGTGGTTTTATAGTGTCTTTTCCGTTGGAAAACATCATGAAATAACGTTTCATTTTAAATCTGCCATTAATCTAAACTTATGCCCATATCAATTTAATGTTTATAATTTTTATCACCATTTTTAGTATTACCGACTTATGTTAGATTTATTCAAGAGAGCGCAATTTGAATGAAAAACTAAACTGGTGTGTGTGACCTATTCACTTTTTTAATTCCCAATATAATATTGTAATTATTTTACTTAATGTATTCTATAAAAAAAATGTTTCCAAATGTACTTGTTGAAAAAAACATAAAAAGCTTAAAATTTGCCTGAAATTAAATTCAATTTTTTTTTTTTTTGTCGTGTCTATGACGTTGCCGAAATGTGAATGTCAAGCTAAATGAAACCATGTGTTTTGATAACCGCGTCTGCAATTTTTTGGATATTAATGTCATAAAGATCTATTAATGATGGCAGAACTCCAATGTCTCTCAAATTGGCACTCATTGCCGGGCATTCAAAAATGTGGTTTGGTGTAAGCTGCGTATCTGGGCAGTTTGTGCAAAGTTTCTATACACCTTCCAGCCCTCTTTGTCTATTTTCATGCCTCTGTGGTGATTGGTTCTTAGTCTGGCGATGGTTTTTGTGGTGGATCTATCTGCATGTGAATTACAAAGAAGGTGCTTCGTTTGAATAGATTTCTCTTAATTTAGATTTAGCGATTGCATTTGCATCTTGAAGATAAACTTTATTATTATTAATGTTGAGATTTCTGGCTTCCTTGGCTGAAGCCTTATGCTGAAGTTTATTGCAACAGCTATAAATTCAGTTTGGCAAACGTGAACTGCACAATATTTCCCTACGCTATATATTTTATGGAAAAAAAATGGATAAAAAATTTCATTGTGTGAAATAAATTATTTCTCCATAAAAGTATAACAGTCAGCTGTCCTTGTGGATAAACTTTCTCATTATATTATTATTATCATGTCTTAATGCTTTATCTAGGTAAGAATACATTTGTTTGGACAAGATATCGTTTTCAAAAGTATGTACTTGTAAAACATCTTCAATTTATCTGCTCGCATTGTTCATAGTCAATAAAACATCTTGCTCTTACAGTTAGAAAATGTGCTATACATTTCAAGCCCATCATGAAGGATGGAATATTTCTAACGGATTTTACACGTGGTTTAAATTTAATGAAACGGAGTTTTCAGTTTAGCCTCCAAATTACGTTTATCATATGTGAAAAGCAACAAGTAATATATATAAAAAAAGAAAGTAATACGTGAACTATAAACACTCCAGTACAACTGGTTGAAAAAAACGATTCACCCCTCGTTTCTCGGCTGCTATTGATCAAGAGATTTTGTAAAAGGTGTCATTTTTTCCGGAAAAAGCGTAAGGAATTGATTACTGGCATTAAAAATTTTATAAGGGGCCGTCTACATATTGAAATGAGTACCAACTTTGAAAATTCCAATGGCAACATCCAATTTTTTGTTTATATATAAAAATATTTATCATCTTCAAAATACCCAATATCCAAAAGAAAATTAATTACTTTGCATTATTTGTTAATAAGCAACAAAACAAATACGCATTTAATACGTTTACAAATAAGCAATCAAACGTGAAGCCCATAATGCCACGCCACAGGTCCGGGGATTGAATCCCGGATTGGGCGAGGTTGACCCATCCTTTCATCCCTTGAGTGGGTCGATAAAATGGGGACCAAGCATGCTTGGGAACTAAACACTGGGGGCTCCGAGTGAGGCTGACCACCTTACCGGGACATATGCCTAGCATCCCAGAGCCCTTGGTCAAGAAAGCTGAATTGGGCACGGCAGGCCCAGTCATGGTCTGTTGCGCCGAGGAGTTTTTTATTGTCCTATATTACTAAGGAGCAATTTCGAAGGGGAGAAAATCCACTCTATATTATTTGGTAATTTCTTTTACTAAATTCTAACGGTACATTTTACAATGAGAGCAACATTCCGAATCTAATTATAAAAATAGAATTTATCATGAAGAGCCGTCTTCAGCATTCTTCGTTGGTTGAAATACAAACAACTTTATAAAATTCGGTAGAAGATGTCGTTTTTGGTAGATATTAGATTTTAAATCGACCAGAAACTTCCTTGCTAAAGAGCAATTCCAAGATATCCGACGTAAAAAATTTCACCAAGTTTTCACTGAAAAGCTAAATTTTCTGTTATTTTTATTATATCTGTTGAAAATATCGTGTTTAACAGTTAAAACATTTTTTTAAATCTTTTTTACTTGCGAATTCTACATATATAGGTTAAAAAAAATTATTACCTAAAATTATTAAAAATTAAACCTTAATATTTTTACAAACTTGAATAATAATTTAAAATGTTGTAAATCATAAAAATGCGCTTTTCGCGCAATACTAAGGTTGAATAACGTTCAATTTCAAAAGGATGTATAAAATTTAAAAACTACTTTTTGAAAAATAACACAGACCTTTTATTACCATGTATAATGAAAAAAAAAACTAAAAATAACAGACAGCATTATAGACATAGTTTGAATGTTGAACAATAATCCTAAAATCAATTCTCTGTTTAAAAATCTTTTTTACATTTTTTTATATTTATAAGTATTGTTGGGCATTTCCACGCGTGACTTACACTACATCGGAGACGATTTAACAAATTTCGTTTGCGTAGTTCATAATTATTTTCTACTTATTCAAAAAAAAAATTGTACGCCAGTTTACCCCTGAACATATACTATTTTTAGAAATAATAAAAAACCATTTTCATTTAGTATTTCACTAAAAAATAATAAAAATGTCATATTGTGACTTACACTACATAAAAGGAAGTCGAGTTTTGGTTATCATTTAAAACTCTCATTTCTTCTTCATAGTGCAGTAAATCAACATTCTACCAGTGCTTAATTTAAGAACAAGGTTCAAAGCTAAATAATATAATTGCAAAAAAGTGAGGAAATATCATAGGAAATAATTTATTAACAGTTTTGTGCGTGACTTACACTACATTAAATTTGTGACTTGCACTACATCATGTGAATTGTATCACGGATATGGAAATTTAGGCAATAATAACATAACATATGTAAATAATTTTGAACATGGTAAGTTAAGAATTGCATACATGGTAAAATCATATAGTTAGAAAAAGTTACACAACGTCCCCTAAAGTTGTTTTCTCGTAATTTCTTAATTCTTTCTTCAATAGATTTGTCTGAAATACCTTCCTTCTCAGGCCACGCAAAAAGACTTCCTGACCATTGCAGATGTTTCAGTTTTATTGAATAAGCATCTATACTTAACATTTGCCTCACAAAATATTTAACGATAATTTTCCTACTAAAGGAACTAAAGCTCTTCTTTCAGCATCAAATTCATTTTCAGAATTTTGCTGAGAGGTATTTCCTTTTACAACATTTCCATTTGTTTAATCAGCAGTGTTGTTTTGGGGGGGATTTAATGAAATATTGGCAGTTTTAAGTAAGTATTTGTTTAATTTTAAAAAGCAGAGCAATTTTTCAGTGTCAGGAATCGGAAATATTTATTTTCCTTTGATTAGCAAATATCATTTAATCTACCTACTTCGCCCTTTATACAATTGTCAGAAATGTATAATAGTGATATGTTTGGGCAGATTTCTTATGCAAAGTGAAAAAATCTTTAGCAGAATGTGGGTCAATTTTCCTGGAAGGTGTGGCTGCTTTTATCCCCTCCTCACTGTATCACCAAGTCCATCAAATGGTTCTTTTTTCATGACTAAAGGTAAAGATGACCAACATTGGTAGCAGAGAAATGCCATTAAATGTTGTCTAACGGTTGGAACATTGCAATAGAGGTGGTGTATTTTTAGTTAAAGTGTTGTCCGTAAAGTCGTTTTTGCTTTCCTTTTCTTTACAGGTTTGAAATTTTCCACATGCTTAAAGTCTTTCCCTTTGCTCTTTTTTTTTCTTTTAACTGTTGATTTAGCCATCTTAAATTAAAATCATCAAAATATAAGAAATCTACAAATATTATAGCTAATCTATAATAGATAAATCAAACAGAAGCTGTGACTGACACTACATTGTGACTTACACTACAAAGCTAAAATGTGTTATAAATAGAGAAAATGCTTTTTATTTTAAAATTAAAAAGGTGTGGAATTACGCAGAGGTTACTATAGAAAGAAAATATCGTAAAAATTTTAAAGTAAAGCTTTATTTTAAAAAGTTATAGAAATTTTTATATCTTTTCGTGACTTACACTACAGTCAAAAATGAGATTTTTATCTTTCTAATTAAGTATCTTTTAGTAATAAATGCCGATTAATAATGTGTTTTTAAGATAGTTCTGATAATTTATTTTAATATTTTTTCCAAAAAATCTGATATAATGTGTTTCTTACCTTAAAATTCCTGGGTTCAAAATGATGAAAAAACACGAGACCATGCTTTCAAAACAAAGCAGCCATTTTAAAGCTGCTGTGTTGCCAAAGGTGAAACAATAATAGTTGTTGATACAAAAAAAAATAAAATTCTAACTTTTCTTAAGCACATATAAAAGTTACAACTGTAGAAAAAAAAATTTAGTTGTGGTATCATTTTACGTGGAATTAACCTGTTATCTTTAAATTACTAACGGTTCAACTGTCCCTCAATAAGTATTTAAAAATCATTTTAATTTTTCAATAAGAAATAGTTAATAATTTTTTATTGTTTCAAATACATAAAACCTGTTTCATTATATACATTTTGACAATCGTTTCGGCATCAGGCTATCAATCTTCTGAGATTTTTTTTTTTAATTTTTTATTCTGCTTTCAATTTTTTTTGTAAATTGTTTAGTTGGAAAATTTCGGTTCTGTAATGTTTGAACATATTCTACATTAAAGAAAATTACAGGTTCCTTTAAAGTTTAACGGAATTCTAAAATTGTTTTCTTTTGCTTTTTTTTCATGTAAATTAACTATTCAAATATTTTTCCGAAATTATGAAAGTTAAATTAAATCAATTTTTACGAAATATACTCTTCAAAAAATTCAAAAACAATTCTGTCGATGTCATTTCAGCAACCTTTGAATAGTGTATTTCCTATCAATCGCATTTAATTAAAACAAAAAATTTATTAAATAATCTATATAGCCTAAAAATGTAAAGAACTCAAGAAAAAAAGAAGAGGTGTTCAAAAATTAATTTCGCAGCAAATCCGAACATGATAAATCAACTCATTAATTATCCCTCCCCCCCTTTTTTTTCCTAAAAATCGGATAATTCAATGGTACAAGCATTATTCCAAGCAAATTCAGAATTTTGGACAATTTGGTTATTGTTATGAAACCTTCAGTACGTTCTAGGAACATTAGGATTTATTTAGTTAAATATAAGGCTTTATCATATGGCTTTATTGCTAATTTTAGACGAAGTATTGCTCGCCTAATGGTTTCTATGGAAACCGCCATTTCTCGTCTGGTTGATGTCTGAAAGGAGTATTTCCATTGAACCAAAAATTGTATAAGGCTGAACATCATTAACTTTGTACTTGCTAATATCGAAACTTCGCTTAACCATCTGAGGGATACGGACGTATGAATCCGTCACAAGACAGCATTTTGTTTTTCAGCTTAACTATTTTCATAACTTTAATAAATTTATAAATATTAAAATTTAATTTAATTTTAACATTTAAGCTACTGAGATGTCTTTTAAAACTATTTACAACAGAAACATATTTTTTAAAAAAATATTTTTAAAATAAAAAAGTTAAAATTTGAATTTATACAGTGCAAACAATACAATGACGTCACAGTTACGTCAACCGTATTTTATTTTCCCACAAACATACAACGCCCTACCTCGTTCAAATCGTCCTTTGAGCGAATATTGTTATTAATTATAGTAGTTGTGGCTATTTGTAAACTTGATATTTTATGATAAAAAAATCTCAATGAAAATCGAATTTAATTAAACAAAAATTTATTAATAATCTATATAGCCTAAAAATGTAGAGATCAAAAAAAGAAGAGGTTTCAAAATAATTTCGCAGCAAATCAACATGATAGTTCAAACGCAATAACTGTATTTTATATATATTTTGCACAATAAAAAAAACATTCCTTGACCATTTTAATTATTCAAATAACAATTGGGGTTGTTTCATGCCGTGAATAGCAACATCTACAGCGGTCTTTATTTCATTTTTTTTGTCAAAAATTACTTTCGTTTTGGCATTCGAAAATGAGTTTTCTAAGAATATTTTACTTATTCAATTTTTTAAATGCTAACTACTTGCTGTGCAGTTGGTTGTTCAAATCATTTGTTAAAGACAGCTTTCAAAAGAAAGAAAAGTTTCTTTTCATCCATAACGTTCATGTAGAGAGTGAAACAGAAAAAAAACAAATGAAATCGCAGGACATTGAAAAATGAAACCAAGAGCTCCTTACTGAAGCGCGTTCACATGTGCTGAGAAATTGGCGGCTTTTTGCCGGCAATTTTGTGAATCCTTATAACCCCGTTCACATGCACATGCCGGCATTGCGGAAGTGACTTCGTAGCGTCAACGTCACATTGAGGGTTACTACACGATGCTGCTCTTTTTATACGGATCTTTTTGCCGTTTATGGCAATTATATTTTAAAAACAATTTTTCTATTAAAAATTAGAAATGCTTGAAAATAAGATTAGCTTTGGATCCGCAGAATTATCCTTCATAATTTCAATGATAACCAAAATTTTTTTATTCGGCTGGTAAACTGCAGTATAATTTTACCTGGCCTGTTTTAAAGGTATTACTAAAAACTGAAAAAAGATACATGCTTCAAATTTGGTACACGAGCTCCTGGCACCTGTTTGATGTCATAGTAAAGTTTTCGATAAAATTGCGCATGAGCAAGAGATAGCTGCCATAGAACTTTTTTGGTTTTAAAGGAATTGCTGGAAAAATAAAAGAGATACAGGCTTCAAATTTGGTACACGAACTCCTAGTATTTGTCGAAGGTCATAATAACGTTTTCGATAAAATTGCGCAAGCGCAATAGGTAGCTGCCATGGAACTTTTTTTGTTTTAAAGGTATTGCTGGAAAACTAAAAGAGATACGTGCTACAAATTTGGTACAAGAAATCCTAGTACCTATAGGACGTCATAAAAAGATTTTCGAGGAAATTGTGAGTGCATAATGAGTATCTCCGATAGAACTTTTTTGGTATTAAGTTATTGAAATTACCTTAGGGGTGCGTCCATAAACTACGTGACTTGTTTAGGGGGGGGGGGGGTCGAGTCGAAAATCACCAAATGTCACGTGGGGGATGGGAAAGGGGGGGGGGTTCGTTAAAAATCATGTAATTTTCCCCCGTAAAAAAAATCAACGCAAAATGTGCCATAAAATGGCGCAAAATTCCAGTATTTTTTTTTCTACTTAAAATTGGCAAAATCTTTACATGATAAAATTTATCGTGGCTCTCCGAACTGTACTAAAAAGTTTTAGGGATAAAGAACAATCCGTTCTTTTATATAGATTCGATTGGCGTTCGTTTCTTTCTGTTCTCTTTTTTAGTTTTAATTCAGACCAAACGGCACATGTTCAAAGTATTTTCATTCTCCATAAGAAAAAAAAATATGCATCGTTTGTGATTTTAAAGTACTTACCCACCATCATTATTTAGATTATCCAAGTTGGATCTCAACTTATTATATGTTTTGAGTTTCGGTTGTAGAATAAAAAAAAAGTGCTGTCTGGTGTCTTCTTTAGTGACAGTTGAATTTCAATGTTTTACTGGAGTTTGTGGGAAATCAAAAGCGCGTTTCATCAAATATCTCCGAAACACATTTGTGGCGATTATTGCAGTTTACCTGCCCACGGCAGAAATGTGTATCAATATGGAAACACAATATAATGAAAAATTAACAAAACCTTAACAAATAAAAGCATACTCCAAGTTTTATAAGCATTCTGACTATTTTATGCACTTGATAGCCGAGTAGCTGACGCCAAATATTCTGTTGATCAACAAACCGCAATGTATACAGAGGTGGCATAAAATCGTTACTACCTACGAGTAGGTACGTTTTCGTTGCGCAATTTTCCTTACTGCAAAAATACTAATTATGCAATATATTAAATACTAAATATGCTAACTTATTACGGCGCATTGAGAGTTTAACCGAAACAACCAATGAAACACGTAATAAAAACTGTAAAAAACGTCATCTGAAAAACCCTTTGAGGAGGGGGAATAGGGTACGTCACCTTGAAGAATACTATAGCGCAAAAAATTTTACCGATTTGCAGTCATATTATTTCTTTCTTTCATTTGGCATTTGGCAACAAAATAAACTATAAATTAACGGTTGTTATTAAATCGCGCGCATTAAGTTTGTTATTGTTTTTTCTATGTTTCGAATAAATTCTATAAATAATAAGTAATGTATTTTCTACCTATACACTAATATAATATTAAAAACCTTTTTGATCTATTCATCTACCAAGTAAGTTCATTTTATTAGGATTAGGTTTATTGTTGACATTGCTTCGTTCAGTGCCGAATTGTCAAAAACTGTTTATTATCGAAGAATAGTTAATAAACGTCATCTAATAGTTCACAAAACATATACAAATATGTTTCATTGACCTTCTTTCGTTATGCAATTATAATGTATACTTTAAAAAATATTAATCCTTAAAATGATGTTTCCCGCCATATTGAAGTTCGTGTTCTGGGTAGTATACTGTACCTACCAAGTAGACAATCAATCTTAAAAGCTTACACAGATCTCCCATATACGGATATAATCAAGAAAAATTATTGTCCAATTCCTCCGAATCAGTATCCAAAGTTTTCGGCTAAATAAAAGTTATTACCCAATAACACAAGGAACACTTCAAATACATGGCGGCGGTACGTTTAAAAGAAACCCTAAAACGAACGTGAAGTTTTGGGGTTTCTTTTTAACACCTGTTTAAATTTTTAATTTATTTATCAATTATGAATTTCATTTTTAATTTTAAAAAAAATGGTGATTTAACAAGTTTTGTAAACCAAACTTGGGTAAAATCCTAGTCGCCAGCCTGGCAACATGTTACCAAAATTAGCGAGTTTATATAAGGGATAAATTGTTTTTCCTGGCAGCCTTGTACGAAAAACAAATGGGAATGTTCAACCAATGTTGCATTGTACATATACAGAAGCAATCAGATTTACGGTTTTTTTTTCATAACAAGGTGCGCCCTAAAAAGGAAGAGTGTAGGCAATGTAGCCTGTTACCCTGTACGCATAGAATGACAAAAATATGTTACTGGTCCATTTACTTGACTTGTGAATCAGGGAAAGGTGCTGATGATATACGAAGGTATCATATCTATATTTATCAGTTTTACGGTCCAATAAATTACGGTTCAACGGCCAAATAAATATCAAAATTGAAATGCAATGATTTAAAGTTAAATAAATTCCTAAGAGAAAACACACCATTAGGACGACAAATAGAAAAAAAAGTACCTAGGCAGAACGAGTTGGCTGAAAATAAATATAGCGGAACAAAGTTATCGCAGTTATCACAACTATTTTCAAATGTCACTATAAACTTTTAGGGTGGTTTCCAAAGATCTTGCTGAAAGTAATCATCTTGAAATCGCAAATCATCGACAATCTTTAATTCGTCAAAACTCTCTTCTGTGATTCTAAAATAGTAAAACTCCAGCGTAAAATACATGCAATTACAGAAAAATAAAACAAAATTCAATAAATATTTTTCAACTGTTCCCAGATAATGTGAATTTGCTCCTAAATTTGGTCATCCAATTTCTATCACTGGATAGAATAAAAAAAAATATCATGTTAAATTAAATATTTTGTTTTTGTAGGATGTCGTCAGGTTTAAGTCAAAATGTGCAGGAGCTCTTGCATCCTCCATCGGATTCTGCACAGTCTTTTAACGTGGACATTGCCAATAAGCTTGCAGAATTCATAGAATTTGTAAGTAGTTCAATATTTATCAACCCTTTTAGCAGTTATAACTTGTTTTAACCCAAATGTAAACTTGTTTCCACTGCATGATTTTATAAGTTTTGACTTATTAATTAAAATTTTGTATTTTTTAAAATTCACTTTTGTGGTGAATCGGTTTAAAATATTTTCATTTTTTTTTTTCATTATATTTGTTGATGGAAAAACTGTTATTCCTTTGACTAGTTTAAGTCTGTATGCTTTAGGGGTAAATACAGAATACAATAACAAAAGCGAAAGTCAAAGTTAGAATTATCAGTTATGTATGTAATATTGTTAAAAGTTAAATTTTCTTTGCAAAGTAAAACGAATATTCAATGTTCTTAAAATAGGGACAGTACAGTTCCAAACTGAAATCCTGATAATGCCTATGTTATTAAAGAATGGGGATCCTTTCTTTAAAAAAATTTTAGTGGTCTTCCCTTCAAAATCAATATATTTGGGACAATTTAAGTCCATACGCAGTAACTGTGTTAAAAGTTTACTCTATCCAGATTATTTTTTTATTATTAAAGTAGTCTTTAGGTAATTTTAATGCTTGAATGAAATATTTTATATTTTTGTAATACATTTCTTTGTTTTTGTAGTTTAAAAGAGGAAATTCTTGCAATTTCAATTCAGCTGCAATGGTGATACAAGGAAGTTGTCTTATTTATGGAAAAAAGGTAAAGACATTTAAGGCCTTTAAATTTATGAATTTTGTGTTTAGTTAATCATATTAAAACTTTGTTTTTATGCAAGTTGATCTCCTCTTCTGTATAAATTATATAGTTTATTAAATAAATGTCGAATTTTTGATTACATGGATAACCTATTTTAACAATAAGCCTGATTGTTGTTTATACACTCAGTTTTTTTTAAGAACCTAATTTGTTTGACAAACTTCAAATGCAGCCACCTTTAAAACTAAAGATTTGGTCCTTACTCCTTAGTATAGAATTGCAATTCATTCATAACATAGTGAACCTAATGTTATTACACTTTTTACAGTATACTGTGTGTTTGAATAATCTACATTTTACTTTGATTAAATTTGAAAAAAAGGCTATTAATAAATCTACCAACATCAATTTTGTTATACTGCGATTTTTTTTTAATGTTAAAATGAATAAATTTATGTATATATATTTTTTTATGCTTCACACTTTTTTTTTTGTAGGTTGAATATTTATGCAATTTAGCCTATGCTCTTAATGACTGCCTGATGAAAGAAAAGGAACAGTAAGTTATATTTTTGCTAACAAGTTAAAAGTAAAATGCCGATTTTTATTTTCTGCATTGTTTTGTGTGTTGTTAGGATGAAAGTGAATGAAACTAACATTATTTTATTAAAATTTAGCAATAGACAAAACTTTCTTTTCAATTCTTTTTTTTTTGCAGAAAGGAACAGGAGGAGGAAGAGGGTAGAAGGACTAATAGGCCAAGAGAAAGGACTGCTAGGAACAGGATAATTGATGTAAGATTTAAAAAACAGTTCCTTTTTTGTATTTTGGATATTTTATTTTTTGTTTTCTTAAACATGTACCAATTTTCGGGATCTTGAGGCATTACTGACATTTCGCATTTATTCTGTTAAATTTTATGTACTACAAAGTAAACTAATTCAGAGATAAATTAAACTGTGTTACACTTTGCTAGCTGATTTGAAATTTCTTCAAAGAATTGATCTGTTAAGAATCCTACTTATTTCATTAATTTATATGAGTTAAGTATACTTAAATACTCGTAAGTGATTAATAGTATTAAATGATAGATTTCTTAGTTTTGTTAACTTACTAAAACGAAATGCCAATAAAAGTTACTTATTTAAAATCACATTCACACAGGAAACTTGATTTATTTCATATTAAAGAGTATTTCAGGTTCGTAGGCAATACAATTAATTTTTTTTAGCCATTATGCTCAACCGAGATCAAACCAGGCAAAAACCTCAGTTGTTTGAGGAGGAAAAATGCTGTTGTGAAGAAAAATGCAGGACCCAAGAAAGGACCAAAAAGAGTACCTGAAAAGATGACCTCTTTTGTGCCTGTCGATTTGTTGCCCTTGGATGGAGAAGAAAACGGAGATACATTTTATGAGTAAGTTATGTAGTTGAGCTTTGTTATTTAACAGACAACATGATTTTTTATGTCATAAGTATCTAAAAAATTTATTCTTATAAGGTTCGGAATTAAACAAAACTTACTAGGAACTCATTTTGAGTTTCCAGAGAAATTAAAAACTACAACAGTGACTGAAATACATTGTGATAAGTTTAACCAAAATATAATTAGGTCCCACAGGAACAATATAGTGATTATTGTATATATTTAATTCATGTCAAACACACAAGATGTGTTTTTCAAGTCACAAGTGAAGCAGTATTCACAGAAAGTAATCAACACTTTTTTTTATGCATACTTAAAGAATAAATTGCTAGCTTGAACTTAGGGCAGAAGTGGAAAGTGATTTAGTAGTTCCTAAAGAATCATTTAATTTTATACTTAATTCTAAAAATAATAAAATACAATTAAATTGATTCTTTGGTGATTCATTAAATTCCTTATAACTCAGATTGTGAGTCCTGTTTAATATAGAACAGCTCTTTTAAAAAGATTAACACAAAAAAATGGAAGCTGAGTGTAATTTTATCGTCTTTCTCAACATTGCGTCAAAAGGTTTTGAACTAATTGAATTATTATAAATTTGTATTAGTAGTTCTTTTATGTTTCAAATGTAATAGAATCCTTTTTAAAAGAATGAGTAATGTTTAACTCTGCAATTTATCTAAACACTCTAAAATCTTATAATCTCACAACCCTCTATTTTCAGCACAAGAGGGGAAGAAATCGGCAACAAGGGCGACTACACCCTAAACAAATGCCACGTAACCACTGACGGCTGGCTCCTCCTACCAACTGTTAGCCCAGCCCTTGTCAAAGACACTTCGGGCAACTTAGAAGATTCCTTTGACGACTACGATTCTGATGAGATATTTGGCACCCCTAGTGACGAGGGCTACCCCCCTTCGTCCGGCTGTCCAAGCTCCCCTGTGGTCTTTTCATCGCAAGGGACGGACGAGGGTCTAGGGTCGATGCCATCGACCCCAAGTGATGCGCAGATGGAAGGGACTACTCCCGAGGAAGCGCAGAAGCAGCCCGAGAGTGGGTCTGAGGATTCGCCGATGGATGATGCACCGCCTCCTGATGGTAGTTTTAAAGTTTATTTTTTCCTCTGTTTGTGAGGTTTTGGAATTGATGAAAAAAAATTTCTTTAGGATGTCAAGGATTTCTTTGGGGAGGTCAAGCACAAATTTTAAAGTCTTGCATAAAAATTGTCAAACCAAAAGTTTTTCTGATTTTAAGGACAATAGAACTTTCAAAAGCTCTATTTTCCTTAAAATCAGATAAACTTTTGGTTTGACAGTTTTTTTTTGCAAGACCTTCAACATTGTGCTTGACCTTCGTGCTACTCCAATTTTATTGCTAATAGACGACCGATACTTGTCAGCTGTATCGGTATCACTTTTTTTGAAAACTTGATCATTCTCATTTATAACATGAAATATTAAGAAAAACTGTAAAATGGTGTTGTGAAATTAATTCTGCAATCCATATATGTGGTCCTCTGGAATCAATAAGATACTATTAATATTTAATCAATATTGTGGTTATACCTATTGCTATACAATTTTATTCAATAATTTTTTTAAAGATTTACCAAGCGAGCTCGGGAACGATATTCCTGTGGATGACCTTCCGATAGAGGAGCCTAACCCCACCCCAAGGCCTCTTCGGCGATCTCAGAGAATTCTTCAGGAGAGACAGAACAATGCAGAAAAGGAAATTATGGTAAATAAAATTATAAAATATTTACTTTACTTCCTATTGTTATTCAAGGTTCCCCCTAATCCTTGAAAGTCCTTAAGAACTCTTTCATTTTCAATTTCAAGGACCATTTAATACTCATTGGTTTTGACCTAAAATCGTTAAAACGTCATTGATATACAGAAAGTTTTGTACTGATGTTTTTCCTTAAATTTTATTTCATTATAAAATGAGTGTTCAATACTTGATTTGTTTTTTAAAAAATCAATTGTTTGGGGAATTTTTTTTGTGGTAATTATCAACTAACCTTTTATTAGTTATATCTCTTTGATTGCAACTACTTAAACTGCAAGTCCTAAAAATGTTGTTTAAATAATGTAAATGCAACTTCATAATAATTAATGTACCTTGCATTAAAAGAAATTTTTGTGTTAATACTTATGAATTTTGTCTTATTTGTACAAATGACACATTGTGATTAGATTGTGACATTGGGAGTCCTTGAAAAGTCCTTGGTTTTTATTTTGAAGTAAGAGTGGGAACCCTGTTCTTTAACATAAAGTTTTTCCCTTTATAACACAAAATCTTCAAAGAATTGTGGAAATAACAATGGTTTGAGAAATTATAAGAAAAGAACGAGGTTGATGAAGTATGATTAAATAGTCTGCCAACTTTATATAAGTTAAAAAACTAAAATTTAATTGTATTTTAATCGATGTAAGCATAAAATACACATTGCTACCATTATTCCATACCCTTTCGAATGGAGAAGAAAAACAGTACTATCATACTATTGTACTAAATATTTTTATAAATGTCTCTTGAATACTGAAATTTAAAAAAAAAATCACAATTTACTTTGCCTTCACATATCATAAGAAATGCTTTAGTGTTCCTCTTATTTAGTTTCACTGTTTTGGCAAATAAATATTTCCATGTTTTATCAGTGTAAAACATATTTAAATTTTGATTGTAAAATTCTTATTTCTGCAGTGTAAAATACTTATTTCATGCAGGGTTTGAAACTAGTAGTAGTAGAAATTAGCACAGTATTAGTAATCACTACGCAGTTAGGAGTTATAAAAAGAAGGAAAAAAAGAATAGGGCTAGTAGTCACTAGTCACAGAATGCGACTAGATCTTTCAATTTTGCAAACAAAGAAATAAATTTAGTTGTGTAATTATCGCACCTATTTTTTCATTAACTTTTTAAAAATGCTCCTACGCAATGTGTCTTTGCTCCTTGCATTTTAAGTTAGTAGCACAAATTGCTCCTAAATTTCTTTATCCAATTTCAAACACTGATTTCATGTTTATCAGTGTTGAAAAATTATTTCATGTTTCAGTGTAAACAATTATTTTATTTCATGTTTCAGCGTAAGGATGATCTCAGTGCTGTCAGGAAACCAATTGAGAAGAAATGTACCTGTGTTTTTCCTAAGAAATTACGTAAAGAAAATACTGAAAATGACCCCCCTGAATTGCCCCCTATATCTGATTTCTGTAACAATGCTTGTAAGTAGAAGGTGTAATTTTCTGTTGTTCAATGGATTAACAAGATTTTTAATCAGCTGGAAAGCATTTGCCTCAAATTGGCGGTTTCTAGATTTATTTGGATAGTTAATTAACAAATTATATCAGTCAATCAATACACTTCAATTTTTTAGCTTAAAAAATTGTTTGCTATCTGTATTAAAAAAAAATTATTAAATTTTATATTGCAGCAAATTTAAAATGCTTTATTGAATTAAACTTGGTATTTACTTAAATTTTTTGTCTTGGAATTTACTTAAATTTCTTATATAGCTAAAAGTTGCAAATTAAAATACCATGATTTTTAGATGAGGAAGTTATAAAATATCAAGAATTCATCCAATTTTGAATGATTGCAAGATAGATAGAATTTTTTTTAACCTTTCCCCTTTTTTTAAACCTTTTTTTTTTTAAATATCTATTTGAAAAAGTTTTATTCATAGAAAGAATAAAGATTAAAACTTTATCTATTTATACTAAAACTTGTTATTATTTCTTTTTGTACATTTTAGTTTATGGTTGTCCAATTCATGATGAATCACAGCATCCTGAAAAACCAACGCTGATGTTAAAATGCCTTCGAAACAATTCAAGGTGTGTGAATCTAATGGGTAGATATAACAAAAAGAAGAAAAGAGGTGGTAGAAAGGTTGGTTTAGTTTTTCTGTTAAATTAAAAATGTTTGTCCCTCCTGACCAATCAATATTATATATATTGAAAAATACTTAACTTTAACCATAATTATTAACTTGAATGCACTAAAGCAATATATTATGTTAAAAAATTATATGACATTAACAAAATATATTACTGTAGGATTACTTAGAGCCATGCACTTATTAGCTTCCACACTACGTTTATAACGTAAAAAGTGGAAGGTATTATAATCGTTCAGTGTGTCTGTCCGTCACCCACTTTCATAGCCCAAACTACAAATGCTACAGGCAAGTGTGATACATCCGAAAATTCAGTGCATCGAAATTAGAATACATTTAAAATTTCAGAAAAGAATTCGAATTCAAAGTACTTCAATTATGTAAATAACTTTAAAATTTAATGCTCATTTATAAAGAATTAATGCTGTGTTTGGCACCTTTTTACCTGTTAAACACAACTGTTGTGTGAAAGCGGGTTAAGTGACAGATTCTGTAACAAACCTACTTGTTTAAAAAAAAAAAGGAGGAAAACATTTTGAATGAATATCAATAGGCTGATGATATGAAAATATTAAATTAGTAACAAACTACTTAAAATTGACAATAATATAAAACTAGCAGTGAGGTTAAATAATTTTGGTGCTAGTTTTAAACCTTTTTTTTATCCTAAATTGTGAATATTTTAATGTGCGAAAAACAGTATACATCCCTTCTTACGGTTTAAAAGTCTAGCATTAAAGTTTGTCGAAAAGAAAATGGACCATTTACAGATCCTGTCACTTCTTTTTAATTAAAAGACATGTAACCAAACCCTGTAATGTATTTATATCATTTTAAAATTGTCTAATTGATTAGAAAAAGGAGGTGGAACCAGTTGAAGAAGAACCTGATGATGATGTGATTCATGAAGATCCTGTTGAAGAATTACTAGGTAGGCTAGATTTAGATTTACTGGGCTTGTTCCCCATCTTTTAATATAGAAAAATTTCATTTATTCTGGATATTTCCTTATTGGTCCCTGGAGCTAATACCGTGGTTTCTTCTGCAGTTAAGTTTTGGTTCCAAAATTACTTTATTTTTGTAGATCGATCATATAATTCTGATACTTTAATAATTATTATTGGGTACCTTTTCTGGCAATTATTCTGTCAAAAGAATCTATTGCCAAAGTGCAATTGAATTTGAAAAGAAAGTGGTGATTTTTGTTATGTATATTTAAATTAGCCAATGAAATACATTGGTCTGATAAGCTGTCAGAAATACAGTAATTTTTAATTTTCTTTGAATGGATGACCTACTTTGTGGCTTATCCGCTTTTAATAACACTGGGTTTGGTTGTTGTTTTGCTTCTGATAATTATCAAAATAGTATACAAAAGGCTAGGCTTTAAATTATCCACCCTCCATGTGCCCCTAATTTACTGGTAATGCAAGTTAGGTTTAAAAAATAAATGATGTATGAAACTACATTCCATAAAACTAATAAACATAAACATAGTGAGCTTGAAAATGCAAAATAGGTTTTCATGCTTTTAATTATGCATCTGATGCAGCCAAATATTTATTAAACCATCAAAGACAATTGGCAAGAAAATTTGCTCTTCGAAAATGTGCTTTCTGATCTAGTTTATCCAAATAAACAAAAAAGACCATGGTCCTGACTAATTTAGTAGGACAAACTGAGATACACAAAAAATGAATTTTAAAAGAACTTAGAGGTAATGTTTTTATTCCAAAATGAAGGGGTTAATGGTATTCACAAAGTCTTTGTTAATGGATTAAATAACCACAATTGTCTCAAATGTTATACAAAACACTTCTCTTTGTAATAAGTATTAACACTGTTTGTTAAATATGTTCTTATTGTTGGTTTTTATTATAGCACCTGAAATGGAAGGCGAAGCAGCCAATCCAGGCTTAGAGCATGACAATTTTGACATCATCAGATCGCCCAACGAATCCATGATAGGAGCAGTGGGAGAGGAAAATGCCATTGGTAATATTTTATATAAAACATATTTTGTCGCAAGAAAATTAAAAAGAATTGTTGTAGATAAGTTAGAATAAAATTTCTGTTTCAAAATTTCCTATTCTATATAGAACAACGTACCTTAAAGATACCATAAAGGAACATATTTTTATTTACTGAAAATATTTTTGTGAAATCCTGAAATAATTGACATAGTTAAATAATATCAATCAAAATGTTATTATTGTTTAACTCTTGTAATCACATGCATCCTTATTTAAACTTCCGGATACAATTATTCCCTGTAAAGGCGATAACGGTATGGCATGAAATATTGTTTATAGAACTGAAAAAAAAATTACCATTAAAGTTTTCATAATTATTCCATAACAAAACTGATAAAGATAAAAAAAAAAATGTATTCAATGTAGGAAGCCTAACTACAGTAATATTTCAATTGCACTTTACAAAATGTTTTATGTTTGTTCTCCACATTATTATAATGCTGTGAACTTGTTTAACTTGAAACTTAATTTAAAATGTGCTGTTAAATAGTCAATTTTATTAAAGGTAATCAAAGATATTTCAATGCTTTCTTCAAATTCATGTTAACAAGGTTTGACTCGATATAAGGGTTTGGAAGTACCTTTAAAAAAATTTCTGAAAGAGCCTAAAAGCCATTATACATTACAAGCTTTAAAAAAATTATTGAATTTTGTACATATCAGGTTAATTATTCCTAAAGATCTTTGAATTTGCCCAATTATTGCTTCAAAAACTTTTTAAATGTCAATAAAACGTCTCTAACTTTTGCTGAAAGTTTTAAGTGTCTTGTGGTTACTGCAGGGGTCGCAGACGTCCTATATGTCCTATAAATCCTATATATTTTTTAAAATCGGAAAAAAACGTCCTATATTGTCCTATATTTTACAGTTGTCCTATATATCCTATATTTCTGTATTGATTCAATCTATATTTTCGTTTAATTTACTGTAACGGCGTCGTTCGTAGACATTTTTTATATTTCTGATTGCTTTTCGATTGTTTTGATATCGCGTGAGTTTCGGGATAGTTGGATCGCGGGAGTTTCGGGATAGTTGGATCGCGGGAGTTTCGGGATAGTTGGATCGCGGGAGTTTGAGACAGTTGAATCGCAGGAGTTTTGGGACAGTAAGATCGCTGGAGTTTTGGGACAGTAAGATCGCTGGAGTTTCGGGACAGTATAGAAGCATCACCGGAGTTTAGGGATACTAGGATCGCCGGAATTTCGGGATACTAGGATCGCCGGAATTTCGGGATAGTTGGATCGCGGGAGTTTCGGGACAGTTGGATCGCGGGAGTTTCGGGACAGTTGGATCGCTGGAGTTTCGGGATAGTTGGATCGCGGGAGTTTCGGGATAGTTGGATCGCGGGAGTTTCGGGATAGTTGGATCGCGGGAGTTTCGGGATAGTTGGATCGCGGGAGTTTCGGGATAGTTGGATCGCGGGAGTTTCGGGATAGTTGGATCGCGGGAGTTTCGGGATCGCTGGATCGCTGGAGTTTCGGGATAGTTGGATCGCCGGAGTTTCGATACAGTTGAATCGCGGGAGTTTGAGACAATTGAATCGCGGGAGTTTTGGGACAGTAATCGCTGGAGTTTCGGGACAGTAGGATCGCTGGAGTTTCGGGACAGTAGGATCGCTGGAGTTTTGGGACAGTAGGATCGCTGGAGTTTCGGGACAGTAGGATCGCTGGAGTTTCGGGACAGTAGGATCGCTGGAGTTTCGGGACAGTAGGATCGCTGGAGTCTAGGGACAGTAGGATCATAGTGGAGTTTCGGGACAGTAGGATCATAGTGGAGTTTCGGGACAGTATGATCGCTGGAGTTTCGGGACAGTATAGAAGCATCACCGGAGTTTAGGGATACTAGGATCGCCGGAATTTCGGGACAGTATGATCGCTGGAGTTTCGGGACAGTATAGAAGCATCACCGGAATTTCGGGATAGTTGGATCGCGGGAGTTTCGGGACAGTTGGATCGCGGGAGTTTTGGGACAGAAGGATCACCTCTGGTTTGGGATAGTAGAATCGTTAGAGACTTGCGCGATTACGTGCGGATAAATATGTTTATTACTCTATATATAAATGTTATACTCTAATTTTTGTCCTATATATTTTTTTAAAAAATCCTATATATCCTATATGTTTTTTTAAAAAATCCTATATGTTCCCAATTTGTCACTTTGACCCCTGTTACTGTTAACATTTGGCAACCTAGACTTTAATCCACTTTAGGACTTTAAAATGTTGTTGTTGGTCTGCAACTTTAACAATTTGTCATCTATTGGAAGCTATTCTTAGAATGAAAAAGTTAACTATTTAAAGAAAAAAAAATGGTTTTGTATTGCATACAATTAAAATGATACAAGTTCTCCAATCATCCTCAATGCTGTCTATGGCAATGCCAATATTTCAAAAATTTATATAATTGAGTTCCCACGCATAGAAATTGGTTTCAATATTTTTCCGGTAATGTATGACTATCAAAGAATAAAAAATACTGTTTTTTAGTAAAAATTTAAAATCATGCATTAGAGGGTTAAGTTCGAACCTTATGTAAGCATGCACCACCCTTTGTCTCGCTACATACTTGTATTCCATAACAGCTGATGAAATTCCGATGGAAGACCCCATCGCAGCTTCAGCCCCTGTCGGTGCGATTCTACCCGCGCCAGTGATGGACATTACAGCTAATTACATCAGAGATCAGCAGAGGGAAATGGAGAACTTCAGAAACGAACTGGAAAAGTTCAAGATGACCTCTGACACCACTGAGAAAGTCCGCAGTTGGAAAAAGGCCCTTTTGCCCTTCTTGAAGGAGATAGTAAGTTTGTTATATTATGGTGTCATATAGTCAAGGAAATTTAGATAAATGTAAAATTATTTTGTATTAGCAATTGTTTATAACTTTGTAAAAATTTGGTTCCATGAATCACCTATAGGCCTTATTGTTATAAAAAGTATTTACAATATATTAATAAAAGTAGTTAGATTACAGAAACGGTCACTTAGAAATTCTTCCATGCAAATTGTATGTATCTTATTAATAACAGCACCAAACACATATTTAGTTGAGTATTAAACTTTCAAAAAAAAATTGTAAAAATTAAATAATTATTCCTTATGTTTGCTAAACTTATTTATTTTTTTAAAGAATAAATTTGTAGTATTGCTTACATTTCAATCAAAGTAAAACATTTAATATCAACAAACAAAATTGAGAATATCACCTTTTTTCAAAACATGCATCTAAACTAATAAAAAAAATTTAATAACACTTAAAAAAAGCTTTGAAAAAACACCTGAGAAATAATTTTTTATTAATATGTCACTTTTTTTATTCATTAAATAAATTATAAATAAAAAATTATGTCTGTTTTTAAAAATTAGAAATATAGAGTGCCTTGTGCCTCTTTCAAAACAAAAATTACAAACCATCAAAGAATCTCATTGAGACATTTATATGTCGTTATTCAAAGCTAATTTATTGGCATCGATTAAATTGATGTTTTGTTTCATGTTCCTAATTTACTTTTTTTAAAAAAAGAAATGATTTAATAAAAGGATCTGAAAATCACTTTTAAGCTTTTGATTGTAGATATCAGTCATTTGTTTGTTTAAAAAAAATGTAGCATAAGGTGAAACACGTTTTGGAGGTCTTGCAAAATACTTTTTTTGCAGTTTTTTTTTTCAGAAGTAAATTTTAGTCATTTTCAGGGTTCATACGCCTCCTGAAATTCCTGAAAAACTCAATTTCAATTTTTTTCTTCTAAGGGCCCTTATAACTCCTGAAATTTGTGTCTCATCTCCGCTTTTTACTTCTCCTGAAAAAACGATTTTATTCGGAATAAGTCTACTGCACATGCACAGTAAAAAAATAGAGTTCAGACATTGTGATAATAGTTAATGTTCCGGAATACACCATACAACTCTTTGGACGATTTTTTTCCCTTCTGTTTCGTCATTTGGAGTGCAGTGAAGTCACTAGACTAATACGATAACAAGGAATAAAATTGAATATGTTTGTTTATTATCTCCTGAATTTACATTGCTGCACTCCTGAAAAACTCTTTAGAAACTCCTGAATTTCACTATCATAGAGTATGAACCCTGCATTTTGTATTCTTTTAAAATGCTAGAATGTAACATTAATTACAAAGAAATTAACAAAACATTTAAAAAGCTTGTTTGTGCATTCACAGCACACAAAAAAAAACTGTATTCTTTGTTCAAACAGCATTAACATCAATTTAAATCGATGCACCCCTCAGCAAATATTAAATGTATTTTAAAAAATTCCCTGCAACACGCACTTTTAAATTGTTTGAAAAATATATTTATATACAGAATATATGACATATCATAACTTAACCCCCTCAATATAACTTAAATCTTATATTTTGTACCCCAATTAAACTTAATAACTTAAATTATCTTTCTGTATCCTTAATATCACTTAGTACTTTAACATCCCAACCACACCTGTCGGCGACAAACAGTCGCTTAGATCAATT
This sequence comes from Oedothorax gibbosus, assembly GCA_019343175.1. Lineage (NCBI taxonomy): Eukaryota > Metazoa > Arthropoda > Arachnida > Araneae > Linyphiidae > Oedothorax > Oedothorax gibbosus. Next base: position 20,593,711 of record CM033276.1, on the reverse strand, counting down.
CGTTCCCACAGAAACTATTTAGTCAGCACATATTTTTAATTGATCTTTCAACTCTCCCATGGATGTAATTGGTCAGTGAAACAGAGCACGGATGTTTTCGCCATTTTTTGTACACATTCGATCACACTCTTTCGTGACTGCAGACGTCAAATCAATCTCTTCCTGAATCCCGATGAATAAGTCTTAATAAAAGATCTTTAATTTTTACGAAGTTTCCCTGTCGACTTATTTGACATATATATGTATAAAATTTTGGCTAGGGTCTCAGGAGTATGATGGTTTATATTTATTTTATCTATTTTTCTCTTTTTTTTTCCAGAACATCAGGGAGAAATTTAACATCAATCAGTACAGCTCTCGTATCATCAACGCCTTTCCTGACACCAATCGGCGTCCGTCCATGCTGTTAGAGAGACAAAAAAGTGGAATTATCGAAACTTTAAACAATAAGCATCTACTTTCTTGAACTCTTAGTTTTTTATTCACTGGTAGTTTAATAAATTTTTGATTTTGCAATTATTTGCAAAATAAATTTGGGTTTTTGAAATCAAATTTGTTGCACATTTGAACATTACAAATTTAAGCTTATTGTCAAAATGTCACCATAAAATTGCAATAAGTAAAATTTACATCGTTGAAATTGCAAACTTTCGAGTATGGTCTTAATTTGATAGTAATTTTGAGAGCTGATTTTGGCAATAAAAACGTAACTAAGTCATGAAAATCATGTAATTTGGGATTGTTCATTTTGGCAGAATCCTTTATGAAAAATGTTCTAATAGGTGATACACAATGCTATCAGTACAGTGGTGTACTGACGTGCATTTTGTCCATTAAAACATTTCATCACATGCATCTCAAGTGCATTTGATCCCTCAGATTTCTTAGCATATTACTTCCTAAATTTGAATTTCATTTAACACTTAAATAACTAAAAGTGATTGAATGAAGGCTGATTGTTAAAAACATGAAATCCACATTTTACAAATTCTTTGTTTTTTTATACTTATATTGAAAAAATTATAGTTTATTTATGTATTAAATACATTTTGATATCTGTTCGAATTTCTACTGAATAGCATTGTTCAAGTTTTAAGCAGTTTATAATGATATTAGTAAAATGCATACGAAAATTCGGCTCGAGGATTTGGTCTTAATTTTGCGAGATATTGAGATTTATTTTGATAAATGTCAATTTTGAAAGATATTAATATGTAATGAATTTCAAATGTATAATAAATTGCATATTTTGCCATAATTATTTAGCGTGTAGAGATTTTAATATAATTTTATTATTGGAATATAACTTAAATCAATAATGTGATAGGTTAACGGGTTGTACAGATCTGGTATAAACTTTGTTTTTTAAATATTGCAAGCGTAACCCTTATTAAAAGAGGGAAGCAATAGCAATAAAGACACAATTAGAGAAAAAAAAGCCTGGAATAATTAATCAAAGAAAACTTTAATACAATAAGCATTACTTTCTGCAATAGGTTTATATTTTTCACTTTTTTAATAGCATATATTTTGAAATCATTTTATGGTGCAATAATTTATTTTTAAAATAAATTTGTGCACATGCACATTAAATTAAGCCTATGTAAAAATTGTCCACACAAACATTATAAGTAGTTTACTATGTTTGTTGTCAACTGTCGAGTTGTCTTAATTTGAATTTTTTTTTATTTGAGATGCGATTAATGGAGTCACATGAAAAACTGCTAACTTAGTCATGAGAAGTCCTGAATTTGGGATTGTTTATTTTGGCAGAAACCCTGTATATGAAAACTGGTGATTCTATATGTGTGTAACTACTGCTAACGTAACAGTGAATATACATGAAACTTGCATTTTTCCATAAATATTTTTCACACAAATGCTCCTACATAATGTGCATTTGATCCTCGATTTTTAAGTTAGTAGCACCTGTTACTCCTAAATTTTTTAATTCAATTTCTAACACTGAACAGAACCAAAAGGTGGGAAAATGGTAATGTTGTAAAAAAAATGATAAATTAATGGGTAGCATTCTATAGTTTTATTATAGCTTTATATTCAAAAAAAATTATGCAGTATTCTAGGAACCTTCGTAAGAAAAAGAGAGTTGAGGCCTGTCAAGAAAGTTTGTGAGCCACGAATGCTTGCAAAAATAAGTATTTAAGCAAGTAATAATAGTAATATATTAGTAACAAGCAACAAAATCTCAGAAAGCAACTTAAGTAATCTATGGGTTTATAATTTTTTGTACTGAGAATAATGTATGGATTCTTTTGATATATATTGCAATGGAAAATATTCAATAGTTATAATGATGTCAAATGATATTTCATTGACACAAAATTCATTATCAATTTTAGCATTCTCCAAAGTCTCATTTGAATATTATTTTTCGGCATTATAAATAATTTTTTATAGTGAAATTATAACTATATGCTCATTATACTCTATATATCAAACACAGGGTGGTAACAGAACCTGGAAATCAGGGAATTCTCAGGGAACTTTTTAATTCTGGAAATATCATGGAATTCTCAGGGAATTTTTCAAATTTAGCAAAATATCAGGGAATTTTTTTCCATTTCGGATTATTTAAACAGCAGGTTTAGATTGTTCTTGCGATCACTATACTAGCAGACACTTCTTGATCAAACGAAAGTATTCTGGTTGGTCCGATTGGCCTGAACCGGAGCTACAAACGTAAACTCGACTATCTACCTATCACACAGAAGCAAAAAACTGTCAATTATTATCAAACGTCAAATATGCTCCAAAGTCTCAACACTGCGTATGATGTCGCCCTTAACGGTTACTTTGGGTGCCTACTCAGGTGACAGCTTGTCACTTGACTGTGGTTCTAAATTACGACGTCCGTTGCCAATAGCTCTCGTGTAGCTCTAGTATGACAATGATTCAAACTAAACTTAACTAAAAAGTAATTGTTAAATCAGGGAATTTTTTATGAAAGTATCATGGAAATATCAGGGAACTTTTTTTCCAGGATTTTGTTACCACCCTGAAACATTTTTAACTCCTACATGCACAAAAAAACTCTATAACTACTAAAAAGACAAAAATAAATCAAAAACATGTTTTTCAGAACTAGAATTTATTATTCAATGTTGAAAAAAACAGTCTGTTGAAGCTCCGTAAAATACATACGCTTCTTCTTTTTGCCCCGGGTCATCAAAGGTATCTTTAGGTGGTTGGTTTCAATTTTATTTATGCTACACTTGTCTAATTGAAGTAAAATCAGTTATTTTTTAAACTTAATTTTAAAAAGGGTAGGTACATTAAATTATATCGTAACTTTATTATGAAACTAAACCTGTTGAACAATCTAATTGTTTTCCTATAACTCCTTCAAGGCCAATGTTGGAAACGTGGACATTCGAAATGAGCCGAGAGAAGATGGCAGCGAGGAAGATGACATTGTGATAACCCTGCTCTCAAGGAAAATGCACCATTTGGAGCTGGAAGAATTCGGACATAATACTGGCGAACACTCATAAGTTTGTCCCATATAAAATTCAAAAGACACTTTTAATCATAATTTGATGTATAAATCCTGTATAAAATGTCATTGCTGAACTGCTCTTTCGGGGTCTGTATATACTTTCGCAAGATTCATGTATAGGTTTTGCTTAATGTGAATTTTAAATATTGTTGGCGATGTCTTGGTTCTGTTGAAGAAGGTTTATTGTAGTTTTAAAGTCGTACCATATTGAATAAAAAGTGTCTTTAACTTGGATCTCATGGGTTGAAACTTTTAACAGAAAATCCTACATATTAGCAAAAGTTGTCCTGTAAAGTTAAGAAGAATTTTGTTATATAAATCTATGTATATACCTTTTTTGGCTGTTCTTGTAGTTTCCAATGTGTTAAGTGGTTATTTATTATGTTGTATTTTTAGTCAGTATATCAAATTTTGTTTTATATTTTTAATAAAATATTTTGACAACAGTCACTAAAGCCATTACTGACCAGTTTTGACTGTGAGTGTCCGAAATGTGATGAATGTCCGAAACATTATCTAAACAACCAACAAAAGATTTCAGAAATCAAATTTATTCATACAAATGTCAGTTTTGACTTCATATTTATAAACAAATACATATTTTTTTCTGTTCAAAATACATTTTAAAAAAAACCTAAGGATACATAATGCAATGGAACAAAAAAATATAAGAGCACTTAAAAATTCAAATTGGCAACGAAACACTTATATTTATAGTTGATGTTTCTTGTAGTTGAGTTTATTAGCAGAAAATATGTATTTGTTTATAAATATAAAGTCAAAAGTGGCTTTTGAAAGCATAATTTTGATCTCCAAAACTTTTTTTTAGGTTGTTTAGAAAATGGTCAAACATACACAGTAAAACATACATTATTTCCATATGCATTGTTTATGTACTAACTTTTTTTAATATTTCAAGGTTAGAAACTTGAAAGTTATGATTTGTTTTAAAACTTCAACCGACTGCCATTAAAGTGTGCATTTTTATTTTGTTTTGTTTTTTCATTGCATTATAGATCTTGCAATGTCCTGTGTTTAAAACCAAAATATTGTTCCTTTGATAAACTCTGAACCACAGCTTAAAGGGAAGCTGGTAGTGTGGTGTTAGTTAATTAAAAATTTTCTTAAGTAGCATAGTTTATTAATGATTTTTTAATAATTGTTTTTAATTAAATTGTAAAAACAATGAATTTTGATATTACTAGTTTCATTTATTCAGAATGTTAATGAGAAGGTACTTAAAGATTTTAGGAAAATAAACCTCTGTTATTTGTACTGCTATTGAAATATATAAAATAGGATCTTATTTTTTTATTAAAAAAATATATATTTAACTTGTTAAACGTTGTAAATACTAAATAACTTAATTTCTATTAAAAATTTAAACAAATTTAGTTTAATTCAAATAAAATATAGTATTTCACTAAAAGAATTTTATAATTGACTTAGACTAATAACATTCTTCCTAAAAGAATAAAGTTAAATAAGTTCATTAAATTGTCTTTATTTTTGTTTCTTGGCAATATTTTTATTGTAATGTATTATGCACATTTAATTTCATCCATGTTACTATTTGTGGCCCCTAGTTATTTGAATACTTGTATGCAAAGGATTATTAGGATATATTTATTCTTCAAGTTGAAGGATCTATTATTTAAAGACCTCAGTACAAAATTTCAATTTTATAGCTTAGAAGTTTATAGTTTTAAAATTTGATAAAATATTTTTGCTTTTACTAAATAATAATGCAAATCCTTTATCGTACTAATTAGAACTAATTTTCTTAGATTTTAATGTAGGCTATCCATGTTACACCATAACTTTTATCCAAATTCAATGAAGCTTGAAATTAATAAAACATTTGTTTAAATTTCGCAATTCTGAATGAAACCCCACTTGAAGACAATGTAAAAATATTTTTGATTAAAAGGGAATTTTGCATTTAATAATTTTGCATAAATGTATTAAGTGGTAAAAAAATAATTTACTAAATGTTATGAAGACAATTAACAGATAGTTTGCTTTTTAAAAAAAATAAACTATGTTTCTATTCATATTTTTCTTTTCGTGAGGATTCTTTTGTATTGTATATTTTAAAACTTTTATCCGCTATTTTAATTCTTAATTGTATATAGTTAATGTATTCATTTGTTGTTGTTAAATAAATGTTCTTTGTAAGAACTATTTAACTTATTTTTGTTCTTTTGATTTTTACTCAAATGAGATTTTTCTAAATACCTACTAAGTTCCAATTTAAAACAAAACAAATGGTTGTTTGAATTAACATCCACTATCTAGAGCTGTACGAGAGCTACTACACATTTTAAACAATTTCTGTAAACACTTTGTTTGCAATAGTATAATAAAACTTTAAATTATTGATATTTTAATGCTATTCTTAATATTTCCTGTAATTATATTATAATGCTCCCCTAAAAAAAATAGTACGGCTCCAAAAACATCTTTTCAAACTTACATGTTCGTCTCTTTCAATGAAAAAGATAGTCGTCCACTGAGTCTATACTGTTTACATGATTTTCTTAACCCATTAACGACAGTTAGTAAAAATATTTTCCATGTAAAAAAAGTTTTCTGTTTAACAGTTTAACTAAATAATCAAAATATAAGACAAAGAATATTGTACTGGTACTGAACAATTTATATGTAGGACAAAAAAAAAAACGAAATTTAAAAACTTAAAATTTAACCCATTTTTATTCGACAAGGAAGGTACTAATGGCAGACAGCGTTGACAAAGGCTGATTGGTTGGCGAATTAATTTTGTGAAATAGCTTTTTCTGAGTGATTAATGAATTGACTTAAGTGTACACTTGTTTTCACTGCCCATGGTATTAAAATTTTAATTTCGAACTAAAAAATTTAATTTTTTAAAAATTATAAATGCATAGCAAGTGATTATAAATGACTCCCCCTTACTTCAAATTCTAAAATTCAGTAAAAATATATTTTTTTGTATTATGTGTGTTGCTGAGTGGAAAACTTGATAGTCTGGTGACGGGTTTATCCGTCTGTATTCCTCAGAGGTCTAATCAATCAGTATCGTCGTGAGACTGTGGATAAGGACCGGGGAATCAAGCCTTTCGATGACGGAGTTACTTGTTTGAGACGGTATTCTAATTCCGACGCATCCTGTCTAACGGATGAGAAAAACCTGGTGACGAAAAGGGAGGCATGTATTTTTAGACAAAGAACCTCAGAACAGCAACAGAGAAGGTAGGCATACATTTTGTCCCCGTTCGAGCGTATTTTTCATTATGAATACTCGATGTTTGTAAGTACAATTTGATCCGAAAAATAATGATACCTGTGCAATATTTTATATGCGGCACGGCACATTGATGTTTGTGGATAACTAAAAACAAAATTTTGTTAAGCGTGTGAAAGTGACAAGATTTGAACAAACCTTTAGATGATGATAAGTTACGCAGTCATTTTATTGTGGTAATGTTTTTAGGAGTTAAAACAAGCATTTACTTTATTGAAAATGTCATATTTCAGTTTTCAGTGTAAATTTTGAGTCGTTAATATTACTGTAAATAAGATAACATTACTTTAAACTTCTTATTTTTCCCCATGAAAAACCTGATGGGTTTCTAAACCAAGCCCAAGCTAATTCAGACCTTTGCGATCGACTGTATATTGCAAGAGCATAAACAGACCATAATACTGTTAAAAATGAAACGCTAAGTTTCACCAACGATTGTTGTTTTTTGCTTCTTACAAAATCTGAAACAAGTAGGTTTTTAACAGAATCTGTCACTTAACCCGCTTCCACACAACAGTTGTGTTTAACAAACAGGTAAAAAGGCGCCAAACACAGCATTAATGCTAAATTTGGCTAGTTTCATTTATTTTATTTCGAAGATTCAATAATTATTACTTATCGTTTGCAAAAATTAATTTATATGTCAAAGAATAGATATGTAATATTCATCGCTTTTAAATAGAATAAAAATATTTTATATCAACATACAAAGAATCTCGTAGTGAAATATATTTGACGTTTGACGTCATTTCAAACTGATCGATGTCGCAAAATTAAATTTATTTTAATTTAGTGTCAAAAAGAATTAAAGTTTCTCGAGCGATTGTTGCGAATGACAATGGTGATTTCATTTTAATGAATAAAAATGGCCTATGCTTTTTAAATGAGCATTAAATTTTGCAGTTTTTTAAATAATTGAAGTATACTTCGAATTCTTTTCTGAAATTTTCAATGTATTCTAATTTCGATGCGCTGAATTTTTTGACGTATCACACTTGTCTCCGTAGCATTTGTAGTTTGGGCTATGAAGGTGGGTGACGGACAGACAGACGGACTGAACGATTATAATACCTTCTACTTTTTACGTTATAAACGTAGTGTGGAACATAAAATGGTCCAATCGAATACTCAATAGATGGCGAAACATCACTACAGAAATTGTTGCTTAATTCTACTGGGATTTTTTTTAGTAAAACCTACCACGAAATTTGTATCAGTGTATTTAAAATATATTTTCTATAAACTCATCGAAAGAATTTTTCAACTGTAATAAATCTAATAATGTAATAAATGGAAAGAATTTTTTAACTGTGATAAATCTTAAACTGTAATAACTCCCTTTTAAAGTGTAAAAACTCAGGAGCGGGGGCTATATATCGTTTGCTTAGCGCCGAAAAATATTAATTGCGTAAAATGGGATTTTATAAAAAAAAATAATAAAAGGGCGATTGCTTTTAACTACATCATAAACAATTAAACATTACACTGTACCCTAGTAGCAATTTTTCATCGACCGATAATCGAATTTTCATCGTTCACCGGTGAGCCGATGAGAATTCGAATATCTGATTTTCGTTGAAAATTGCCCGATTGCTCGATAACTGCTCGGTTCTGTCCGCTCGATCGAGCAGCCTAGGATGAGTTTTCCGATGAGATTCCGATCAAAAGTCAAGAAGAAATCGATAAGAATCCGATGAGTAATAATCGAAATCTCATCGTCCGATGGAATTTCGAACACTTTCCGATAAAATTCTGAACAGTTTACGACATGTTAGTACAAAAGGTTTAAACGAGATGGCGCCACTATTTTTTCTGTTAGTCAGGTAATACTTCGAAGTTTAGGAGGAGGAGGACAGAACCAACAATCTCGGGATCCGCGCTTGTGACTTGCAACGAGGCGTTAGTCCTCTCGGCTATGGAGGCTTGCAGGGTGATTGCGTTTAAATAAAGACCTCAAAAGGCTGATCGTTAAAGAAGTTTTATGTTATTGATTAAGAAATTTTAATTTAAATTTTTCTTTTACAAGTTGCAAATTCCTTTTAAATATTAATTTAAGTTAACAATACTAATAGAAATATGTTTAATTTAAATATAACTCTTGGTAACTTACGTATTGAAAAGTTGTTTGGTGCATAATATTTATTCAAAAATCTATTTTCTTTAAGTTAAGTTTTTCAAAAATTAATCAAGGCCAAAAAGTTAAAAATTAATTTCCAAGTAAATAAAAGAAATAGTTATCACACAGTAAAAATATTTATCTTCGCAAGCAATTAAAAATGTTGCGTGTATATATAAGTAAATAAAAAATAACTATTACCAGTTTGAACATAATAGCTTTCGGATATGAAGTTTTCGAAATAATTTAACGCAATTTGTATGTACTAAAATAAAAAAAAGCCACATTTTTGGTTTCTTATCGTTGCGATATCGATTCGTCATAATTTTCCGATGAAACGTACATTGATTGAATTTTCACCTTTGACCGATATCGAATCGATGACTTTTATCGATAGAATTTCGTTCACCGATTGCCGATATCGTCTCGTGCACTTTCGGAATACGGATGCGATCACCGGTGAGTTTTCGCTGAATCCGATGAACGATCGATGATCGATCGAGCAAATTTCGAGAAACAATGCTACTAGGGTAACGCATGTATTTCTTTACAAAATCTAACCTGAAAAACACGTGAGCTAACTTGAAATATCATATTGAGTTATAAATCTGAAAAACTACCAATTTGCTCGTTGATAGCAGCTCACGTTATCAAACCCTGTCACAATGCCCCGTAATTTAATACGTTTAAAATGAAAATAATCTTCAACCTCGAACTTGTTTATCCATTCTTTGTAACTGGGGTTGTGATGCTTGGCACCGTAATCCTACTTCGAACGAACCAGGTTAGTTTTAATTATCGTCGGGCTAGAGCTACACGAGGGCTATTACCAAAACGTCAATGTTGTTGGAAAACATAATATTTTGTCTTATTCTGAAAAATGAAGCGATATTGTGGATGTGGACAGAGAAAAGCTTTAGTTCTACTGAAAGAAAAAGTTTGTACACAACAGTCGTTTTAGTAAGGTAAGAAAATATTGTTCAAAACAAATGTAATTCCAGAAGGGCCAAGAATGAAAACAATACCGCTGGAACAGTTGCACTCACGACGTGAAAATTGCCCATTGAGAAAATATTCCGCATAATTAAGAAATATTTTGGATTTAGGAATTTCTCAACATTCTAATTCGATTAAAAAATAATAAATGCTATACTTTATAGCTCATTGTGTATAATTCAATTCAACACTGTTCGGATTTCGAAGCGAAGAAAATAAACTTTACGCCAGATGACACTGAAATTTTAATAACTTTAGTTCAAGAAAAAAAGGAATATATTGGAAAATAAGAAAACTAATGCCTTATAAAAATTATCAATATGTGTATATGTATAAATCTTTAACCAAAACTTTAACCTGCTAATTATATTTTACAGTGGCAAATACATAGTAATATCCCCCTGTTATTCGTATTTTATTATTAAAGTTGTAAGCATTTTTGTTCATAACTACCGCAGCACACAACTTTTCAAACAGTTAAAGATACGTTATTAAATAAAAAAAAATAATGTTAATTACAAATAATCATTAAAGAAACGGATAGAAATTGGATTTTGGCTAAATAGTTGTACTATATGTTTTATTTAAATTTTAAACTCTGTTTTGTATCTTCTAGAGAAAAAAAACCCTTTGTGCGATATTTTTTAACTGCGCAATTTTTTTTTAAATATATATTTTTTATTTTACTTGTTTTCATTTAATCGGAACATTTATTTCAGAGCTTTATCATATTTTCTAGTTATAACAACATTCATATTCAAAATTAAAAGAATTCTTGAACGATAATTTTCATGTTTATAGACAAGTTCAACTGTGCTAGCTGCAATACAAGTAGATATGTCGAAGACATTTTACTATTAATTTCATTTATTCATGAATACATCGTTTCAAGTATTTAAAATATATATCTTGTTTGATACACAAGCACATATTCGAAAAGAGGCTGGGCTTAAATTGAAATTATTGTCAGAACTTTTCGTCGTCTGTCTTTAAAAGTCACCAAAGCAAAGTATTATGCTCTCTCCGATTTTTTACACTTCATACTCTGAATTTTCTTCCGATGATAATTCATCTTACATAAAGATAGCGATGCCAAGGGCCAAAATACGACGCACGCGGATCCATTCTGAAGTCCGAATCACAGAATGTTTGACACTTGTTGAATGTTGACCGTCAACACCACACAGAGGTGCCGATCCCCCAGAGCTAACGACGCACCCCCCCCCCCCCCTCAAAACCTTACCTTGAAACTCGAATTCAATCACCAATACATTCAAAGCAAGACCAGTATCTCCCTACTGTTTCTATTTCTAAAGCAATCATTTAGTTATTTTCGCTTCGTGTCTAATTTGGCGGGAAAATGACTTGATTATGTATGCTAAGCCAGATATATTATCCGAAGGTCATTGATTCATCGAAATTCGAAATGTTATACAAATCCGAAAGATTTATCATTTATGATGTCTGCTGTAAATGCTATAGCAGGAATGTTTATAGGAAATAATTGTCAGCACATTGCTTTCTTCGACGCCGGGCCTCTTAAAATAGAATATTCTCATTTTTAAGATTGTTAAAGATTTTCGTTTCGATTACGATTTTATTATGTGATTTTTTAAAAATTAGAAAAATTCCAAACAAGTTTTTGTTAGAATTTTATATTTTAAGTTAGTTTTTATGTTGTTAATAATAAACAAGAAGTTCTGTAGGCACTAAAACATAGAGGTGGACGGACAAAAGACGGTATACCAACGGATGGACAAAATGCAAAAAATATCGGCTCTGTTGTCATATCCTTAAAACAAAAACAAAATGAATGTTTTTTTAATCGGATAGTTAACTTTTGCTATCTAGTAAGATTTTTTTTAAAAATCCTTATAATGATGATTTTTAAATTTAAGCGTTTGTTACATTAAACGTTTCTCATAACAGCTGGGGGCCAGCACGTTTTCATAAACCAGCATCTCAATTAGACTTATAATTCAATTGATTACTGCACACATTTCAATGTTGTTTGAGTATTAAATGCTTGATGCCTTATTACATTAAAACTATGGTTCTTTGTATTGAATAAAAAATAAAGTGAGTTTAATTATGCAAAAAATGCAATTCTGCAACCATTTTGCGGGCTAAATGACGATATGACGATGTTTAGAAGAAGGGAAATCTTCAACAAGCAAGGGGGCGTCCATAAATTACGTGACTTGTTTAAGGGGGGCGGGGTTCCAGCAGAATATCACCAAATCAGGGGGGGGGTCGTCAAATATCGCGTTATTTTTCCCCGTAAAAAATCAAAGTAAAATTGCAATAAAATGGAGCAAAATTCCACCAAAAAAAATTTCTGGATTTAAAAATTGGCACAAAATCTTACATGATAATATTTATCGCGGCTCTCCGAACTGTACTAAAAAGTTTTAGGTGAAAAGAACGACCCGTTCTTTTATATGGATTCTATTGGCGTTCCCTTCTTTCTTCTCTTATTATTAGTTTCAAGTCAGATCAAAGGACACGTGTTCAAATTTGTTTCACACTTCACAAAGAAAAAGAAGACTAATATGCATCGTTTCCAATGTACTTTCTCACCATCATCCGACGATGCAGCTGCTGTTTTGACTATCCAAGCTTGGGGTTGGCACGATTTATTATTTGTTTTGAAGATTCCTGAGTATCAAACGTCCAAATATAAAGTTTCGGTTGCAGAAAAAAAAAGGCGTATCCCGGGTCTGGGTGTCTTCTTTTTTGATGACTCCATTCCGCAGAATTCTGTTCTTGGTGTGTGTGTGTGGGGGGGGGGGGGGGGGCAATTACTTAAAAAGAATAAGGGTTTGTTAAGGGTTTTTTTTAGCCAAAATAAGCCGTTTATTATTAAATTTTAGTAAAAAAATCAACCCCCCCCCCCTAAAATTTCAACGACGCAGTCTGCGTCGTTGACCCCCCCCTTTAGGCACCCCTGACACCACAACGGGTGACCTTTTCGACCACCGTCTTATTCTGTTACGAGGTGACGCGTGACGTCAAATGGGACGTCACGACCAGTTTCGTGCGGCCGCTCGATTCTGTCACCTGTCACCAGACTGCTAGGAAACAAGGCTTTACAGTTCTAAAATACGTGTATTAACTCTCTCGCTCAAATTCAGTTCTATAAGGAACCCTGCCCCTGAAATATATTTAAATAATAATTAATGGGAATATTTCTTATGACGTCACGCTTTCTAAACTGCGATTTCATAGGCTGTTTCGTTTTCTTTGAAAAAGTGTTGAAGCAGCTCATTTGTTTAAAAAATGTCACGCGATCCAAACTGCGATGCCATTGGTTGTTTTGTTTTTTGTGGCAAAGTGTTGAAACAAGCCCATTATCAAAAAATTTAAAAAGAATTTTTAAAAATTTTATTATGATCAAAATGAATAATTCGAATCGAAAGAAAGAATAAACTTGAAAATATAGATCAGTTTTTGTAAATTTTAAGACTTTATTTTAATTATACTTTTTTAGATTAGAAACAAGGTTTGACTTAAGTTAGTATTAAAAAAACAATGCTTCTGAGGTGACGAATATTTTTTTTAGGTGAATAATATTTTTAAATACCCTTCCAAGCAAATTGTTTTGAAATTTTTTTAATCATACACACGCTTTATTTAACAATTGAAATCGTACTAGCAGAAGAAAGTAAATTTTCATCGAAAACCTGAAACTTGAGATTTGATTACGTTAATACGTAGTGATAACTCAAAATGAAAATTTTTTTATATCGAAATATTAGTTAAACATAAATTTTTAACATAGAGGGCAGCATGAACACATGAACTTCAGGTTCAGGTTTACGACCGAATCGGATGAGATTTTGTGTTTACTACAATGTTTACTTTTTAAAAAACGACGACATGACCTTGACCATCCACGAGTTAGCTGACGAGTTATTCTTTTTTTTTATTATTATCTATTAAAAAATAAGTTCCGGCACTTCGTGTTCTAACAAGCTACCGAAAGTTGCTTTTCATGAACGACAGATACTGTGTGCTTTTTTTATTCTTCTCGCGTTTTTAGCGTCGATCTGCTAGTTTTGTTTTCTTTGGATGTAATGACAACTGCTCATAGGCGGGAAACATGTTCGTATTTCTTGTTTACGTGTCGGTTTGTTGAACTTATGTTTATTTCTCAGCTCTCAGAAAGTAATAATTAAATAATTTTACTATATTTATGTAGATTTGTGGTTGTGAATGATTTCTGAAGAAATAATTGCCTAGCTATATTTTGAAATGTTCTGTTTTCAAACAAAATACTGGATTATTATTGTAAAATAATTTGGTGATAGTATTACTTTGATTATTTACAAGTTTGATAGATATTTTAGAAGAATGTACTTGTAATATTACTACAGATGTGACTTTATTGTGACGATAAAATTAACCTTCTTAAAAATTATTTTGTGAAAAATTAAATTTGAGAACAAAAGATCTCAACTAGAAATATTTTATCGGAAAATTGTGGAACAATATGATGGTTAACTTATTTGGAAAGAAATTGGAATTATTAATTGAACATTTTACAGAAAATTATTTAAATTAATTTTTATTATTATTAAAATAATTTTAATTTTTATGGCAATAGGGAATCTTTGCAAAAAAAACTGAAATACTAAATGATACCTGGACCATATTATACTGACATACTGGGCTACCTTGAATGTGCTGGAAATGAGTATGTTGCATCATTGGTGTTTTTTTTCCATCAGTATACCCAGGGACCCGGGAAACGGTTTTTAAAATATACAGGACCACTGTAAACTGAAATTATACTGGGCAACTCTTTACTGCTGGACAAAGCATGTTGCACCATTGACGTCAGCGTTTTTTTCTGTCAGCTTACCCAGCAGAATTGCAGAAGATTTACCGTAACAAGGTCTGAAAACTGGACTTCTAAAAGACACCTAGACCATAATATACTACTAATCTAAAAAAGCTGCACTTGTATTTTCCATCATGTAACTAAATAAAAAAAAATAAGAAGTCGTGATAAAGACTACAATTTCACTCCAATAATGCTGGACAAAGTATGCTGCATCATTGATGTCGACGGTTTTTCCGTCCGCATACCCAGTGAGTCCGGAGACTGTTACCGCAACCAGTTCCTGGTTCGGGAACTAGGCTACGTCCGCGTGGACCCGGTCTACACCTACCTCCCACGGTCTTACCTGTTCGATCTGAGCCAATCATACGACTTCTCCAGAATACCGGACGCCGAGGCCAAGACTCTTCGGTACCAGAGTCGCATCATCACAGGACTCAGCCTGCTTCCCGGACCGACAGAGTCGGACTGTCTGGACATACGGACACTACCGGACGTCCTACTGAAGATCTATGACCGGTGTCGGACTGTGGATGCGGACCTGGTTGCATACAAAGGCGGATGTAGGGAGTCCGATTTGCTGAAAGAGTTGGCGATACCGGCCCTGGACCTGCAGAGATTCGGATGTCCGGCTTTTAAGGAACTGATGGCAAAGCGGAATTATAAAGATTGTGGACACCATAAAGAGGTGGAGAGGGATGGCGCTGTGCATTGCTCAATGGCAGAGGTGGAAGCGTATAGGGACTGGTTCATGCTCAACGTCCGACGTTACAGGTAAAGGTGTTTTTATTTAACACTTTCACTGCACTGAGAGGCATTTGCATGCAAAAGATTCCGGTTTCAAAACCAGGCATTGCCAAAATAACTGCTGACCCATATAAAGCGCAGTATGGCTAAAAAGTCAGACGAATAATACCCCTTATAGAGGGAGTGCACGTTAAATATCCTTCAATGTCCTAACGCTGCGTACGATGTCGCCCTTAATGGTTGCGTTGGATTCCTACTCAGACGTGTCGGCTCGTCACTTGACTGTGGTTCTAAATTACGACGCTTGTAGTGTGACGATAATTCAAACATACCTTACCATGAAAAAAATAAAGCATTTTTCATTACCTATATTTGTTTTGTTGAAACAAAGTGTTAAATTTTCATGACGAACTTTGACATAAAAAGTGGTTCTCTCTATATTAAAAAAAAAAAGCTCTTTTAAAGTGTTAGCAGTCATAACAGGATGAAATATTGATGTTAAGTCCAAAAATTTTCTGAAAGGTGTGTCTCCCTTATGCCTGGATGGCTTTTTTTTTCAAATTTCCAATTAGTTTTTTAATTAACAGTTAAAATAAGTCAGCCAAAAACGAAAAATTAATTTTCTTCTGCATAAAAATCATGGGAAAAAAGATCAGAAATGCATGATTTGTTACGTTCTTTTTAAAGAACAGTTGCTCTCTGCTCTGTTCTTTTAAAAAGAACTGTTCTTTAACTTGTTCTTTTTACAAAAGTTGCTTTACACGTTGAAGAATTCAGGCAAATATATAAATATATCTTCCTCAAAATGAACAAGGTTTTTTGTTTTGTGTTTATCTATAGAACAGATTTTTTTTTAAATTAAAAATGATTTTGCCTTAAAATATATTATAGCAAGATAGAAGGTTTCCATATTTTTTTAGTTTAAATATTTTGGATGATACGTTAGATTTTAATCATCTTCGCACAAGAGGGCTATTGGCAACGCCGTCGTAATTTCGAACCACAGTCAAGTGTCGTCACTTGACTTGTCACTTGCCGACACCTAAATACGCACTCAACTCAAACCACGACGTCATTATAGATTATAAAAAAATAATTTATGACAAAACTATTTTAAATAAACATTATCAATAATCAAATTTTCAGAACTGATAAAAAATATCACGTTATTAAATCTGCTTTCAACTTTTTTTATTCTTCGGCGAGCAGGTGGCTTTTTTTTTATTTAATCTCTCGGGTTTTTTTTTTGAATTTTATTTGTTCGTATTCTGCGACGATGTATTCTGTTTTTTTTGCTTTTTGATATTTAAAATAAAAATAAAACTCTTGAAAGAATATTTATTTGTGAGATATAATTTAATTGGGATTGAACTGTAATATCACAATAGAGTTCTTTTGATGGTTCATTATATATGTATGAAGAAGGATGCATAGAGAATTCTAACTTTGAATAAAAAAATAAGCGAAAGTTCGCTTTTATTTTTAAAGCATCAATTTTACTAATTATTATTCTCTTTTTCGAAAGAAAGTTAATGAATATGAGAAATTGTGGCAACTAAAAGATTTTTATTACAAAAAGTTGCATCATTTTTTAAATTTCAAACAAATTCAGCAAACGATAATGAGTAATTATTAGTTTGCGAAAGAAGATTAATAAAAATAGTTAATTTTGGCGTTCAAAAGTTTGAATTAGAAATAAATTATAAGCTGAAGGCCCTGCTTTGCGAATTTTTTTAGAGGTGTATAAATAGTGCCTTTTTTGTTGAGCACAAATACTGTGTGGAAGCGTTTTAAGTGACAGATTCTGTAACAAACCTAATTGTTTCTTTTCAGGGCGTGTTAGTTAATTAGTGTTTTATAATTGAGTCTCGTTTGCATTAATTTTTATTCGTTTCTATCTACGTAATATTTTTCTTTTCAGGACGTGTTAGTAAATTAGTGTTTTATAATTAATTTTCGTTTGCTTTAATTTTTATTCGTGCGGAAATGTGTGTATAGTATGTTGAATGCGACTTCAACTTTTGAAATGGTGATATCTCAGGAATAGTGATTCGTAACAAAAAAAGTATGGAATTTTTTTTGTAGACAATTGCATGATCTACAACTTTGTATAAGCTATTTTTATGATAACACTTACCGTTTACAAAAAAAAAAAAAAACGATATTTGCGACCTTTGACCTTGAATAGTTTATCACTTAAAAAAGTAATACAACTTAAACATTTTAGAATAATTTGTGACAAAACTATTTTAAAATCTTCGGATACCGCTCACACCCTTAAAAATTTAGCGAGTAGTAACTGAGTAACTAGCTTCGAGTAGTGCCTCCGTCCGCCCCTCCTCCACTGTTCCTCGGGTGTGTTCTTCTAGCGTCAACAGCCCACGTAAAGCTCTAGTGCGACGATAACTTAACTCAACTGATCCAAGTTCTCGCGGGTTAATTCAACCTGTTTCACACCAAACCAAGAACTGTGTCTCTCTTCCCTAGAAGTGAGGCGCCATGCCGAAGAGGCGCCCCCTGCACTTTGCGCTGTTCCTGCTCTTTTGCGGGGGCGGAGGAGCCCTGTTCCTCCGACTCCGAGTAGCGCCTCCGCCCGCCCCTCCTCCACTGTTCCTCGGGCGGAACAGTATCCCGGAGAGCATGTGCGACCCCGCCTACCTAGCTATGGTGGTGGTCAAGGGAGCAGACTCGAGCACAAGGCAGGTGAGTACTGTTAATGCCAACCCATAGAGATCATAGTAAAAGTATTAAAGTGACTTCACCTCCAATTGAGGCGGCGGGACACGCATGGCGCCAAGATTACAATGGCAAACTTGCCAGCGTTGCCACCTCTTTTATGAGAAAAATACTACAACGTCATTGAAAGAATACCATTTGATACTAAAATTACAAAAAAAAGCCATTAAAATACTAGAAAAGCGTTTCACATATTGTTTTTTCTTAAAGTCATTAAAATGAGTCCATATTACAACTATTATTTTTATAGGACTTTTTTGTAATTCAAATTCGTTTTTTTCGATGACGCCGTAGTATTTTTCTCATTAAAGAGGTGGCAACGCTGGCAAGTTTGCTATGGTAATCTTGGCGCCATGCGTGTCCCGCCGCCTCAATTGGAGGTCATGTGATCTGCCACTCTAATACTTCTACTATGATCTCTATGTGCCATCCAAGCCTAATGGCCCGTTTCATCAACACCTCCTATAATTAAACAAGCCTAATGGCCCGTTTCATCAACACCTCCTATAATTATACAAGCCTAATGGCCCGTTTCATCAACACCTCCTATAATTAAACAAGCCTAATGGCCCGTTTCATCAACACCTCCTATAATTATACACATTAATTTCGGTAACTACGATGTATTTATGGTGTCAGATGATCACAACAGCAAAGTTTAGTTAATTGGAATTTTTAGCCTACTTTTCTTTTTTTTTTAATTCGAAAGAATTAAAAACAATAAGTTCATAAAGAACTAAAATAGCCTACTTTCCTGTTACTTAAATACTTACTGAAGTTCTAATCGAAAAAAAACTAGGTTCCCAACAGTAAATATTATCAATAACCGTTTTTACACTAGATTTATACACATTAGGAAAAAAAAATCGAAACACAGCAACCAGCTATAATTTAAACTTCTAAATGCCAAAATCAAATATTTTCCTTAAAATTCTTTCGCAAATTAACTTAATATTATTTATCGTCTGCTCGATTTATTTGTAGTTCGAAGAATAATTAAATATTTATTAATAACAAAAGTAATGAAACTACTCCAAACTGTATTAAAAAAATAAGAAATAAAAATTAAAACTAAGCATAATTGTATGCAAAAATATGCCTTGCCGCTTTCTTAGTAAACAATTAATGAACAATCAAAGAATCACATTGTGCTACATTTTATGACGTCATTCCAAACTGATTCATGAAAACATTAATATTTTGCTTCAAATATGTTTAAATAAATAAAGTTTCTCATGCCATTGTTGATTTGGCAACAGTGATTTAAATGACTCAAAATTGAATTTCAATGCTAATTCAATGGGAAATTCGCCGACAGATAGTAGATTTATGTCCGTCCGGACGTACAGACAGGCGGACAAAAAGTATGAAAGTTGGGTCTCTGAGGTCATAGCTTTCTAACAAAAAAAAGAATTTTTAAGATCCGATGGATAGAACCGATTTTGGAAGGGGGGTACGGACAGACAGACAGGACATCG
Organism: Oedothorax gibbosus; assembly: GCA_019343175.1. Taxonomy (NCBI): domain Eukaryota; kingdom Metazoa; phylum Arthropoda; class Arachnida; order Araneae; family Linyphiidae; genus Oedothorax; species Oedothorax gibbosus. Next base: position 20,573,992 of record CM033276.1, on the reverse strand, counting down.
ACCGCATGTCAATGCCTACTTTTTCATTTTTTTTTTTAATTCTTTCGAATTAAAAAATGAAAAGTAGGTATTAACATGTGGTGGATGTCCGTCTGTTTGTCCGTACCCCCTTTCCAAAATCGGTTCTATCAATCGGATCTTAAAACTTCTTTTTTTGTTAGAAAGCTATGACCTCAGAGACCCAACTTTCATACTTTTTGTCCGCCTGTCTGTACGTCCGGACGGACATAAATCTACTATCTGTCGGCGAATTTCCCATTGAATTAGCATTGAAATTCAATTTTGAGTCATTTAAATCACTGTTGCCAAATCAACAATGGCTAAAGATGATAAATAATATTAAGTTAATTTAGAAAGAAATATTAAGGAAAATATTTTATATTTTGGCCTTTTGAACTTTAAATTATAGCTGGATGCTGTGTTTTCCGATTTTTTTTTCGAATGTGTATAAATCTAGTGTAGAAATGGTTGTTGATGATATTTACTGTTAGGAGTCTAGTTGTTTTTCCCGATTAGAATTTCAGTAAGTATTTAACTAGCAGGAAAGTAGGCTATTTTAGTTCTTTAAGAACTTCTTGTTTTTTCTAATGTGTATAAATCTAGTGTACAAACGGTTGTTGATGATATTTACTGTTAGGAACCTAGTTGTTTCCCGATTGGAATTTCAGTAAGTATTTAAGTAACAGGAAAGTAGGTTATTGTAGTTCTTTAAGAACTTCTTGTTTTTAGTCAAGTGTTCCAAATTACGCGGAAAAATTGTTATTGGTTGAAAAAATAACACCGAAGGGGATGAGTTTTTTTAATTATGGAATATCGCGACCTTTTTATGACTTTTGAAGATTCTTGAGTCTAATATGTTAAAGCAACTGATAAAATCAAATGAAAAAAATAGGTAGATATATCCACCCATCCCATTTCCGTTCTTTTATCTTATTTCTTCCTATATTACATGAGTTCGAAATATTTGTTTCCACCTCTTTTGATAAGACGGTAAGAATCAGAGATATTCCCAACAAAGACTGCTCAGCAATACTCTTTACTTCAAAAGTTCCGCCCGTTTGGATAGATGACTTTGACACATTGTTCAGGCAATGTTCATTTCCAGAACTGATTTCCGGATGAGTTTATCCCTATATCAAAAGAAAGCAATTTTGAACTGTTGGCAATCTGGCGCTTTCTTTTTTTGTCAAGCAAAACAATCACATGGAACATGTTATGGATAAAGGCTACATGCTACTCACTGTAATTGCTTACTTGCCTTAGTGAGTTTGTAATTGAGTTTTTTGTCTTGTCTAATTGAGCCGAAATGGCGGGCCGAACTAACTAAGGAAAATTTTCAGAGGGCACCCAAACTGGCGGCTCTGAAACAATAATTCCGGAAATTAAAAAAAACACCAATGACTTTTAAGTATTTTTATTAAATAATTGTTTAAAAAGTCTTTGTTCTTGCCTTCTTTGTAGTTGATCCGAGAAACATGGGGCCACCCTTTCCACACCCATATGCTCGGCCTGTCGGTTGCTTACGGGGTTTCTGTAGACGAGCTTGCAGACTTGGAGTCTGCAATGTTCGGTGACCTTCTGCACTTACAGCTGGGCCGGGACGGACCTTTGGATCTTCTACAGGCGGCCCGCGAGGCTTGTAGGAGGCCCTACTTTTTAGTCATGCTGAAGAAGGATGTCTTTGTTAATACGTTCGCACTGGTGGATTTCCTTAAAGGTGAAGATTTTTGTTTTGTTTTGAGTGCAAGTTTAATTGATTTATACTTCATTTCACAAAAATTTGGAATAAAAGAAACTGTTGGAAACTTCTTATAAACGGAGTCCCTTTTTTGTACATTTAGCGATTCTGTTGTAGAGTTGAAACGAAAACTGGGCTAAGCGTCACAACTTTGATTTTTGTATCTGGGTCATTCTCTGTAAATAGGACAAATTGCACTTTAAAAACTAAAAAAAAAATTCTTATTGAATAATTTTTATTATATGTGTCGCACACATTCACATATAGTAAAAAAATGGTTCAGATCCATTTGATGATTTAAATATATATATATATATATATTTTCAATACTTGACAACTGGCGTAAACTCCTTTAGATACTGAACATGCGCAACAGACAATATATGCGCATGTGACACCGAAAACATTGCATGCCTTTTTGACTTGCTCCACGTGTTACACATGGTGTTTTGTGCTGGAAATAGTAGAAAAATCCTCATCACGGATGGGCCCGAGTACACAGGACCAGACGTGCTCGTTAAATCTGTGGAGTCCAAAGTCCCGACGGCGTTACCGTACGATGTCGCTCGAAGTTCCGTTGGGTGCCCGCTCAGGTGTCGACCTCGTCACTTGAAAAGGGTTCTAAATTACGAGGCGTTATTGGCTGTGTTAAAGCTCCTGAAGGAGGCTAGAAATAGGCACCCGGAAACGATTACCCTACCCCCTACATGGTGTTTTAATTCAAAAACGTGTGATTCAAATCTATGTGGATTAGGCTTGGTTGAATAAAAGGCGCAACTAAACCTACAGTAGACAGAGTACACGATATATATCTATAGGAATGTTGGTTGGTTTGGTTGGTTGGTAGACATATATATTCAGGTTTGTGTGCTTGGTCAGAGACCCGCTTATAAACCTTCGTCAAGTAAGACAGACACACACATAAGTGGATCCATCTAATTTTTAGAGACAGAGGCCAACTAGAGGATCCCCAGAATTGGCTTGTCACCCCCAGGGTATTGATTTGGTATGGGAACTTGGAGGACTTTGTGACCACGACGGATTTAACGTGCACCAGTCACCATTAGCGTACACGGGGGTCTTCGGAAGGCAGCGGGACTCGAACTCGCAACCTTAGGGATGCCAGTCCAAGACCTTACCGACCAGGCTATCCCGGCCCCTATAGGAATGTAACTGTAAGTCTTTTCTGTTAATGGGAAAGTTAGGTTAGTTTGAATTATCGTCGTAATATTAGAGCTACATGAAGGCTATTGGCGACGGGCGTCGTAATTTAAAACCACAGTCAAGTGACGAGCCGACACCAACTATACTTGAATATTGGTATTTTATCAAGTATAATTTCAATGGAATAAATTGTGTTTAAGAAGTCTGATATGCGTATGATGTGTTTAGAGGAAACGACTCCTGTTCGAGAAGAGCGGGTTAAAAAAAAATTGCCACCGCATTTTTTTAAAAAAACATTTATTCGTCATAAATCTCTTGATCATAACGTGACTGTGGTTTTTAATTACGATACCCTTCATCAATAGCCCTCGTGTAGCTCTAGTCTAATGATAATTAAAACTAACCCTAACTCTTGATCATAACGTAGAAGAAGATACGCATAATCCCTATCAGGAAATATCTAAAAGCATGGGGTTTTTAAAAAAATCTACAATTGAAGCGAAACAACCGATTCGTATTGAATGCGCTTGGGAAGGAAGATCCAATGAAGTTATGAAATGTCGACTGACCTTCAAGGCTGAGATGTGAGGTAGTGACGTGTGAGGGAGTGATGATTCCGTAGGAAAAATCAAATATCATTTTCAAAGATTTTTTTTATAAGGTTTAGTGATTGTATGTTAATCCACATATAAATGTCCACAGTTTGAGACTAGTAAAAAAATACTAAAATGAAAAAAAAAGCCATTTTAAAATGATTTTCATTAATTTTTTAAAGATTTATTTTGCAAAAAATATATGCGTTTGTTATTTTTGGGTTCAAACTATAATGTAATATTGGAAGGTATTTTAGCGATACAGTCAAGTACTCCATTCGGTAAATACCAACCCTGCTGCGCCAAATTTTTCTTGCTATGTCCACGAGCTTTCAAACGGTACATGTTTAAAATTTCATTTTTTGAAAACTGCAAGTTGTGAGGTATCTTTGCAATCAGTCGAAAAAGGAACGACCGATTGGCTTACATCTCAGAAAACTATTGCGTCAAAAGTACATGACCTAGGAATATGCCAATTTTGGTTATCAATACTTAAATCAGCTTTCAAAACTTTTTGTCGATATATTTTTGGGACAGCTTTTTTTCGTTTTTATTTTTTGAAATTAAATCTATGTCTGATGCCTAAAGTTGTTTGAGTATTTTTTTATGGGTATTACCTCAATAGATGTTTGCATAATTTCTTTCGGCTTTCTTACTCGTTTAGTTAGCTCTTTAATTAAAAAAAAACGTTGTCTATAAACTTTTGGGGCGTTTGACGACTTCGGCGACAGTTGAAGAGTCCAAGGGAAGGACACCTTCAATAACTATAGGAATCTGTTTGCATCAGATCTGCTTAGGGACGGATCATAGAGTCATCGCCTAAACTGATGTGAAGAAACCAGTTTTGTCTTGGTTTCTTATCACGCGGCTTGAGCATCGCATTTTAGAGATCTTGGTCATTATAGAAAAATGGTAGTGTAGAATTTTTTAATCAATTTAAAAATCTTAATATTTTCTGATAGTCTGTTTAATTAATATTTCATTTACCAAAGTACATATTTAATAACGCGAATTACAAATATGTAAAACTTGTATCATAAATAAATTAAAATAATAACGAGCAGTTTTAAGATTCTTAAGTTAAGTAAGAAGTTTTAAACTGTGGTTTTTCTACCGACCGAGATTCACGCAAGCCTGACGCTTTGACCACGGGCGAAGAACCAATTGAGAAACCGGTTTTCGATCAGCACTACTAGCCAAGCAGACCTCAATAACGAACAGGTTCCCAGTCGATGAAGGGGTTACCCCCTGGACTCTTCAGTTGCTTCGCAACCTGTAAACTTGTGTGTTAGCTTTTTAATAGGAGTTATCCAAAATCACAAAATAAATTTAAACATCTCTAGATTTACCTTGTAAATCCTATTTCTAGATCTACAGAAAAGTCCCCTATTTCTCCAACACCGCAACGTCATCTGGTGCCATTTACGGGAAGCAGACCACGACGTCAGCGCTTCAAACGATGCCAGCGGCCAAACCCACCACTGCCTGCCAGGTGCCTTCATAACAGTACCAAGTGCGGTGGACGCGATTCTTCTTACAGAACATTCGAACAATATCTCTCAGACGATGACATCCGTGACAGGTGCCCTGGCGAAGGAAGCAGGTGTGGATTTGGTGCAGATGGAAGATAGATTAAACGAAAAAAGAACAATTTTTAGACATGTAGACAAGGATGACAAAATAACGAGGGACTTGTGGAAGAAGTTGATAGAGGGGAGGTTGAGGAAGGATGGTGGACTGTGATAGAGGGGAGGTTGAGGAAGGATAGTGGACTGTGATAGAGGGAGCTTTGTCAATACCTGGTTGTGCCTACTGTGGTGTTTAGCACAAATACTCAATACTAGCCCTCGCGACCGAGTAGTTATACTTTGTCGCAGACGGTTCAGTCTCGGGCGCAACTAGAAAAAATTTCTGGGGGGGGGTTTCAATTTTTTAATAATATTTTTCAATAAAAAATATTTTTTAATTAAAGTTGTTTTTAATTAAAATAATTTTTAATTAAAATAATTTTTAATTAAAATAATTTTAATTAATATAATTCTTAATTAAACTATTTTTTCATTTAAATTAATTTTAATTTAAGTAATCTTTAATTAAAATAATTTTTTAATTAAAATAATTTTTTAATTAAAATAAATTTTTTTTTTAATTTTCAATTAAAATTATTTTTAATCAAAAAAAATTTTTATTAAATTTTTTAATTACAATTACTTTTTTATTTAATTTTTTGTTATATACCGTGTTTTACTATTAATTTATTATTACTAATTACTATTTATGAACAAGAATTAGTTCTTATTTTAAATAACTAATGATTGTATTATTTAATTTAGTGTTTTATTTTTTAAATAAAAATTAAGTGCAATAAATAGGAAAAAAGTTAATTATAGAATGATTTTATTGAAAATTTAACGACAATAATTTGTAAAAATTTAAATATATATGAAAGAATACCATTTGATACTAAAATTACAAAAAAAAGCCATTAAAATACTAGAAAAGCGTTTCACATATTGTTTTTTCTTAAAGTCATTAAAATGAGTCCATATTACAACTATTATTTTTATAGGACTTTTTTGTAATTCAAATTCGTTTTTTTCGATGACGCCGTAGTATTTTTCTCATTAAAGAGGTGGCAGAGGTGGAATTGCGCGAAATTTTTTTAAAAGAAATTGGTGTATATAATAACAATTGAACAAGTATGATCAAAATATTTCATGAAAGTAAAAAAAATAATAAGTTGATTTACACAAATTTGCAAAATGACTGCACATATATTGAAAAATCACATACTATAGTAATTTGTAGAAACTAATAAATTTAATACTACATATTTAAAAGTTAAAGCTCAACAATAAAATGGTTTAATATTTCAAACTTCACCGAAGCAACTTCAGATTTTTAATTAAATTTATGACGTCGTACAGGCAAATCGACGAAGTGAAATAATTAAAAAATTATTGCATCTATGTCGTTATGTAAAAATAGCAACCAGTTTAGATAAAACATGTTTTAAATATTAAAAAACAATTACAATTTAATGAAAACAGAACTATACAGCCATTCCTAGATTTATATTCAGTCAAAAACAGTAAAAAAAAAAAGCGCCGAAGTTAACTGCAAACCTACTATCATATCTTCAGATACTTTTTTTGTGGTTAAGAATGAAAAATAGATATTAAAAAAAAAGCATTTGACATGAACACCTTAGCATGCCATTCTAAATATATATTTAAACCGAAAATATTACATCAAAATATTGCAAATCATTATGAAATTAAGTTTTTTTAGAAAAGTATTGCACTAAATATACAAGTCATAATTAAATCATCATTATGATGAGGGGCTGGAAGGCCCAGTCGGCTAGGCATTCGCTTACCATGCGAAATGTCCCAGGTTCGGGTCCGGCCATCGCCAAAATAACTGCCGACCTGTAAACGGCCCGTGCAGCCAAAAATGTCCGACAAATAATAGCCCGTGTAGAGGAGAGGGACTGCACGTTAAATATCCTTCAAAGTCCCGAAGCCGTGTACGATGTCGCCCTTAACGGTTGCGTTGGGTGCCTACTCAGGTGTGGTTTCGGCTCATCACTTGACTGTAGTTCTAAATTATGACGTCCGTCACCAATAGCCCTTGTGTAGCTCTAGTGCGACGATAATTTAAACTAAACCAAACTATCATTCATAAAATTTAATTTATCAGTAGTTTGTCTCATCAGGAAACATTCCGCCTTCAGATTCACCCCGCTAGACTAGGGCCGTGTGGAGATTTTTCCCTCACATGATTGTCGTTAAAATGCCACCTTTACAAATAGTGTAAGTTCAGTAAATTCTAAGTGTTAACGTATAAATTATATATATTTTAAAATATTATTGGGGTGATTGCCAGAAAATGTTATAAAATAGAACTAAAACTTACTTATTGATTAGATGTCGTGTCGAAACTAAAATCTTACTCTTATGGCATCCAAACTTGGTCTAATGAAATGTCATGGTATAATAGAGAAAAATAACGATAAAAAGGCATGAAAAAAAGGCGCGCTTGGATATTGGGCAATAAGCAAAATAAAAAAACTTTAAAATAAAACGATGAATAAAATATATATTCATCCTTTGAGAAAAAATATATCCATCTACTTGTCAATGGAATTTCTTTTTTCTTTGACTTATTAACGAATAAAATGCACGATTTCAAATAAATCTGTCAATATTTTATTATTTTTTGATACTTCCTGCTTGAGAGGAGGCACATCGCCGTGGCGCCAATTCCGCAATATCGTGACCTCAGGTTTGTGAGAAAATAATATTAAAGCAACTCTTGAAAAAACAACAAAACAAATAAAAAAAATTGCGCCACGTGTCATTTTACCAGAATCGGCGGTTTCCCCCCCCCCCCCCCCCCTCTACTCCACATTAGATTTACACAGATTTAGTAAACGCGAAGGGGTCTTCCCGGCGCCTCCGATAAGAAGGCAGCAGAAAAATAGTAGACGGGCTGGCTCTTTCCGGAAATCCGCCACCGGCGATGATCGCTACTGAATACGAGTGGGGAAGAATCAAAGAGAATAAAAAACGCATTTTTGTTCGTTGATTTGCTATTTCTTGAGCAATCGAAAACAAAACATAAGAACCTGTTAAAAACTTTTTAATCAATATTAACTTTTTTATATAAAAATATTTAAATCTTGTACATTATGAAGGAATTTTTAAAGCCAATTTTTCTCATTTAATTAGGTAACATTAACTTCGCAATAAATCCCGTGTTTCTTATTTTATTTATATTTCTTACAAACTGTAGATTAAAGCCTGTATCAAATTATAAACGGATCGATTATTACCAGAAAGTAAATAGCAGATCATTTATTTTACTCCATTAGAACACTTATAAATTTGCATTTAATTTCCTTAGTTTCGGTTTTAAGTTTTTGTTTTTATTCCGTATGTTACGATTTTCGATGGGTTTATTTTTTATTTCAATAATAGAATAATATATGACTAATGTTTATTTATTTAGTTTAAGAAGAAAATTGTGAATATTTTTTGAAAAATAATTTTTAGTATTTTTTATTTTTGTAAAAGCTTACCATACAAAGCAACACGCAAGATAGCGTGGATTTCCCAGATATTTGAATTATTATTTGATTTGAAGCATGTAGCTATTTTCGTTTTTATTTGTAATACCTTCAAAACCAAAGAAGTTCTATTGCATCTACCGATTGCGCATGTGCAATTTTCTCAAAAACCTTATTATGACGTTCGACAAGTATTACGATCGCGTGTATCAAATATGAAGTATGTGCATAGTTCTTTTAGTTCAAGCTGTAGAGTGGTTTCAAAGAGACAGACTAATGTTCAAAAACCTCTTCATCGGAATCAGTACCCTCCAAAACAAGTAGAAAAAACACAAAATCTCCTTTCGGATTTTCAACTCCGTCGTAATACTTTCATTACCTTAGATTTTATATTAAGTCATTAAAAATAATAACATTCATAAATCATAAGTTATCAAGTATTTTTTTTTACTTATGTATTACTATAACCATATTTGTTATTCTTGATGTTTATATATTGATTTTTACACACGGAATAGTTTAAAATAATTATATAATACAATTTTGTGATAATAAAAATGATAATAAATGGGTTGAATAACTAGACTGCCGTGGGCAGGTAAACTGCAAAAACTACAACAATGAATTAGGTCGTTATTAACCTGAAATAATCAGTCATTTAGTATACTTCCTTATAGGTTAAAGTTATTGAGTTTTTTTACAACAATGGTCCAAGTCATTAGTTTAGCTCTACTGCAGTTTTAATCTCCAAAAAGCATCACTCAATTTATTGCTAAAGCTACTAAAATAATGTAAACACTTGGTACATACTAATATCGGGGTTGTTGGATTTTATCATAATTTAAGCAAATAAAGATGTTTTTTTAAGCTTTAAAATATGGAAATTCTAACTCAAATGCATGGTGAGAGCGTTTTCAGGCCCAGTGCCAACACTATATTTTTTCCCCTTTCTCTTCTTCTCGGAGGCCCCGGTTTTTTCCGATGGAATTTTTTTTTCACTTAGTAAATTTTTTATTGTTAACAGAGGAAAATTTGACTATAATACGGGTTCTGGGGGGGGGGGGGGGGGAGTTGACCCTAAACCCTCAGGTGTCGGCTCGTCACTAGACTGTGGTTCTGAATTACGACTCCCGTCGCCAATAGCCCTCATATAGATCTAGTGCGACGTTAATTCAACTCAACTCCCTGAAAATCTACTATCCTTGTTTTTCTCATTATCAGTATATGTAGTCACCCTTGGCTCTGCTAGGCTCCTCCCCAAGAGGGAAAAATTGCGGATTTGCTCTTCATTCCATGGATTCGATGGCTCGTGTAAACGCGCCTACTGGGAAATACATGCTCGTAAAATCTGTAGAGTCCAAAGTTCCGGCGGCATTAGCGTACGATGTCGCCTGTAGTTCTGTTGGGTCCCGCTCAGATGTCAACCTCGACATTTGACCAGGGTTTTAAATTACAAATCGTAATTGATTGGATTTAAGTTTCTCACGGAAGGCTAGAAATAGACATCAGGAAATGAATAACCTACCTACCCAATCACAACAGCTGTGGCCCGGGTGGCCTAGAGGGTTTGCTCGCAGCCCATTGCGCTAACAGTCTGTGCACTGTACCGGGGGTGGGCTCGATTCCCGCCTTTGCCCTGGGTGTTCTTTCTCTTTCTATGTTGGTAAAAATTCTGTCTGTCTTCCTTGACGAAGGTTTATTAGCGGTCTCTGATCAAGCACACAAACCGGTAAATATATATACTAACCTACCTACCAACTAATATCTCACCCGTCGCCAATAGCCCTCGTGTAGCTCTAGTGCGACGATAATTCAAACTAAACTACCTACCATCTAAACCAGCTATATCGACTGGGCGGCTGAATGGTCAGTGATCTGCCATTACGAGGTGTAATTAATGTGTTAAAGCTCCATGGAGGCTAGAAATAGACATCCGGAAAACGTACAACCTAACAGCTATTAGATCGACCAGGGTGACATGGTAGCCCAGTAGGTATAGCGTTGAACACGCTATCAGCCCAGATCGGATCGCCAAGTGTTTGGCTCGGGTTCGATCCCGAAGGCGATCGCTGCTTTCATATAGACGGAAATATGCACACAACCATAATCCGATTAAAATACCCGAGTATATTGGGATAGACGCGCTCGTTAAATCTGTGGAGTCCAAAGTCCCGACGGCGGCGTTAGTGTACAATGTCGCTCGAAGTTCCGTTGGGTGTCGATCTCGTCACTTGACTAGGGCTCTAAATTACGAGGCGTGTATCGGCTGTGTCGAGTCAATATAAGTAAGATGCATACTCAAAAAATACTACGGATGATGTCTGGTACAAGCACGCCTCGAACGAAGCAATAAACCAGCTATACAAATCCAACCAACAGGTAGATAATCTCCTTTGGGCCCGTCCGTGGCCGAGTGGTTAAGGCATCAGCCTACAGGTTCGACCTTCTCAGGAGTGCGGGGGTTCGAATCCCACTTACTGCCAGTCATCCTATAAATCGGATCTGTGCTGGAAATAGTAGAAAATCCTCATCACGGATGGGCCCGAGTACACAGGGACAGACGTGCTCGTTAAATCTGTGGAGTCCAAAGTCCCGACGGCGTTAGCGTGCGATGTCGCTCGAAGTTCCGTTGGGTGCCCGCTCAGGTGTCGACCTCGTCACTTGACCAGGGTTCTAAAATACGAGGCGTTATTGCCTGTGTTAAAGCTCCTGAAGGAGGCTAGAAATAGGCAGCCGGAAACGATTACCTTACCTTACCTATCGCCTTTGAAGTTAATAAATGCATGTTTTTATAGATTTAAATATGTAAGCAACCTTTATTCG
>CM033276.1:19840103-19957603 GCA_019343175.1 Oedothorax gibbosus | reverse complement strand
TAAATAACGGCTAAGCCACCAAGCATTTTGAAGAACCAAACTAAAATATCATGCAAAAAAACTGTGATTTTGTGAATGACAGAAAAGTTGCAAACTAAAAACTTTGAAGCTCATTATCTCGTTTTCACCTTTTTGTCACTTAGCACGTTCTTCCACTAAGCTTTTCAATTATGTTTACAAAACCATTTTATAAAATAATGGAGTTGGAAACCATTAGTTTTATTGAATTCATTTCGAAACAATATCAAATTTAATATTTTTTTGAAGGTTATACACAATTCTTTTGACCGTAATTTTTAATGTTACAATATCCAACAATAGTTTTTATTAATTTTAAAGTTTTGTATTTTTCTCATGGACATAAACTTGATGGTTTTGTTTAGATCATAAAAACTTTGGAATAGCTAGCGTATTATGGCCGGAATGCTATTTGACGACTTTGGGGTTCGTGAAAAAGTAAACACATTGTTGGTATAGCAATAAGATTAATGTAAACATCTATTGAGTTAAAGTGGAATGTTTACTAATTTAAGTACGTTTTCGCTACTTGGCTTCAAAAGGAAAGTCGCCAAATCGAGACCGGCCATAATACGCTAGCAGTACCAAAACCTTATAGGTAAGGTCCAAGGCAAATCTAAATTGCATACTTTTAAATTTTTCGTTACAAGATACAGAGTCTTAAAGAATGTGAGCTCATCAGAGTTTGTACCAGTGTAGTTGACGGAAGAAAATTGTTTTGAAAGAAAACTACTACTCAAAAAGTTAGTTAACTTTTATTAATGTTAAAAACTTCAATAACATATTTTTTCTCAAAAAGTGCAGTTTTATTAATTTAAAAAGAGCTATCGAATTATTGTAAAATATTTTCAAAAACATTTTATGCTTGTGATACATGTTTTCTGATACAAACAAAAAAAATAAGAAAACTCTTTAGCAATAACTATTATGTAATGCTTTAAATCTGCCTTTGCAATTTTCTATTACCATTTACATTTGCGATTTAAGAGTATCCTAAGATTGTTACTGCCTTTTAATATCTCTCCTGGTCATTAATTAAGATTTATTATTTTGTCACGTAGTCACTTGTAATTCGTTATAAGAGTGCCAATTATTTAGTATTACAAACTTCATATCACAATATTATGTCAGTGAATCTTAAAAGTCGTATTGGAAAGTATTGTATGTCATTATGAATGTCATAACTACAAAATTGTGCTCCGGCAGATCAGTTAAGCGAGAAGTTGTAATCCAGATAAAAAGCAGCGAATTTAGCTAAATTTGCTTTTCTTTTGAATTCGAAACACTTGTTATGAAAAGTAAATTTTTAACATCATTGTGATTTCCTTCCATTTCCCTTTTCAACATCTGTTCTACAAGTCATACTTTCAAATTTATTTATTTTTTGTTTGAAAGCTATGACATCAGAGATCTAGCTTTGATGCATTTGCCTGCCTGTATATGTCCGTACTAAACTAAACTAAACTCCTAGGCGCAACAGCCCGTTAGTGGGCCAAGGCCTGTCGTGCCCATTCCAGCTTACTTGACCAAGGGCTCTGGGGTGCTAGGCATATGTCCTGGTCAGGTGGTCAGCCTCACGTGGAACCCCTAGTGTTTAGTTCCCAAGCATGATTGGTACTCATTTTATCGACCCACTTAAGAGATGGAAGGCTGAGTCAACCTCGCCCAATCCGGGACTCGATCCCGCGTGGCAATGCGAAGCACTACCACTAAGCCACGGGGCCTTTCCGTACTACAAAAATTAATTTGTGCATTAAAGTAAATGAAAAGAATAGATTAATTGACAATTGTATTCTTTCTTTTCCTCTGCCATTGAATAAATGCATCATGCAGACCACATTAAAAAATTGAACAAGTAAACACAGGTATCACATTCAATCCGTTTGTGGTCGAGTCCTCCCTTCTACTTCTGGTTGGGTTGGATGTACTCGCTATTTAAAAATATGGTTTTACATTATGAAATAGTGATCCCTTGTGTGTGTGTGTCTGTCTGTCTAGATATACCCCTAAACCCTTTCATAATTGCTTACAGTGTACACTGTTAAAAAAAACTGGCGCTTGGTTTCAATAAATATATGGCTTCTAGTAGCTAAAAAGTAACTTTCTGAATAGTAGTATAAGTGCCTGTTAGCTTTTCCAATGAACTTTGGATCAACCGAAAACCGAAAATATGGTGAAACATTTTACTACGCAACCATTGCAGCTACTAGGAACTATTATTTTGGTTAAATTATTTTGGCACTAATTTCTTGCATTTAGAATGTAGTTTTATTACCTACTTCTCCCAAGATCGAAGTCACATTTTGAACAAGCAAGTATAACCAACTTTATTTTATTAAAACAATTATTCTTGCATAATGAGTTCAATTAATTAACATTTGAAATTAAATTTATTCCTTAACATAGATAAAATTTTTGATATTTTATGCTATTTTTTATTAAACAAATCTGTTTCAAATAAACAATAGATAATTGGAACGTTTGAATTATTACGCAAAATAACCAATGCTACACAAATATTTTTTCAAAGGTTATTTCTTAGCATTTTCATGAACGTTTCGCGCATAACAAAATTAGCCCCTAATTCCCAATCAAATACGATGAAATCATGGAATATTTTATTAATACAAACACGCTAAGAGAATGCAAAAAAAATATTTGGTATTTCTAACGATGTCATAGATCATCTTGAGATTAATTTCTTTCCGTTCCACGTTAATAAGATCGGCTTTCTAATAACTTGAGAAATGACTATGCATATTGCGTGCCTTGAATTGCTGTAATTGCTGCACGGTTGTTTTTTTTATGAAACCTAGGAATCAGGTATTGGATTGGTATTGTTTTAGTTTGGACTAATTAATCAAATTTGTTATAGGAATTTACAATTTACTTTAGTTCACTATGCAGCAGGTTTTGAACTTATTAAATTTTATTTAATTTTCCTTGAAATTATGATCTTAAAAAACATATTTTAGAATGGAAAAAATTGATACATATGATAAAACTATATGAAGCATATTTTTCATTACATTTATATATTTCACTAGGGGGCTCCGCCCCCTACTCGCTATCGCTCGCCAACCCCCGGAATTGCTGCGCAATTCCATTGACCAATTAATCAAATTAAGACAAGAATTTACAATTTATTTTAACTTTTTTGTGTGGATTTTTTTAGCTTTGTTGTGTCTAATGTTACACATAATTAAAGTAAGAATTGACATTTGATTAGCTTACCTAAGTTCTTTCTTAGCCACAGACGTGATACACCATCTTTGCCTTTCATTAAATCTTAAGTTTAATGGGAAAAAATGACTTAAAGCTAAAAACAAACTGATTTTCTTTATATTTTGCATTATAATATGGCTGCAAATAAAGCTAAAAGGACATAGACACTGCGTTGTGCTGTTACCTATTGAATTCAATAAAGTTTTTGTTCATGTCCACGGACGAGACTTCAGTCATTGGGGACATCAAGCATTTAATACTCAGTAAAATAAATACAAATTAAAAAAATAAACATAAAAATTGCATTAATGTATTCCCAAAATGTTCTTTTCCTCAATTCTCTAATTTAAAAAGTGAATTCATATTTTATAAGTTAGATATAAACTGCCAAAGTCAACGGACGTGACGCTGGGACACATCACGAACACCACATATCACGCTCTGTGGACTAAAAAAACTACAATAAAATAGGAAATCTTGTATAATTCTTTCGGTCCTATATTTTATAAACTGTATTCTCATTTTTGCCTTAGTTACTTTTCTTTTAAAAGCCTATATTACTTTTAAAACTGACGGGGACAAGAAGGGTTCGTATTAAGAGGATTCACTCATAAGCATATTTTTCATTACAGTTATATACTTTATTATTAGTACCGAATTTAAGAGATTTAAACATTTTCCTTGCACATAAATAAAGAATTATAATTTTGAAAGTCATACCACACTTTTATTAGAATTAACTAAACTAGATTAACTAAATTAGATAATAAACAATTTCGTAAATATTAGCTAATATTTATAATAAAATCAATAGATAAACTAATGATAACTCTGAAAAAATAATTGACGCATATATTTAAAATATTATAAGCATATTTGTGTCATTACAGTTATATATTTTATAACTAATACCGAATTTGAAAGATTCAAATTTTTACCTTAAACATAAATGAAGAAGTAAAATTTTAAAAAGCCATACCATACTTTTATTCAACAATTGGTAGAACTAAATTAGATAGAGACATTTCTATTTTATACCATTAAACAATTTTGTAAACAGTAGCTAATATTTATAACAAATATCATTAGATAAACTAATTATCACTAATAGAATTTTGAATGACATTTTACACGTAAGCTTTACAAACAATCTATTGTAAATACAATTACAATCTAAATAAAATTTATCCGAAATACCTGGTAATTGTTCCTAGAAGATCTGATTTATTTATATTACTCAAAACCTTTCTCAAGGACATTTCATTCGATTTCTGAATTAATATTTAGAGAATCAGCAATTAGAGAAATCGGAAAGGGCATTAATTAGACTCCTTTTGCATCTATATAACTAAGTTGTGCAAAGGAATGAAGCATTTTGCGCTGTTTTAAGTTATCAGTATATTTCTACAATTGTTTATTCAAAGTGTTTGCAAATATTTGCTCTTTTAAAGTTTGTAAAAAAAAGTAGATAACATGTTAGTTTAATATATGTAGGTATAGAACTTGCATTAAAAAATACAAAAAAAATAGCCATTTTATTTGAAGAAATCAGTTTTATTTGTGGCTATTGCCTTTTAACAGCTTCAATGTGTGCTTTGCGTATTTTTGGACGATAAATGTAATAAATCTTTAAATGAGAAGTTTTATAACCATACTTATAGTTACACTTTTATTGAAAAGCAAACAAACTTTTTAACATATGGTTTTATTTGGAATTAAGTCCATACATCATACAGGGTCTCATCACTTTGAAATAAACACAATTACAACAAATCATGGAACGGCAACGGTAGAACAGAAATGGAAATAATAGTAACAAGCAAGTTCCAAGAAATAAGGGTGGAAGAGAAGATGTTTCTTCGGACTCAAAAAATACCTCAAATCGAGTTTCCTTAAGAGAGGAACCAAATTACTTATCTACAAAAGTCTGATAAGACCCATACTCACATATTCTGCCGAAACATGGGCAATGACTGAGAACGATAAACAAACATTAGCAATTTTCGAGAGAAAAATTTTGAGAAGTATATTTGGTGGAATCAAGGAAGGAAATTTTTGGAGAAAAAGAACAAACTCAGAAATATACAAATGCTTCAATGAACCAGACGTAGTCTCAAGTACATAGCAATCCAACAAATAAAATGGGCAGGACATGTAGTTCGAATGGAAGACAGCAGGACTACAAACAAAATCTTCCTTGCTAAGCCCATAGCTACTCGTGTTAGAGGCAGACCCAAACTCAGGTGGGTCGACTGCCTGGAGGGGGACCTTAAAGGTTTGAAAGTGAAGAACTGCAGGTCGTTGGCCAAGAACAGGTCGGCCCGGCCTGGGAAGGACTTTTAAGGAAGGCCAGGGCCCATCCTGGGCTGTCGCGCCACGGAAGAAGAAGAAGAAGAGAAAATGGTCATCTCTTATCTGTCCATAATGTCTCTTGCTTTCCAGTATAGTGAGAAAGTGTCTTTGCTCCTGTGCAGATCTATCTAGACCCGTACAATCCAGTAAATGGCCAGAGTCAAACTTAAACTATTGAAGACTTCATTTAGGTCATATAAGAAAAAAATATCAAATATTTATTTTTAATAATATAAAGTTTTAATTAAAAAATGACAGATATTTGCAACAAGCTTAAAGGGAAAAAACCGAATAGGTTACAGAAATATAGTTTCATGGCTCTAAGCAATGACAATACCATTTATCTATCTGCATTGGGCGATAGGTAAAAACTAATTATATAAAATACGACTCTCTTTCCATATGCATAAGGCACAATAACATACTATAAATAAAATATTGTTATTTCTTTAACATCTTCAATTCTCTTGTTGATCCAAACTTCCTCATGACTCGAATCCTTTATTTAAAGGAACAATTTGCGTTGTCCTGTCACGAAATTCAAGATTCCGGAGACCTTTATTACCAAGTTTCCGGGCGAATTTATTAGTCTTGGCACGAAGTATTGGAATTGAATTAATAGGTAAAGCTCTCCAATTTGTTGATTCTGTACCAGAACAGTTTATGACATCTTATCGGTTTTGTTTGTAGTTTGTCGAAGAGTACTTATGGTTTCAGGTGTAATATTGTATGCGCTATAAAGTGGTAATATAATTAATGACATCTGGGTAAACGGTAAAAGTTAAGGATCGTAGCCTAACCTTTTGATTGAATTATTTTGGATTATATGATGCTAGATATATACTGTGTCAAAGAATACTACGAATTTTCTCGACTTGGATATCGCATCGTGATGTGATGTCCGTCCGATTTTTACATTTTCATTTCGTGTTGGCAAATCTCGCCAAATAGAATCTTTGGCTAAAGAATTTTCTGGCAACAAAACAATTCACACCGCTAAAGGTTACTACTGGAAATATTCGCGTTGGTAGCGGTTGCATATTTTTGGCGACTTAATCGTTACGCCTGCGAAATTCATTTCAGTCGTTCTGGTTAAGTCCTTTGAGTATCGTTGTCATCAGATTTTCACGGGTTACAGAACTAACAGTGTCTTTTTATAATAAAGTAACAGTTTTTTTTATAAGAGAGTCTATTTACGCTTTTGTGTTGTAAACATAAACCCAAAATAGTACAGTTTTGTTAGTTATTTAATACTGCTAGTGTATAAGATGATAATCTCTGGAAATTATTTCTTGTTTTAAGCTAACCTTTTTTTGTTGAAGAAAATCATTATAGATAAATTACTTTAAAGAACTCAATCTGAAACTTGGGTTACGCGTTGATAGGGTTTCTACAGAAATAAAAAGAATATTTTTACCTCATTTAGAGAAGTTAAAATATCTATAAACATGAAGCTTATTCGTTAAAACCCTTTATTTAATTAAATTTGAAGTCTTAAAAAGCAAAAAAAATACATTATTGTTCCGCTCTAAATATAGTAGCTTCTGAAATTTTTGCATACTAATATACTAGTATCAATTAAAGTATGGCGATTATTTATAATTTATCAAAGTTAATTAAATAACAATTAAAGGGGTGTCGATATGCATTATAAACAAGGACAACTTTCTAGATATTGCGTCAACTCACACTATTGTTCTTACTAAATTTAGAATAACTAGATTGTAAAAAAAAGGTTTGACCTTAAAGCAATATTATGGCAAAAGGAATATTACGGTGAAAAGGTCCATTTGATATTGTAATAGACTCCTACTATTTTAAAAAATACATTTTAGAATATTTGAGGCATAGTTCAGTTGTACCATGCAAATCCCTAATTCTTACTAACTGCATTTAAGCGACCTACCTCATATGTAGATAAATTTAAACCCTATCATTTTAACTAACACGATTAACATTTTAACTAACCTTCAAAACTCTAATCTTTGAAACTCCAAAGACTTCAACATTATTTAATTTTTAAAAAGAAATGATTCTTCCAACTAAAAATACAAAAAGAAAATATAACTTTATAAATAAATTTTCGGAAAACTTAATAAAAATTTATTTGAAATAAGTGTGAGTTTAACTTAGTGAGAAAAAAATAGCAAGTTTGATGAATACGAAAGGTATCATAGAGAGTGAAAGGGTTAATAACTAAGCCTAACTTTCTAGGGGGCGTGCCTCCTTTCGAAATTACTCAACCCCTCTGTTCCTTGTTGAGGAGTTAATCTTCTATATGCAGGGATCGTTTGCGGTGGAGGTATCTGGCAAGGTGAATAATGCACTCCCTTTAACAACACCTTTTGCATTAAGCCCGTTTTAGGTAGGGATGTGAAGTACAGAACACTTTAATTTTTGTAATTTGTTTTACTTAAATAAACGTATGTATTTTGTATTTTGCTTAATCTTTGAGAATAAAATGCCCAAAGCTACACTAAAAAATCATACTTTAAACAATCGTTTACCTTAATAATAAGCGAATGTTTATTAATCGTTTTGAAGGTATGGAACACGGTCAACATTATAGCACCGGTAACGGTTAAATACTTTCCTAATGTGTATTCTTGCTTTTCTTAGTATTTTAGGGCATTCTCAAATTGAAAATATCTTCTTTATGTAATAATTATAATGATAATGATAATGATAACGATAATGATAATGATAACGATAACGATGACGATAATGATAATGATAATAACAATGAAAATAAAAATAACAATGATAATAAAAATGGCAATAATAACAATGACAATAATAATACTAACAATAATAACAATGATAAAAAAAACAATAACAATAATTGTAACAATGATAATAAAATAATAATAATGACAACAATAATAATTTATTGTATTAGTTTTTTAATATTTTATTGATCAATTGATTAAAAAAATGAACTGTGTATAAATAATACTCAAGAAATATAAAAGCAAATAACAACTGTTCTTTTAAATGAAGTCAAGCTTTAAAAGTTGGAATTGATGGAAAGGTGGTCCGTAGAACTACATGGGCATCCCATGAAAATGGGGATTAAATTGCGGACTGTTTTGCTTTCATGGGATTTGGCATTTTAGCTTTTGGAAGAAGCATGGGAAGTAGGAAGCGTATGAAAGTGAAAAGTATCCTAAAAATTATTATCCTATTTTAAAACGTATTTATTAGAGATCTAAGAGAGACGTTGAATTAATTTTCCTGATAATTAACTGCTAACGGTAAGTGTTTTTTCAGTACAAGTAAAAATAGTTATTTTCGCAATAGATACCACCTTAAAGATAAATAACAAGGTGTAATTGACGCATTAAGTAGGCTTTAAAAATTAGGACATAAACTATTGCCTTTATCATAATTCCTAAAAGGGCTTACAGCTATTTTACACATTCCTTATGAAAATTGGTAGTATATTTTTCTGGTTTGTAGATTTTAAAGTATTAGTTTGAGAAAAAACTGAACTATTTTTCTTTTAACAAAACAAGCAAATATTCGTTAATACTTATTTATATCCTTATTATTTTTTGATAAATTTTATTAAGGCTTGGTTTTATTTTTATTTTTTAATTTTGAACCGCGGACAAGTGAAGAGGCTAAATCCTGACCAAGCATACGACACAACTGTTATTAATGACTATCGACCACGACAGCTTTTACGTGCAGCAGTGTTGCATGTTACATGAGACTGTTGCTTTTCAACAGTTTCCTATAAATAGCTCAATATAAAGTCCATTTGATAATTTCAAACTACGCTTCTTACTTTGAATATTTTAGTGAAAGGAAAAGCTATGAGGGAATTTTTTTGTGGGCTTGACCCATTTTTATATTTGGCAATTCATATACATAATGTTGTTTCTTGATAAGATATATATTTTCTGCATAATGCATCTACCCACGGCGCCATGCTAGCCCAATTAATAAGACAATAATTGTTAAAAAGTGTAAATTAGTTTAGTAATATAAGTAAACTAGTAAGTAAATTAGTTTAGATGGTATTGGTTTCTGTAATCTTAGAGTGGCAATCAAAATAAAGAAGGACAAAAATTAGAAATTATTCGTTTAATTTTTTGGAATCACTGAAAAAACTTGGTATCTGTTACTATATTTGTATTGTAACGTATTGAAGCATTGAAATATAGTATTGACCAGTTAAATACTCAACTTGCTTCCATACAAAGATATTGTGACAGTTTTACTAATTTTGTTTTAAAAAGTTTTCAATTTAAAGTGGAAAACTTTTTTTGAGTTAAAAACTTAATTACATAGCAGATTTTTTTTTTTAATTCCCAATTTTTTAATGAGTATAATTAAAGGCACAAAAAAGTAATTATAAATTAGTAGAGCTTTTTTTTTCGAAAAAGAACTAATTGTATCAATTATTTCAAATAATGATAAAATAATAAAAAAACGATCTGCTAGTAAAAATGAAGCACCAAAAATCAAACGGATGCAATTACTTCCTTGATTACAAACACAAAATAATAATTTTGTTTAGACTAGGAAAAACCTAAATATTCTTTATTTTTCGTTTTATCTTTCTGGATTCTGATGTGTAAAATTTCTTTTTTATGAAGTTTTTCTCAAAAACTAAATTAAAAGTTTTAAAGCAAATTAAAAAGTAAGAATCTTCTAACCTTTATTTCTCCAAGTATAATATTTTCTATGTTTTCATAAGTAACTTATATTCTTCTTGTGACCGCACTTTTTAATTAAAAACTATTTGAAAAAACTTAAACAGAAACAGGTTTTATGCCTGTAGGAAAAATTCAATGAAGCATAAAATAAATATATAAATAATCTTATTCTAAGAATTTAAGTTTTGTAATATTTATGTGTACCTACCATGTGAAATAAGGCTTATATATTGTTTTGATGATTTTTAAAAAGTAAGTTTCCTGGAGCATCGCACATGAAAGTTTTAAAAAATAGACGATATATAATTATTTTAAACTGAAAATATTTTCTAGTTGAAAGATTTTCCAACTTAAATGCGCCTTTTGCAAAAAATTTCCTTATCATTAGCATTAAAACCCTAACAGCCATGTGACGAGTATGTGACGAAAAGCGATATTACATACAAGTCACAGAAGATCGCTATGATGTCACATTCAGTCACTTTTTTGTCACATGGAAGTTGAATGTCAACTTTTGTTACGTATCTTCTACGTAACATGGATATCGATGATATCGCAGCAATGTCGCATTTTGAGTTATATGTGACATAACTGACTTCTGCGACCAGTATGTGATTTAGTGATGAACATAATATTGCAGCAATGTCGCATTGCGACTTGTATGTGACATAACTGCCTTCTGCGCCCAGTATGTGATTTACCCAGCTAAAAATAAACTGCAGTAAAATTGGTGGCGCCATCTAGTGAAATGTTTTTAAATCTCACAAAGATAAATAAAAATAATTATCAGGAAGTTGAGTTGTATTTATACCCAAGTAGGAAGGCAGGAGCACGGGATTTGATCTGGAGGTATTTGTGTAGCTGTTCAGCGCGCTACCAACTGCGCTATTGGAGCTTACAAATTGGAGCGCGTTTTAAAATTAGGAATGGTATATCTTATAATTAGAACATTCAAATTTACACACTCCGTGGTTTCGATTATAGTCAATAAATTTTATTCATGGTTTTGCGTACAATTTGTCTATGATTTTTATTTAAAAATATTTAAATTAGATTTAATTAATTGTTCTAAGGTGGTAATAAATAAATTGGATGCAAATTTTGTGAGTTAGAAAAAATATATATCTTAAAAATTCCTTTAAAATTAATTTATTTTTAAATTTTCTATAAAAAGGTGAGAGCAAAGCTATTGAGCAAACTGAAATATTAAGCAAATAATTTTTAAATCTGCTTTTTTTTTTGTTTAAATTTTGCTGTCTCTTTATATAGGTGGCATTATTTTCTTCTTTTTTGCAAAATCAAATCAAAAACGTCCATGGAAATTGGAAAAAAGAATTTGAATCGTCAATTATAGCTTTGATATCGTTTCTGAATTTTTAGAAGTTACAGATTAACAAAATCTAGATCTGCGATTTGAACTTAGCTAGATTACAAAAAAAAAAACCTCATTACTAAATTTAATGTAATAAACTCATTTTAAATTTTCCTGGAAACTTAAGAATATTTTGCCAACACAGATTTTTTTTGTGCAAACATTTTGTCCACAGGAAGGCACAACAAAAATGTACCCGTTTTACATGCATAAAATATTAAGCTAATTTGCAAAAATACTGCAAATGTTTACATTAAAAATTAAATGTTTTTCCGCGAAAAATTCCAACAATTTTTAGCTGGGATACAATTACTACAAGTGTAAAATATCAAAACAAATTTAAAAAATAAAGAGCAATTTTAAGATAAAGATTCACTACAAAAAATTTACATTATTTTTGGGGTTAACGCACACATTATTTTTTTTAAATAACTTCAAATAAACTTTAGATTAGTGTTTTAAAAAAATACCTGAAATACTTTAAGCCAAGATGAAACTACGAAAAATCTACAGTATTTTTGCAGTTAACCAGCTTATATAATTTTTTAATAGATCACTTTAAATCACCTTTAGATAAGTTAAAGTATTTAAAATCAAGATAGCCCTTCAAAAAATCTACAGTATTTTTGCAGTTAACAACCCACAGTAACCTTTGAAATAAATCACTTCAAATTAACTTTAGATTTTATTGTAAAATAGCTGAAGTTTTTTTACAGTCGACATTCTTCTACAGAAAATCTGCAGTTTATTTTTAGCTGGGTATAGTGATGAACATAATACTGCAGCAATGTCACATTGCGACTTGTATGCGACCTAGGTGACTTGCGTGGCGAATTAGCGACGAACTTGACATCGCAGCAAGGTCACATAGATCATGTTGCAGCCATATTGGTATGGGAAAAAAATGGGATATCACATACAAGTCACAACGCAATGCCACTGCAATATCACATTGTGATATCACTGGAATATCACATACAAGTCACATTGTGACGGGGATTAAAGCGACATCGCTGTGTCATCACATACATGTCACAATGTAATGTCACTACAAGAGCAAATTGCGACATCTGTGGGATATCCCCATTGTGACTGGGATTTAGATGACATCACTGCGATATCACATACAAGTCACAATATGATGTCACTGCAAGATCGCATATTGACATAATTTTGATATCGCATACCAGTCACATTGTGACGGTGACTTACGCGATATCACTGTGATGTCACATACTTGTCACATTGCGACTGTGACCTAGAGTGTCAAAAAATTACGTTGCAGCGACGTAACTGTGACAAACCTGGCTGTTAGGGTAGGTTTACGTGTTTGAATCAACTGTTTTTTGTTGACTTTCTTGCTTACTTTACAGATTTAATTGTCATTGTTATAAACATTCTTAAAGATAAATATTTAATGTGTAAATTATTTAATTCAATTGAGTCTTCCTTTTAAAAAGATTTTTTTTTGTATTTTGATTTTTTAATAAATTTTGTAATGGTTACTTAAACTAAAAGGATTTTAATTAAGAAATTAATAAAAAGTAGATTTTTTTAAAGAAACCGAGTAAAATGTGAGTTTTGATAGTGCAATTAACTTTTGGAAAAGGAAGATAGTCGAGATTCGTTCAAGTTATGTTTTCTTTCACAATTTACATATATACCCAAAATTTATAAGCATACACGTGTTCGCGACTTTATTTAAAATTTTATTTCTACCCACTAACTAACCTTTGAAACACTACATGACAAACCAAAATAAAGCATCCGCCAAAGATTCCATTCCCCAACCCGGGAAGGTGGCCATCACAAGTTTCCTAATACATAAATATCTATTCTGTTTTTTCCACGGTTTTTCTTATTTTTCGGAGATATTTCTTCGCTTTCGATAAAATCCATTCATCTTGACGATGACGTTTGCTCCGTTAAGCAAATTCATAGGCATCAGGCGTTAACGGTTTTGCACATGACCGGTCATAACGTTTTGAATGGAAAAAGTCACTAAAGTGATTTTGTGGGTGATAATAACAATTTAAAATATGTGTGTTTTGCGTGTATTTGTTTGACGTAAATGTGCGGGATGTTTTTTTTTTCTGCATCAAATACTGTAAACTGTTCATAGACACTAGTGCAATGTTATGGAAAAAATTATTTTGTTGAACTGAGATAATAATTTGTTTTAGATATGTATGTTTTCGCTTGCATTTGCTTGATGTAAATGTGCGAGAGTCTTTTTTTCTGCACCAAACTCTGTATTTAGGGTCAGGTGGGGTAAAATGGGACAATTTTAGCTATTTTCACTTTTAAAGTTATCTGCAATAAAACCATAATTTTTTTTTAATTGCATCTTGACATTGCATTATTTCAGTACATTTTTATATAGTTTAAGTAATTTTTTTTAAAAATTATAAATGGGTTGAACTTAGTTCCATAAGTTGTGACCCATTTTACCCCACCATGGGGTAAAATGGGTCATAATGCAAAATGATAACTATATAATAATCTATTTATTAGTAAATACATTAAATGAAGAAAGGAGGTCAAGAATACATAAAATAAATTTAAAGATACATAATTACAATGCTGAGTTTTCAAAATAATATTGTTTGCGGTTGTTACAAAACGGCTCTTCCAAGACTCTTGTAACATCTTACTTTTCTACAATATCCAGTCCTCTTTATTGGGAAAGACATAAACATTACCTATACTAGATTTTTTTAAAATCATTTTTTACATTTAAATCATCCGCATCAATAAGTGCAATTTGGCCAAAAAATTATTTAATTGACTTTTTCCTTTGTATAAAACTACCACCCATTTTCCAGTCAAAAGCTGTTGGCTATCGTCAACAATCTTGGGTTTAGGTGGCTCTGTTTTTGACTTTAGTGAATTTCATTTAGGTTTTGAAAGAAAATCCAAATTCTTAATTTTCTCGAGTTTTTTTTTACCATTCGTTGAAGCTCTTCTTGTAAATGCTTCCGTCTTTACTTCACCAGATTTATGTCGAACTCTTTCATCTTCTTTTTAGAGTTGGCTATCTCTGCCTTAGTAAGACTTGATGACATAGGTGACAGAGTTGTCAGGATAGCACATTTGAGATCGTTAAATGGAGAAGATAAAATATTGGCTTGTTGAATTGTACTAAGCGCTGCAAGAGTATCCGACATAGCTGGTGTTGAACAAAAAGGCAGGGTTGCAATAGTATTTGATGTAGCTGGTGTTGAACATGATGGAACGGCTGCAGCATCTGAAGTAACTAAATCATGTAATCTACGTTTAATGATGAGACATCCGGCTGATCAGAAACTCTTTCAGTCAACACAATCCTGTGTTTTACAGCTTTTGTACTTATCTACTACTTGAAACAATTACTACTTGAAATAATTACTAACTTTTACTACTTGAAACAATCATGAACCTTTAAAGACCTTAAGAGCATGATCTGCTCTTAAACTTTCAAAAAGTTACTTCAAAACATCTAAGCTTAAATATGACCCATTTTACCCCATCCAATTGAAATAATAAAAAGGACAATCAATTTTTTTCTTAACTTATTGGCCTGAGGTGTTGCCTAGTATGTACTTATATGATTTAAATAAATTACAGTGCAATATTGAAGTGTTTTCTTAGTATTTTCAGAAGTTAGAAAGCGATATGGTTTACTCACCACATTTTACTACTTCTAAAAGGATCCTTTTTGGATGCTAGATTCATGAAAATAAACTTTTAATCTTATAAATATCTTTCGGACACCATTAAAGTATTTTCATTAAAGTATTATTACAATAATTAGTTCAGAAAAATAAATTCTATATTAAGCTACATCGAGTTATTTATTAAGTGACCCATTTTACCCCAAGACCCATTTTACCCCACCTTACCCTATTGATTATATGCAGTTATTTTCTTTTTCCGTACAGGCGAATCCATGGGCTTAAGGAATTATTATACGAACATTAAGGATCTTTACTGTCCCCAAAAAGAGCATGACCAACCATAACGAATGGAAAAACCACTAGTGCGATGTTATGGGTGATAATAAAAATTTAAAATATGTATGTGTTTTTTGTATATTTGTTTGACGTAAATGTGCGAAGCCTTTTGTCTGTACCAACAACTGTATCTATTCACCATATATAGTTATTTTGATTCAGCGTATAAGTGATAATTAATGGGTTTATGGCATTATTATATGAGCATAAAGAGGATCTGCAATATTCCCAAAAGTGAAGTAATATAGTTTGGTTGGAATAACGCCACAATGGATCTACACTTAAACTATTGACGAGGAAACTAGTTTTACTTTGAAAAAAATCCTTACTGTGTTATAATAATATAAATTAGTGGATCTGTGAATTGAATTGTAGTATAAAGATTTTGGGACTTTGTCCTTAATAATTAAGAAATAAGTTTTTCTTACATGTGATGAACCTATAATGTCACTTAAGGTCAATGCCTAGAAATTTTACGAACAGTGAAAAAGATTGTTTGAGTATTTCTAATTCTTACGATTCTGGATTTTTTTTCATAAATTGCGGAGTAGAAAACATTGGCAAACTTACAAAAAATTCCTAAAAAATTTCATCGAAACATACGTCGTTTCTTACCTCTTGCAGAAAAAGCAACTTAAATGTATTGTTATATCCGAAAAAGGTAAAGTATTAAATCTATTAATATCAACAAATCCACTGAGCTCACTGATCCACTGAGAATTCACTGATCCACCATTCGAAGTATAGACAACTAACACGAGTATTTAAATTATTGTACTAAAATAAGGGAATTTATCCACACCAAAAAAACATGAATATGGTTGTATTTTATTGTATTGCAAAGTGTATTGTATAATATTTTTGCAGTGGGAAAAATACGTATTTTTTTAATTTCACACTATTCTTTTATACTTTATATTTAATAACATCGTGATATCTATTTCATTAAATTGTTTTTGAGAACCCCTGGCACGATGAAAATAACAAAAATTATTTTTTTAGTTTATATTTTTCAAAACACGATGAAATAAGAATTTTCTGAAAAACATTGCATGCGTTGACTTTACCTAAACTTGTATTGGTACAATGCAGTTTTTTTTAGTTTAGTCCTTTGATCTGAATAGACTGAAGAAAGACTCTTAAGAGACTGAATTTAAATGACATCATTATTTGTACAGAAAGTTTTTTTTAGTTTGATACCAAAAAAGAAGAAATAGATTTTCTAAGTAGAACGCTACTGAAAAAACGATTTTTTTTTATAAATCTAGATATTACTTCAGAAGTATTTCCGAAAGCAAACCCACAGAACTGTGTACTTAGTGCTCTTTTCATTGCTCTCGAAGTCAACGTAATAAAACTCTATTTAGTTTCAGTCAATAAAAAAATGCTAAAACTAAAAAGATCCGAAAAAGAAAAGAAATAAACAAAGAGTATTTTCTAAATCGATAAAAAAAAACTGCTAAAAGAATGACATTAATGCCCGGCTACCAAAAGAATTATAAAGGAAATATTTGGGTTTATATACTTTTTGTTTTTATTTTCTTTTGATATCTTAAGTAAAACTAAGAAATAAAATACTATGAAAGTAATCTTCTAATACTGTTTACTTTATAAATTTTTAGTACGAGTATTAGCCGCCTTTGGCTGAATGATAAACTCAACGTTTACTTGATCGTTGAAAACAGATTTTGTTCGAATTCCGAAAATGTGTCGCTCGATTTTTTTTTAATACGATCGTAATTTATAGCTTTAAGGGATTTGGAAGTAATAAATGCTTGTTGATTAGTGTAATGACTTTGTTAAATTAATTTTAGAGTGGTTAAACAAATAATATCTTAACTTAAAAGTTATTTTTCTGTGATCGATACAAAATTGCTAGAAGTTTAACAGTGAAGTAATGAAAGACAGTTCACTTAAAAAAAAACTAAAGCTTGAAAGATTCAAAAAGAAAGAGACATAAACAAAGAGTATAATAATAATGGATTTCAAAAAATACTAAAAGTCATTAATACCCAGCTATCGAAAAAATTATAAAGTAAATATTTGTTTCATATATTTTCTTATTATAATATTGATATCCTAAGTTAAAAGTTAAGTTAAAATATGAAAGAAATCTTCTAATATTGTTTGCACTATACATTTTTAGAACGAATATTAGGTGCCTTTGACTGAATGATTAACTGATACGTTACTTGATCGTTGACCGTTTACTTGATCGTTGAAAACAGATTTTGTTTGTATTATGAAAATGTGTCACTCGATTTGTTTTGTACGATTGGTGTTTATAGCTTTACGGAACCGGCAGTAATAAATGTTCGTTAATTGGTGTTGATGACTTTTTTCAAATAATTTCAGGAATGGCTAACATATAATATCGTAACATAAAAGTTAATATTTCTTTAATCGATACATAATCGATCGAAACATAATAAATAATGTTCGTTGGCTTAATTATTTTGCTAATTGGTAATGGTATATTAATTAAGTGATTCTGGTAAATGTTTTAATTAATATTTACAGAACAAAAAAATGAAACTGTTAAAAATTAAAGTTTTTCTGCTTTTTTACTAATGTTAACCATCGTAATATATTCTCTAAAAGTTAAGCATTTGAAGAAAACACGGCATTTCAAAAAAGATAATTATGGCTACATTATTCAACTTTTTAATATTAAAATGGAAAGGTAGGAAATAAGTAATTTAACTACAATTATTTAATAAATTTATTTTTATATAATGTCACCACACATTTCTTATACAAAGAAAGTACTAAATACTACTTAGAAAAACATTACGATCAAAACTAGTAACACGTAAAACAATAACTAACTAACACAATAATAACTACATAACTGTACGGTTTCATCTTTATAATGGCAGGCTAATGTTTTTTTTTAAGTTCGGGTCCTTTAACAGCATTGAATTATTATTTTATTCGGGATGTAGTTATTAAAGTTTTCAAAGTTTCAATGAATTATTATTATTCGGATTAGTTTTAAAAGTTTTTCAAAAGTTTTTCAAGCATTCAAATAATAATAACAAACACAACTTTTTTCTTATAATCTAAATACACTGCGATGCAAAAGTTTAGACAATGACGTTTTTTAGCTGTAAAATTTAGAATTGTGATAGTAGAATTACAAAACACCCCTAAACATATTAAATAAATATTTTGAAATGCTATAATTGAAACACAATTGTTTGATTTGCTATAACAATTTCTTTTTCATAAAATAAAAATTTGTACGATGCAAAAGTTTAGACACAAATGCGAGAATATGCAAATTTAAAGTAGATAATCGCCTAATTTCGCATATTTATTGATGAATTGAATTTGATAAATTGAAAAAACACGATATCCGGTGAACTAAACAGATTTAATAACAATATTGGTTCAATTTTACACCAAAAAGACAATATAGCCTTAAATATTTATTCAAATCATATTTGCTTCAAATGTACAATTAACATCTCTAAATACGAACAGAATACCTACCAGTCCATCACCTTAAAGTTTTGGCACGAATTCGTGGATTTAGAGACATGCATTGACCGATTTTCATGATGAAAAGTGCAGTCTTTCCCGTATAAAATCACAAAATAGCGGCATATTATTCTTTTTTGCACTTTAGTACAATGCAGAGATAGTCACCTCTTCAAAAACGACAAAAAAAATCGTTCATTTTAACGTAAATTCACTCCACACCATTACGAAAGTTCCTTTATACGAAATTCATTACGAAAGAACCCTAGCATAAAGAAGGAACTTTCGTAATGGCGTGGAGTGAATTTACGTTAAAATGAACGACTTTTTTGTCGTTTATGAAGAGGTGACTATCTCTGCATTGTACTAAAGTGCAAAAAAGAATAATATGCCGCTATTTTATGATTTTATACGGGAAAGACTGCACTTTTCATCATGAAAATCGGTCAATGCATGACTCTAAATCCACGAATTCGTGCCAAAACTTTAAGGTGATGGACTGGTAGGTATTCTGTTCGTATTTAGAGATGTTAATTGTACATTTGAAGCAAATATGATTTGAATAAATATTTAAAGTGGCTATATTGTCTTTTTGGTGTAAAATTGAACCGATATCGTTATTAAATCTGTTTAGTTCACCGGATATCGTGTTTTTTCAATTTATCAAATTCAATTCAACAATAAATATGCGAAATTAGGCGATTATCTACTTTAAATTTGCATATTCTCGCATTTGTGTCTAAACTTTTGCATCGTACAAATTTTTATTTTATTAAAAAAAAATTTATAGCAAATCAAACAATTATGTTTCAATTATAGCATTTCAAAATATTTATTTAATATGTTTAGGGGTGTTTTGTAATTCTACTATCACAATTCTAAATTTTACAGCTAAAAAACGTCATTGTCTAAACTTTTGCATCGCAGTGTACATACCTTACAAACACTTGCTCAACAGAAAAACATTTTTCACGTAACGGAATTGACAGTTCTGCTCAAGTGAAAATATACTGTATCGATCTTAAATGTTAGAACACTAAATAAATAACTATATGTGTTTAAAAATAGGTAATATCATAAAGAACAAGTTTTCTTGGATTTACATATTTTTTTAAGTTATGTTCCTACACGCTTTGTTTTAAGTTGTTGAATTGTTGCCTGCATATTAAATCATTTATTTAGCGACTCAAGTACTCAGTGAAGCATGTTGAGATATTCTTTTTAGTTTATGCTCCTTCATTTACAAATTAAGTTTATTTTTAATTATAAGTAATGTAGATATTCACTAAAGGTACATTTTGGTGCCTTTAAATGTGTATTTCTATGTTAAATATTTCTTCAAGGAAATTTTACCTCATTTAACTTTTATTCTAGATAGTTGATGAAATAACTAAGGGATATTTCCATTATAGTTGGTAGAATATTAAAATTAAAAAAAACTGAACAATTTATGTTACAATACTAAATTATAAGGGAACCTGGGGACCCTTGGCCATAAGGGAGGCTTGGTCCACCTTTAAATTTTAGTATTTGAATTTTTTTTAGCATTTTCTCAATAGATGATACTCAAAGCTACTGTTGTCAGTATATTTCCACCTTAGTTTCATTAAGCTACTTCAAAGCATTAAGGAGAAAATAAAAAAAGAAAGTTTCTCATCCCAAAAAGTATAAACATTTTAGACATAATTTGTCAGATTTTTTCAGACAAAAAATTCAATTAAGTTTAAGTATGTGGTTTTATAAATACTGTTATATTAAGGTTTTATTTAAGCTATGAAGTTTGTGCAATGAAGTAGGCTTCAAAGTACCATGTGCCTTACCTTTGAAAGTAAGCTTTGATTTTGACTTTTCCCAGTTTATGCCGTTAAAATAAAACAAATAAAAACTCAAACTAAGGCAGTTATATGTTGTGCCTTTTAATGGTGTGTACAAACTGAATATATATTTGAACATTAATAAAAAAAAAATTACTTGATCTAGTCAATTTTAGAATTCTTGATACAGCTAACACTATACAATTATATTACCCTAAATATTAATTATGGTAAACATGATTTTTAAATGATTCCAGAGTGTCGAATTATAATATAATTTTTTTTTACATTTAAGGCTTACAAAAATAATTTGAAATATTTATTATTGTGAACTTTAAAATTATGAATTTGTGTATGGGCTAAGCCCGGGCCGGGTGTCTTGGCACGTGTGTCTATGTTTTAAGAAATAATAAATTTAGAAAAGAAAAAAGGCATTATTCATATTACACTATTATGTCCTTGCTGCCAATAAAATTTTCTCTAATATGTTCTATCGTATGCATTTTTAGTGCAAAAATAAAATAAATAAAAAAATAAAATTCTAAACACATGGCCAAGGCTCCCCAGGTTCCCTTATTTCCTATTAGCTGCAACGGTTGTGTGGTGAAATGTTGTTATATTTTCGGTACTTGGTTGAACTATTTCGCGGGTTTTTGCTTTTTTTGGTTAAAAACTCGTTCAACCGAATACCGAAAATATAGTAAATCACATAGCCGTTGCAGCTAATAAGAACCATTATTAATGTAAAACGAAACACAAATTTTTACATTGTATCATTTTACAAGTTGTGTTCGAAAAGTTCGGTGATTGGTCTCATTATTAAACAATTTGGTTTGTTACAGAATCTGTCACTTAAACCGCTTTCACATAGCATTTATGCTCAACAGGAAAGAAACTATTTATACACCACATACAGAAATTCGCCAAACAGGGCCTTTAGCTAGTTGCAATTCAAACTTTTAAACGCCAAAATTAACTATTTTCATTAATCTTCTTTCTCAGACTTAATAATTAGATTTTATCGTTTGCTAAATTTGTTTGAAGTTCGAAGAATAATGATGTAATTTTTTTAAATAAATATCTTTGAGTTGCCACAATTTCCCATTTACATTTCTTTCGAAAACTCGTTATTATTTATCGTTTGTTAAGTTAATTTGCAGTTCGAAAAATATTTAATTAGTAAATTTTATGCTTTGAAAAAAGCGAAACTTTGCTTTTTTTTTTTTGTTAGAATTGTTTACATGCATCTTTCTTCAAACATATAAAGAACCATCTAAAGAGTTCTATTGTGATATTACAACAATCCAAACTGAATTATATCACATAAATAAATATTTTTTCAAAAGTTTTATTTTTATTTTAAATAAAGTTTCTCGTACGTTTAACGAAATGGCAACAGTGAAAATATTGAATAAAATTGGAATGTTCATGTTATTTCAATGCAGATTAAATTTTTTGTTATTTAAATTTTAAATAAACTTTTAATTTAAATGTTTTATGAAATTCGGAATGTAGCCTTGTCTGATTTTTTGCTTCAAAATGACGTATTCCACTTGTTTGTGAGACTAGCGGTTCGTTTTGTGAAAGTGGGTGAAAGACGGACAGACGGACGGACTAAACGGTTATAATACCTTCCACTTTTTACGTTATAAACGTAGTGTGGAGCGCCGGTTAGGATCTTGCACTGACGCAGATGCAGTGACATTTTCTAGATGACATTTCTCTCACTGCGTCGCGTGAGTGCAAGATCCTAACCGGCGCGGTTTTTAGCTTCCGCACTACGTTTGTTTACGTTATGTAAAAAGTGGAAGGTATTATAATCGTTCAGTCCGTCCGTCTGTATGTCCGTCTGTCACCCACTTTCACAGAACGAACCGCAAACAAGTGGGATACGTCATTTTGAAGCAAAAAATCAGGTTAGGTTACATCCAAAATTTCATTAACAATTTTTAATGAGAAGTATATTTAAAATTTAAATAACTAAAAATTTAATTTACATAGAAATAACATACGAATTCCATTTTCATTCAATATTTTCACTGTTGCCATTTTGTCAAACGTACGAGAAACTTTATTTAAAATAAAAAATAAAACTTTTGAAACAATATTTATGTGATATAATTCAGTTAGGATTGTTGTAATATCACAATAGAGTTGTTTTGGTGGTTTATTATATATGTATGTGGAAAGATGCATAGCGAGTTCAACTTTGAATAAAAAATATGCAAAAGTTCGCTTTTATTTTTAAAGCATCAATTTTACTAATTATTTATTCTTCTCTTTTTCGAAAGAAAGTTAATTAACATGGGAAATTGTGGCGAGTAAAAGATATTTATTTAAAAAAATGCATCATTATTCTTCGAATTTGAAACAAATTTAGCAAACGATAATGAGTAATTATTCATTTGCGAAAGAAAATTAATGAAAATAGTTAATTTTGGCGTTTAAAAGTTTGCATTAGAAATAAATTATTAGCTAAAGGCCCTGTTTGGCGAATTTCTTTCTAAGGTGTATAAATAGTGTGTTTTTTGTTTGTTATACAAACAAATATTGTGTGGAAGCGGTTTAAGTGACAGATTCTGTAACAAACCTACTTGTTTTTAATTATGAGACAAAATCACCAAATTTTTTTCGAACACACGTTGTATTTACCAAGTTAAAATAAATCTAGTTTTATCAAGCATACTGTTTTATTGTTAGAAAACATCGCACTAAATTTATGAATGAGAAATTTTTTGTTTATTTTCAGAAAATCCGATTACAAATTCTTAACCAGGACTACTCGCCCTAGTTAGGCCCGTTATACGTCATCATTCGAGGAGGAAGAAAAGGCTTCAAGGTGAATCCGAAGATTTTGCCGAACGATAGAGAACGAGTTTATTTTGAGTTTTTCATTGGTAAGGACCTTACATTTTACAATGAACATTAACAAACGATAAGTGTTTTATACTAAGAACAAACATATTTCACTCCAAAAGACCTTTTAAATCCGCAACCGTGAAAAAAGCCATGCTTAAAGATGAGTGACATTTAAGATGATACGCCATCACTAAGTTGAGAGAAAACAACAGAGTGTTTGTCAAAAAAAAGAAGAGGACATAAGAATAGGCCAGAGTAAAAATAACGAAAAGATACTTTTTACTTAGAGTGAGATTACAATAAGCCGGTATTTTGATTGTTTTTTGATAAATTTAAGTGGTTTTATATAGTATTGCAACAATTAATTTTTTATGCGTTAAGAATAAATAATAATAAAACAGAATAACAGGTGTTAGGATGCCAGAGTTTTTTAATTAATTAAAAAAGAATTTCAGACTCTGGGTTCTAATATAGGATCAGTTTTTCACGAATCGCTTATATTTCAGAGTTATGACGTTTCATTTAAACCGCAATAATTATGCATTTATTATATAAAAATATATTGTTTACAAACTATACTCGAAAAGTAACGATTCACCTAAGTACTCAACAAATCCCGATTATCTAAGAAGCTCTCTTTTAAGTTTGTGAAAATATTTTAGGCCCACTTTAAATTCCATCCATTCTCTGTCATCAATTATGTATTCCATCTCTTTTAGCAGCAGTTCTCCACAGTTTCAAAGTCTAGAGTATTTTTTCTACTTGGATTAGTGAATATATATAGGAGGAGATGCAAATATGGAAGCATGCGAATATGTGCTTATAAATGAAAACACACCAGAGTACAAAACTAAAATTAAATATTAAATTTCTAATTGGTAATCGAATAAATGATTTTCGAAAATTTATATAAATATGAAAAACAAATTTTTATTTATTAGTTTATAAAATTCTTTTATTAAAGGTGCATATATTTTGGGATTTTATGAAAAAATGGAATCAAAGAATTATCTTAATGCTTAACTAAAATACTTAACTTATAATCAAGTTTTTATAATTACAATAATCGATTTGAATATTTATATTATTTTATAAATTAAGTATGTGCAAATCAAATTAGAACTTCACACACTCTGGTTAATATTTATTCATAAGCTTACATTGACTATGTAATTCCATTTATTTCCATTACTATAGAAAAGTATTTATTTAAATCGAAATTTCAATTTTAAATAAGTTTATTACCAAATAATCATTTAGTTCGAGTTCCAACTTCAACATGAAACACTACACGTTCTCCCAAATACATTTTAAATGAGTATACAGTTAAAATTAGGTTACTTAATTCTATTCTGTTTTGAAAGAGGCTATCTTAATGTATGTTAATTACGTTCGTTAGGTTTATTCGTTTGGTACAGTTAATGTATTTTTAAATTGAATTTAATTAGTGTAGAATGGGTGCAAATGTGGAAACCCAGTTTGTTTTTAGGTTGTTATAAAACAACAAATAGAATTTTAACATGATTTTTTAGACAGTCTTTATAATGATATATTCCAGGAAAATGGGTTAGAAACTCGGGGCGTGTAACACTACATGACTTTCAATTACCACTCAATAAATCAATACATTTAAAGGAAATTATATACCTTAAAAGGCAATTTCCATAACTTTTTAAACTTAAAAATTTCAGGACAGTTAACTTGCCATTATTTTTGAGAGACAGGGAAATGTAAAATGAAGTTTCTTTTACCGTCATGTTAAATATTTAATTTAAGAAGGAGCATTTTCCGTCTAAGTTATTCATGAATTAGAATTAAATGCGGTGCTTCAGATTTAATAATCACTTTATTCAATTTAAAATATATAACATACTACTAATACTTTTCCATTTGAAACATTTGGTAAATTAGAATTTTACTCATAATAATAAAATATATAAAAACTAATTGATGGCATTAAAAATGTATTGGCAAGCTTAAAAAATGAAAATATTAATTTAAAAATATTTATTTTAGATGACTTTTTTGTGGTATTTGATTCTTCTATAAATATAAAAGAAAATCAAAATAACATTCGTAATTTACAACAAAAAATAGTTGATATCTTATTAAAAAAATCTGTAGAATTAAAAAAAAACCCTCCATTCAGATAAAAGAGTGAAAAAAGAACTTCAAATTAAAATATTTATAAACATTAAAATCAATGGTGCATGCAAAGATTTAAAAAATGCAAAAATATTTGTTTATAGGTATTCAAAAGGCATTCACAAGCTTTACAAAATAAAAAAGTTGTTTGAAAACATTCATTCTAATTGTATTTTTTTATTAAGCAATCCATAACTTAGTAATTTGACTGAACCTTCTTTTAAGTATCTTCAATTAATACCATCCCATCTCAAGTTATACGAAGAGCTTTTTCCGTTAACTTTTTAATTAATAAGCGAAACTAATTGTTGTCATTCGATACGTTTTAATGAGCAGAATGGGTTTTTTAAAACCATTTTTTAATTTAATTGCTCGGGATAGGCTATTAGTGTGTATGTGGGTTTTGATTTATTTTGTAAAATAAAAGATGTCTTAATTAGTCAATTAGACTGTCGGCAATTTATTTTTAACTAAAAACTTTCTTATACAAAGGGAGAGTCCATAAGTAACGAGTCAAGTTGCATTCTTCGAAGAATTACTAAGGTATAGGTTCCTTTTATTGTCGATTTTGTCAAATTGAAATTTCGATCGTCAAAAGTCGCAAATTTTCAACAATTTTCAAAAATTGCCTTTTAAAGTAAAGATTTTGTATTCTTAAAGTATATATAATATCTCTATGCATGAAACAGTATAACTCTTCTAATTTAGTGAGTTTTTTTAAGGTCTTTAAGTTGAAGTTTAACACTTATTTTCTTTCGGACAGTTTTAGGGAAAAACGGGTACTTTAACGTGAGCGGATAACATTACGGTCAAATTTCATCACTTTAATATTTTCATTTATAAACAGTTCTTATCAATGATAACAACGTAAGCAATCGGTAACAATTTGGAAAAAAGTGCTTAAAACTATTGAAGTTACAAAACTTCAAATAAATCTTTGTTCGAAATGCAGTAAAAGAGCCATTCAAGCACAACCACCGAAACAACTTTCCCAATTTAGATGCAGAACAACTTTTATTGACAAAGATAAATATGTTTCTCGTCCTAAGCACCAGACCTTGTTAGTTTGACAAAAGCTCCAACTTTCATAGATAAATTCTGAGTTAAATGTGGTTGAAAAGTAAAATCACTAGTCTTGGGGTACTTGAGTTAGTAATAAAATGATTACGTGTGTTTCTCAAGTAGCAAGTTTTTGTTTTTATAATGTTGCAGAAACCAAATGGCATTTGTTGTGAAAATGCATTCAAAAAACGTAATAAAGTCGCAAATGAGTCTTGTTAGGAATACTAATTTGCAACCAATTGTGTAACGTTTTTAAATGGTTGCAAAATTGTTACTTTTTATCATTTAGCAACTGAATGGCAACTAATTTTCACCAAATTTGCAACCAAATAGTAATGTATTTTTGCTATCAATTCGGCAACTTACACTTGACAACTTAGTGCAACTTCGTACTTTAACTCTGTCGACACAATACGGAAACAAATTTATTTTTTTAAAATGCACTGTTAAAAATTATGCACTTTGTTTCACCAAAAATATGGTTCCTACACTCTTAAAACAAAAGAGTGAAATTCACTCCTATAGGAGAAGTGCATTTTCGGCACCGGAAAGGAGTGGAAATTAACTCAGACTGAGTTAAAACCGCTCGTTTGTTTTAAGAGTGTAGTAGCTGCAACGGATGTGTGGTGAAACGTTAAACCATATTTTTGGTATATAAATGGTTGAACCATTTCTCAGGTTTTTGTTTCCAAATCCAGAAAAATGGTTCAACCAAACACCGAACGAAAGGTGAAACATTTCACCACACAGCCGTTGCAGCTACTAGGAACCAATATCATGGTGAAACCAAGCACAAAATTTTTAACAGTGTGTTAACTTCCAGCATTTCTGTCAATTTGTATTAAAATAACTCTGTATTTAACCATCGGGAAGGGCAGGCGATCAAAACCTACACAAAAGGTCGCGCGTATCTTTCAGAGACACTTATGTAAAATGTAACATTTTAAAAGGTATAATATGGCATTTGTGTTGCATTAGTAACACTTTAAGATTTTTAGTTGCTTAAAAAAAGATAATTGTTCCAACTAGAAAATATAGGAAATTAAAATGGTGGAAAAATTCTTTAGCTCTTCAGTTACAAGAATAAAATCAACTTTTTATATTAATTTATCTTTTGATATAAAATACTTTGGTGGTGTAAAAATATTATAGTACAGATATTAAATAAGGACCATTAATTTATTTAAAATTCTCCTTTTACGTATTTGTGAACTACAAACAGCAATTATATTTGTTTAATTTAATAGGTCCAGCTTGCAACGCTTGTCGGACCCAAGCCAAAAGTAAAATAAGAGAATAGATAATTGTTGAACACTGAACACTAAACATTAATTGAACAATATGAATTAAAGTTTTAACGTGTATTTTCAATTTATTGTCAATACGATTTTTTAAAAAAGTTTATTGAATTTATTTCGGATCGGATACCATGTAACTACACACTCTTTTAGTTGCACGAGTCTTGAACTAGATACTATCTTTTTTGTTATTTTTATTAACAAATTATGAATAGAAGTAATTTCACTTGTTATTATCAGCACTCAGTATTTTGAAAAATGCGAAAAAAAGTTTCAAGACGTTTGTGAGAATGTTGAGTTCAATAGGACGGAAAAACAAGGACCAGAATAATCTTTGTTGGTAAACTATCACAAGTACTTTTCTTTGAGTCATTTTGACTCTGGTTCGTGTTTGATAAAATTTTAAACCTAATAAATAATTCAATTCAGATATGCAGTCAAAATAAAGTACATTTATATATTATTATAATACTTCACTCAATAAATATAATTCTTAAAAAAATATGTACTGCCCTTATGTATCAGTGGGAAATTAGAACTTTCCATTAAACAAAACAACACATTCAATTCAATTAAAACTTTATTTAGGTATTTATTTAGTTTTTCAGAGAAAATCCCCTGTCCTTAACATTTATAAGAACTAGTTTAGCCCATAATACCAAAAATATCCTTCCTATATTATTCCGACATTAAGCTATCAAGTCGATATTGTAAGTTGATCGTACTTCATCATCTGCAACTAATATGAAATGTTTTATGAAAAAATGTCAGTTGCACTTTTGTCAAGCCGATACTAGAGCATGTCCTAGAAACTGGGAAAGCAGCCATGAGAAAACATATTTTGGAACAATTAAACTAAATTGAATAATGAAACACGAAAATTAAATGGTTTGTTACAATGTCCAACACTGATTGTAAGTACTTAATTGGTTGTTTCGTTGCTTACTTGGCGCACTTAAATTAGGATTTGGGAAATAGTTTAATTCTAAACTAAGCATATCCACTGGAATTTGATTCATTTATACACAAAATTAAACAATTTGATCCAAATTGATTGAACTTAGGTAATTACCTAACGTTTATTTATTGTTATTTTCTTAGAATTCAAATTAATTAACAGTGATTTCCATTACGTTAAGTATTTATTTCTTAGAAAGTTTGATTTTTATTAAGAATGTTTTAATTAGTTTTATTCATTTAACCAGACTATTTTAATGATAACTCATACTAAACTAACTCTTCGATTTCAAATTAATTAACTATGATTTACTTTACATTAAGTATGAATTTGTTAGAAAGTTTTATTTTTGTTAACAATGATTAAAGTAATTTTAAACAAATATAATGCTGACTCATTCTTAGCTAACTATTCGATTACAAATTAACTGTGATTTTGATTACATTAAGAGTTAGTTTGTTAAAATGTTTGATTTTCACCAACAGCAACATTAAGAGCTGTAGAAAAAAAGAAATTGTGATATTTTCGGAACAAGATACAAAATCACAAAGTTCTTAATTAAATGATACAAAGCAGTATAGAATGTTTTGTTTCAATACATCCAAGTTTCGTTCTATTTTTACAGATTCACACTAAGCACTGACGTATTAAATCTAAGGATTCCTTTTCAAACATTATTGTTTTGTAATAACCACTTCCCTAAACACTACTCACTATAAACGTAATTGTCATTTTCTGTGACATTTCGCCAATAACAACCCCAGAGGATTGACTAACTGGTGTCGAAACAACTGGGGTTGTATTTCTTTCAACCCAATTCCTGGACCATAAAGACAAGAACTCGTTGTTTCTTTCACTTGTTGTTCTCGGTAAGTAACTGTCGTCGAATAGAAATATCTGTAATACGACTTTTTTGTTTAAAATCCTTCTTTTTTTTGCTATGAAAATCATGTTTCATCTAAAAAATGTCATTTATAAATATATTTTAATTCTATTCATGTGTTTATTAGTTATTAATTATTTTTTTTTAATCGAAAAACTATTTTATGGCATGAAAATGTGGTTTAATCTTAAAAAAACAGTCATTTATTAGACATTTTACTTCTATTAATGTATTTAGGAGCAATTTATTAACTGTGTTATAGTTAATTATGTGCTTATCAGATTCAGGTTTTAGTATTGCATAGTCTATAGATATTTTTCACATTTTGTGTAATGCTACTGTAACAATAATTTTGTCTTATTAAGTTTTACCTTTCATTAAAATTCATAAAATATATCCAATACAATTTATAATAAAAACAATAGTTTTTCATAGTAAAAGAACCAGATTTGAGACATTGTTTCTTGATACAAAAAAATTAAATGAATGTTTATTATAGATCTAATAATTTTAAAAAATATATTTGTATCAAAAAGGGACAATTCCAGTTGTGCTAATTTCTGCTTACGAGACCATTGGCGGTTGAGGAACATTGAATCAGTCGTTTCCTTCACTTCGTCAGATTGACAAAACCAAATTGTTTCATTCTTAAGATAACTTAGAAAGAATAAATAGTAGTGAATGCTTTTGTCAACAAACTATGTCCAAAACTAAAAGTAAAATCTAATTTAATATAAGGATACACTTAGTTATTTTTGAATTAATAACTGAATCTGCGAATAGTTGTTTCTTATATAGAACTAATATCTTGATAGTTCACACATTGTATCAGCACATGTTTTCGCACTACATTTGTTCATAGCTTTGGTGATAGATACGTTTATTGGATATGGTATTTACTTTTCATTAGGTAGTTTTGCAAGTTCCATGGGATAACTCTTATATTATTAGTGCAATACATTTATTTAATATGCAATAACTGCGCATCATTTTAACGTGATTTCATGTAATTTGAAACTTGCAAAGCGTTGTTAAATAAAAAATTATTTTTGGCGTTTCTAAAAATTGTTATTTTTGAAACTCAATGACGTTTCATGTTATATTAGTGCTGTTGAAACAAAAGATTAAATCAATGAAAATAACTTACTTTATTGATATTTTAATTCGTTATAATTCATATATTTGTTCAACCTTATTTTAATATCAATATTGCGCCCTTATTGTGTTAAAAAAGATGTGGTGAAAATACACTTAAAAAGTATAAAAACAGAAGTTGATTTTACTTTAAATGTTAATGATTCCTCAATCATCAGTAGGCGAGCATTTCATTTGTATTTAAAGATGTTAAAAGCATCACACAATATAAATTAAATTATTTTAAGCTGCTTTATTGTTAGGTATTCGTAGCATTGTTTCAAAAGTAAAAATTAATCGAAATAACAACAGACAGAAAACATGAAGAGTACTACTACAATTAAACAGATCTATGATAAATGGTAAATACATATATTTCTCTCCGAAAATAAGCTATTGTATTTCAATCAATCATAAGTTATCATTTTTAACTTTACTCGTCGAATCCAGTTTGTGTATAACAGAATGGGTAACTTGGTAAAATTTGGATGGGGGCAATGTGAAAACATTTATATTGCAGTCACCAATGCAGCCATATGTGTACATGTTATTACAACTCTGAGTTCGTGTTCCTGTTTGAGATGCCGTGAAAACACATCAGGAAGAAGCCATAATGTCTTTTGAAATAGTCTGAAGCCGTACATGATTAAAATTATAACATCTACAACTAATATAGGAGTCATTAGACGCTAAGGGATGAAAGGAAAAACTTACAGTACAATATTCAAAAACCTAATGTGTTTACAAATCGGTTTATTGCCATTTTAGGGTCCACATTAACCTTAATTTTTTTTAAAAAAACCCGGAAAATTCAAATATTTTTCCATTTTTATTGATACAATTTTTGGTAATTCTTATTAAGTGTCTACACTCTTAAATCAAACGAGCGGTTTTAACTCAGCCTGAGTTAATTTCCACT
The DNA here is from genome assembly GCA_019343175.1 of Oedothorax gibbosus. Lineage (NCBI taxonomy): Eukaryota > Metazoa > Arthropoda > Arachnida > Araneae > Linyphiidae > Oedothorax > Oedothorax gibbosus. The sequence continues at coordinate 19,925,425 of CM033276.1, read as the reverse complement.
CCTTTCCGTGCCGAAAATGCCCTTCCCCTATAGGAGTGGATTTCACTCTTTTTGCGGAGTGGGTGAAAGAAATAAAAGAAAACAATCTACGTCCTACACTCTTAAAACGAGCGGTTTTAACTCAGTCTGAGTTAATTTCCACTCCTTTCCAGTGCCGAAAATGCACTTCCCCTATAGGAGTGGATTTCACTCTTTTGTTTTAAGAGTGTAGGTTTTGGAATTTTGACTCACAGTTCCTGAATTTTTAAAGGACTGTTTAAAAATATGTTCCAGGTTAAAAGCCTGTTCATGTTTTACAACTTAAAAACAAACTGATCCACTTTTGAGTTTCCACTTTTGCGTCCCATCCATTAGCATTTTAGTTAGTGTCCATGATATCATTAAAAAAAGCAATTTTCTAACTACAAAAATAATTATTATTCACAAATAAGAAAACAAAAACCAATGTCATCCATCATGCTATCAAAAACATCACATTTGAAGTTCGAGAATATTTCATGTATGTTAGTTTACTCATGTGAAAAAATCAGCTAATTGGATTAGAGATTTTTCGTAACAGTTTATTCAAACAGAACTAACGACCCTGTGAAGAATGCATTCATATGGATTGCAATTTTAAACAAAAGTTTAACAAAATACCTAATATTGTAGTTACGACGGGTTAATGTTAGTAGCTCTAAAATAACCATTATATGGATATCTTATAATTATTAGATTAGATCGCATACGTAACTCAATTGTAGTATTTTTCATTCCAGATTTGAATAGATGCACTTGTTTATAGTCGTTGTTTGTTATAAAAATTTATTATTTTAAATTTTGCAAATTTTTGTAGAGAATAATCAAGATTAAATAAATATCGAAAGAAAGGCAGTTAACAATGATTTTTTCGTCATTAAATTGAGATTTCAAAATTGAGAATTTTAATGACATTGTTGTACAATCAGGGGGAAAGGTTATGCTTTTGGATTCTCATGCTTGGATTCTGAGAAGATAGTTAATAGAAAATAATGGATAAAATAATTGAATAATAATACTGTAAAACTGGTTCAACACAATAGAAGAATGAATAAGATCATTCTAAGTTACAGAATTTGCAACATGTCACTGAGTTCACAGATGGGAAGAGGTCGCTCTTCCATTTATAAAATGACGTTGTTGTCTGTCTCTAAACTATTGAAAGTTTATTCTCAAAATATCAGAGGTGAATATTCATTAAACATTTTGTTTATTGAGTCATAATGATGAGAAATCATTCTTGAGTTCACTCGCACAAACTGCACATGAGTCCCGCCAATTATTTGAAAGCTCTGTATATTTATTCTTCCAAACAATTGTTCGCTTGTATTTAAATTCTCTTAATGATCACAACTTAGATTTAACGACAGTTGACAATATTTAGAGCTGTATATATACTTATATATGTATACCGTAAAATTATTATCTATGCTTCTATTTAACACTGTTGCAAATTTTGTGCTTGGTTTCACCACAATAATGGTCCCTAGTGGTTGCAAAGGTTGTGTGGTGAAATGCTTCACAATATTTTCGGTATCCGGTTGAACCATTTTTCAGATTTAGGGAACAAACACCTGAGAATTGGATCAACCGAGTATCGAAAATATGGCGAAACATTTCACCACATAGCCGTTGCAGGTACTAGCAACCACTATCATGGTTAAATTAAGGGCCAATTTTTTTTTACAATGTACAATATTTTTTTTTCAAATTCAATAATTCAAAAAGAATTTTAGAAAGTTACTCATAATGATCCGATCTTTATATCAAATTTATATTTTCTATCTATCCGCTATTTATATGCACGAGAAAAAAAATGGCCAACAACCATTTTCAAAAGCTAGACAATATTTTTTAAAGTGTATAACTACTATGTCAAATTATTTTTATCAACAAAAACATAACACAAAAAATATTATTAGGCAAAACCTTATAGACAAAATACTTAAATTTTTAGGATGGAAATGGATTGTTATATTTCATACGAATCCTCTATGGGCTTTAATAATCCACATTAGGCTACAGAAGCCCTCCAGAGTGGTGTAACTATATACTAATTAGACTAAATTTAATAAAATATTGCAACAGGGCACCAGAGCCTAGGGGGTCAAAGGAACAACGGTCAGAGGTACAACACCTTTCCCTACCTAGTTTTTTAACTTGTGCCTTTTCAGTTGCTTAATTATAACGCTTAAAGTACTGTATGAAAATTACCAAATTTAAATTACTATTTATTGTTTTCTTACAAAATAAAAAACTAGGGCTGTGTAACACTACATGACTTTCCATTAGTGCTCAATAAATCCCACATTTAAAGGTAATTTCAATAACTTTAAAATCTTAAGTGTTCTATGACAACAACTCCTTGCGCATGAGATTTTCTCGAAATTATTAAGAACTATTTTAACAAACATCTATTGTCAGTCATAATATACAAACACATTATATATTGCATTACATACAACGATCATAATTATAAACCACTGCATCATTCACAGATATCTTTATCTAGGATTAATCGTCCGATTCTCTAATCTTGGATTATTCATCTGTTCACTATTAACCTCCCTTGAAATAGGAAAAGTGAAGAGTATCTTATTCTTATTAGTTTTTGCTGAATTTTTTAAAACGAATATGTGCTTATAAATGAAAACACACCAGAGTACAAAATTAAAATTAAATATTAAATTTCTAATTGATAATCGAATAAATGATTCTCGAAAATTTATATAAATGTGAAAAACAAATTTTAGTTTATTAGTTTACAAAAAAAAGCATATATTTTGGGAATGTATGTAAAATGGAATCAAAGAATTATCTTAATTAATGCTTAACTAAAATACGTTTAATCAAGTATTTATAGTTATAACCAATTGTTTAAATATTTATATTATTTAGTAAACTAAACATATTTAAAACTAAGTTTGAAATTTTTCGCACTCTTTCAAATATTTATTCAGAAGATTACATTGACTAAGAAACTTCAGCTATTCCCTTTAATGAAGAAAAAGACTTACGCATATCGAAATTTGAATGTTAAATAAGTTTATTACCAAAGAATCAGTAAGTTCGAGTTCCAACTTTCATTTAAAACACTATATGTTATCCCAAAGGCATTTTAAATTAGTTTGCAGACAAAATTAGGTTAACGGTTTTGACTTCTATTCTATATTATTTCTAGCAGGATATTCAAATATATGTTTAAGAGCATTTGTTAGGAATATTTGTTTAGTAATGAACTGTAGTTAATGTATTTTAATATTCAAAAGTGAATTTTATTAGTACAGGGAGGCAGCGCAAATGTGGAAGCCCAGTTCGTGTTAAGGTTGTAAGAAAGCAATAAATAGTAATTTTAACCTGATTTTTTAACAGTTCATATAGAGTTTAGAACTGAGTTGTGGAAGAAAATTATTAACTAGTAAAATATAAACGCAAATATTGTATGATTACTTCCTAATGTATTTATTAAATTATTATAGCATATTTATTGACCTTATAATGTTGATTACTCCATCTAGCACAACCCTCTTCCGAGCTTTAGAAGGAAAATCTTTAAAAAAATAGTTAATCAAAATTATAATTCAACAGTAATAAAGTTATTTAATCAAACTATTGCGATTTCTATTATATTTAACTGAAATTGCAGATTGCATAAATAAAAGAAATCAAAAACAAAACAGTGAACTTGTTTCCGTTTTTCAAAATACTTAAACTATATGTATTCATGAAATTTATCCTTGTTAAACTATAAAAAGTTTTTTATTATCATTTCAAATACTTTTATTCAAAAATATATCATCTGCATAAATAATTCATGAATTAAAATTCCTTTATTTTGCTACACATTTTAAAGAATAAGAAACAAGTCATTCAATTTAAAAGAATAAATATAATAGATGATTAATACTTTTTAGTTTGAAACATTTAATATTTTAGAATTTAACTATATTAGAAAAATATCTGAAATAATGGTGTTTAATGCTGTATTGACAAGCTTAAAACTTTTTTAAAAAAGATTTATCCTACACTTATTTTTTTCGAGGTACTTGAATCTTTTATAAAATAACAAGTAGGTTTGTTACAGAATCACTTAAACCGCTTCCACACAACATTTGTGCTCAACAGGAAACACACTATTTATAACAACTTAGAAAGAAATTCGCCAAACAGGGTTTTCAGCTAGATCCAATTAAAACTTTTAAACGCCAAAACGCACTATTTTCTTTAATTTTCTTTCGCAGATTTAATAATTAGTCTGTATCGTTCGCTTATTTTTTTTCGAAGTTCGAAGAATAATGATGTAATTTTTTTTAATAAACATCTTTTTGCCACCACAAGTTCCCATTTTCATTAACTTCTTTTCAAAAATTCAGTTACTATATTTTATCGTTTGTTAAATTAATTTACTGTTCGAAAAATAATAATTCGTATAGTTGATGCTTTAAAAAATAAAAGCAAAACTTTGTGCATATTTTTTTATGCAAAGTTAAAATTCTCTATGCATCTTTCCTCATACATATATAATGAACCATCAAAAGAACTCTATTGTGATATTACAACAATCCAAACTGAATTATTTCACATAAATAAACATTTTTCAAAAGTTTTATTTTTATTTTAAATAAAGTTTCTCGTACGTTTGACGAAATGGCAACGGTGAAAATATAGAATTAAATTAGAATTTGCATGTTATTTCAATTTAGATTAAATTTTTAATAATTTAAATTTTAAATAAACTTCTCATTTAAATTTTTTAATCAAATTTGGGATGTGGCCTAGCCTGATTTTTTTGCTTCAAAATGACGTATCCCACTTGTATATGAGACTTGCTATTCGTTTTGTGAAAGTGGTTGACAGACGGGCGGACTGAACGATTATAATACCTTCCACTTTTTACGTTATAAACGTATTGTGGAAGCTAAAAAGAAATAAAAAAACATTCGTAATTTACAACAAAAAATAGCTCTCAAATTTAAATGTTTAAATGGTAAAATCAATGGAACATGCAAATATTTAAAAAGTGCATAAATATTTTTTATATTTATTCTTAGTATTTAAAAGACATTCACAAGCTTTACAAAAATAAAAAAGTCTTTAAAAAGATTCCTTCTAATTGTATATTTTTTTATAAAACAATCCATAACTTAATAATTCGAAGAAAAAAAGTTTTTTTTAAAGTACTTTAAAATAATACCATCCTATCTCAAATTATACGAAGAGTTTTTTCGTTAACTTTTAAATTAATAAGCGAAACAAATTGTTGCCATTCGATGCGTTTTAATGATCGAAATTGTTTTTTTTTTAATTTAATTGCTTCGGATAGGTTGTTAGTGTGTGTGGGGTTTGATTTATTTTGTAAAATATAAGATATTTTAATTAGTCAATTAGACGGTCGGCAATTTATTTTTCACTAAAAACTTTATTATACAAAAGAAGAGTCCATAAGTCAAGAGTCCAGTTGCAAAATTCACATTCGTTCGAACAATAACTGATGTATAGGGTCCCGTCCGTTTATTGGCGACTAAATATAATTTATATTATACTACTAATACTAATACTACTGATACTAATTATTGTTATCACAGTTATGAAAAGTCGCCAAGTAACAAGCCGGACCAATGTTAGTTATTTTTTGGTGAATTGGGAATTTGAGTTTTGAAACTATTTAAGTGGTTTTGTATCTATGAAATGGCGAATAGAGCTTTTTATAAAGGTTTTTGGTCATGGGGTTAAACTTGTTGGGGGTGCACTGGACCTGCAGTAGGATTTTTTATGGGCAGTTTCAAACAATATTATTGCCCGAATAATGTCGAACAGTGAAAATTGATAATACTTTAATAATGAACAATTTTTAAAAATTGCATTGTAAAAATTTTTTTTGCATTTTTTCAAGAAATATTTTATGTACACGTAAAATAGTATACACATTTCAATTTAGTAATTCACGTCTTTTTAAAATCTCAAAAAATTTTATAGTTTAACAGCTATTTTTTGGGGAAGCTGTTTGGGCGAAATGGGTATTTTAACGTAAGCGAATCTATTAAAGAGCCGTTACCATCAAATTTAAGCACAGTTAACATTTTCCTTTTTAAACTGTCTATTTTATAACGACATTTTACAATGAAAACTACGCAATCGGTAACAACTTTTAAATAAGTATTTAAAACAACGGAAGTTACAGAGCTTTAAATAAATCCTTGTTCGAAATGCAGTAAAAGAGCTATTCAAACACAACCACCGAAACAACTTTCCCAATTTATATGCAGAACAATTTCTATTGACAAAGATAAATGTTTCTCGACCGAAGCACCAGGCATTATAAGTTTGACAAACTCTCCAACTAAAACAGATTCCGAGTTAAATATGGTTAAATAGCAACATTACTGGTCTTGAGGTGTTTGATTTAATAATAAAAAGATTACGTGTGTTTCTCAAGTAGCCGTTTTTGTTTTTATAAAGTTGCAGAAGCCAAATGTCTTTTGTTGCAAAAGCGTAATCAAGAAACATAATAAAGTATCAAATGGGTCTCGTTAGGAATACTAATTTGCAACCAATTTTAAAGCGTTTTTAAATGATTGAATTTTTTTAATCATTTAAAAACGCATTTTTACCAAATTTGAAACAGAATAGTAACGCATTTTATTTGGAAGGTACGAATATTTTACAAAATTTGTACAAATTAAGGAAGTTGTACGAATAATAAATAATTTTTGTTTGAATAATAACGAATTTTTATGCGAATGATACCGTATTTTCATTGCAACTTTCACTTGACGGAACTTGGAACGACATCATACGCTAACTCCATCAAGACTTTCATGATAGATTTATAGATTAAACGAGAATTTCTGCTTAGGTGTACAGAGAGAACCCAACATTTACCATTGGGAAAGAGCGATCAAATCCTATGAGAACCTTCGCGAGGATCTTACAGATAACTAGTATTAAATGTAACTTTTGAAAAGATTTAATATAAAATTTGTGTTGCATTCTTTAAGCTCCAATACATATAGTTGCTAGGAAAAAACTTGAAAAAAATCATTTTGCGATCACAAAATAAATCGAGTTATAATGGCGTAAAAACTACTTGGATGTTCGGATACAAGTACAAAATCAAGCTTTTATGTTTATTTATCTTTTTATTGTATAAGTACTTTGGTGTTGAAAAAAATAGTGTCGTAATTCCATTAAATTAAGGCTAATAACTCATTTAAGATTCGCCTTTTACACATTTGTGAACTACAAACAGCAACTGTACTGGTTAGTTTAGCAGTTTAAGCTTGAAACGCTTATTGGACACAAATCAAAATAAAATAATACAACAGATAAAAGTTCCGAATTCATAAAATGTTCTGCTTTTGCTCAATTGTTTGAGTATATCTTAGATACTTGAGCATTTTTGATGGTAAAATTGTTTTTTTTCCAACACGTTCCCGACTATAAGAAATGGATAGCGTGTTTAGAACCGGGAAGCTTTTTGATGACAAGCTAACGTTTACTGACTCAGTCACGAACGGCTGTTATATGAATCACAAACTAAGATTCCTTCCGAATAACAACTATGACCAACTAATAACACCCATTGTTCATAATGCTTTCAACTGCACTGGAAATCTTTGGTAGAACGTAAACATGGTGAAATTTACCGCAGTGTTTACGTTCCACCAAAATTTTACAGTGAAGATATGTCTTTAAAATACTTGATTTTTTGTAATGAGAACATTTTATGTTCTTGATATTATGATAATAACAGTTAAACAGTTTATGTAATAGGATTGAAACTTTGTTATCTTAAATATAAAGTTATTTTAATCTATGTCGTATTCAAGCCACTTTAACTTAATTTTATACTATAACATTTTTCCACTTTAACATTTCACATAACTTGTGAAATTTATTTAAACATTAGAACGTAAATTCATATAAACACGTATAATCATTGATTCTTACACTTTTCTATCAAATACACAAGCAAAATCAGCCACACATACACTTTGTAGAGTACGGATAAGGAATCTTCAATCTCTCGTTCACAATTTAAATTTTTTTCTAGCAAAACATGAATCCATGAACTAATTTCCACAACATTTTGTACACATCTGGTATTTTTGCTGTGAATTGACGCCTCCTTTATATAAATAAACTACACTTTTACATTTTAGGTCGCATAAGTTCTTTTACTTGAGTTATTTTGAATGGTTCGTATTTGTTGATCTTAAATAATCTGTATTGCCCTTATGTAACAGTGGTTAAATAAGAATTCTTTTTTAAAAAAATACATTAAATACATTAAATAAAACTGAAATTAGGGGATATAGATTATCTCAGTTTTTCAGAGAAAATAACAGTCTTACATTTATAAGAACGAATTTACTCCATAATATCGTAAAATATACTTCCTATATTATTTCGACAAACAGCTACAGAACCGATATTGAGATTTCATCGTATGATATCCTCTGCAACTAGAATGTTTTATGAAAAAAATGTTAATTACATTGTTATCAAGCTACTATGCCATTTCATCGAAACTGGGTAGGCAGCCATGAGAAAACACATTTTGGATCAATCAAACTAAATTGAATAATGTAACACGAAAATTAAATGGTTTGTTACAATGTCCAGCACTGATTGTAAATACTTAATTGTTTGTTTCGTTGCTTACTTGGCACACTTAAATTAGGATTGGAAATGGTTTAGTTCTAAACTTAGCATCTTGACTGGAATTAGATGCTTTTATACACAAAAATTAAACAGTTTGATCCAAATTGATTGAACTTAGGTAATTACCTAACGTTTATTTATTGTTATTTTCTTAGGATACAAATTAATTAACTATTATTTACATTACGTTTATTACTTATTTCTTAGAAAGTTTGATTTTCATTAAGGAGACAGGGCAGGAACGACGCTTCAAAATATCAAATTTTTATTTTAACTTTCAATCACTAAAATAAAAAATTTCGAAAATTTTTATATAATACGGATTTGAATATGGGGTTGGAGTTCGCAAATTTGGTAGTTCATTTCAATATAACTTTGTTTCCAGCTTCATATGTCATTATTTTAAAACACCGATATTTAGCTTTTAGGTACACTTTCCAGCACAACTATTGCGTGTACCTGAAAATAATGTTTTATAGAAATTAAAAAAAGTCCATTCAATGCAATGAACCTCAAGTTTGAAGATAATACATTCATAATTTTAAGTTATTAATCCAAACAGAAATTTTGCGCATTTCTTAAATTAGAAAAATCGTCTTATTTTTACTCACTTATTATTTTTTTGGAATATTTTTGGTTTACTGCGTTAAATAGACATGTATACGATATCACAGAAAATTTCAACCATTCTAGTAAAATAGAAAAGTGTACCTCAAGGCTGAAAATTGGTGTTTTGGAATAATGACATTTAAAGCTGGCAACAAAGTTATATTGGTATTAACTACCTACCACGATTCAGTAACTAAAGTTTAAATGAAAATTCGATATTTTGAGTGGTCGTTTTGTTCCCTGTTACCTTAAGAATGTTTCAATTAGTGTTTTTTATTTTAACCAGACTATTTTAATGATGACTCATACTAAACTAACTCTTTGATTACAAATTAAGTAACTATTATTTACTTTACATAAAGTATGGGTTTGTTATATTGTTTTATATATTTATTAAAAGGATTGAATATATATTTTTTTATTTTAAAGAAATAAAATGATGACTCGTACTAATCTAACTCTTCGATTTAAATTAATAACTGTGATTTAGATTACATTAAGAGTTAATTTGTTAAAATGTTTGATTTTAATTAACAGCAACATTAGAGCTGTAGAAGGAAAATTTTTAATATTTTTGGAAAAAGGTCCAATATCACAAAATTCTTAATTAAATGATATAATTCAGTATGGAATGTTTTGTTTCAATGCATCATAATTTCGTTCTATTTCTACAGATTCACACTAAACACTGACGTATTAAATAAAAGGGTTGCTCCGCAAACAACATTGTTTTGTAATAACCACTTCCCTAAACACTACTCACTATAAACGTAATTGTCATTTTCAGTGACATTTCGCCAATAATAACCCCAGAAGACTTGACTAACTGGTGTCTAAACAACTGTGGTTGCATTTCTTGCAACACAATTCTAGGACCATAAAGACAATAATCCGATGTTTCTCTCACACGTTGTTCGCTGTCAGTAACAGTCGTCGAATAAAAATATCCGTAAAACCTTTTAGCCCAAATACCTAATATTTTATGCTATGAAAATTATGTTTAATCTTTTAAGACTAGTAATTTTTTAGACATTTTCCCCCTACTCATGTATTTAGGAGCAATTTATTAACTGTGTTATAGTTAATTATGTGCTTATCTTAGATTCAGTTTTTAGTATTGCATAGTCTACAGATATTTTTCTCATTTTGCGTAATGCTGCTGTAACAATAATTTTGTCTTATTAAGTGTTACCTTTCATTATAATCCATAAAATATATAGAATCAAATTTATAATGAAAACAATAGTTTTCAATGTAAAAAAAACCATATTTGAGACTTTGTTTCTTAATAAAAAAAAATTTAATGGACAATATTAAAGATTAATTTAAAATTTATTAAATTTTAAAAATACATTTATCAAAAAGGGACAAGTCCAGTTGTGCTCATTTCTGCTTACAAGACCATTGGCAGTTGGGGTACATTGAATCAGTCGTTTCGTTTACTTTGTCAGGCCTAACAAAAACTAAATTGTTTCATTCTTAAGATAACTTAAAAAGAATAAATGGAAGTGGATGTTTTTGTCAACGAACTATGGCCAAAACTAAAATAAAATCCAATTTAATATAAGGATATACTTAATTATTTGTGAATTAAGAAACTTAAACTGCGAATAGTTGTTTCTTATATAGAACTAATATCTTGATAGTTCACACATTGTATCAGCTTATGTTTTCGCAATACATTTGTTCATAGATGCGGTGATAGATACGTTTATTGAATAGGTATTTACTTTTTATTAGGTGGTTTTGCAAGTTCCATGGGATAACTCTAATATTATTAGAATAAAACATTCATTAATAAGCAATAACTGCGTATCCTTATAACGTGATTTAATGTAATTTGAAACTTGCAAAGCGTTGTTAAATTAAAAAGTTATTTTTTGCGTCTCTAAAAATTGTTATTTTTGAAATCCCGAAAAAAGAACTATTGGATTTCCAAGTTATCATTTTTAACTTAACCTATCAAATCCAGTTTGTGTATAACAGGACGAGTTACTTGGTAAAAGGGGGGATAAGGGCGATGTGAAAATATCTATATTGCCGTCATCCATGCAGCCATGGTATACATGTGTACATGTTATTAAAATTCCACGTGCATGATTCTGTTTGATATGCCGTGGAAACACATCAGAGAGAAGCCATAATGTCTTTTGAATTAGTGGGAAGCCGTATATGATTAAAGTTATAACATCTATAATTAATATAGGAGTCTTTAGAAGCTAAGAGATGAAGGGAACAACATGGAATGCTTACAGTTCCACATTACAGCAACTTTAAGTGTTTACACATTAGATTTATTTCCATTTTAGGGTCCACATTTCCCTCACTTATTCAAAAAAGGGAAAAGTAGTATACTTGCCCCCTTTTATTTATACAAATCTTTGGCAATTGTTTTTAAGTGTCTAGTTTTTTGGACTTTTGATTTAAAGTCCCCTAGTTTTAACATTATAAGAACTGTTTAAAAAAAGACTGGTTAGAAGTTTATTCATTTTTTTACAACTTAAAAACAAACTGATGAGTTTCCACATTTGCGTCCCCTCTAACATTTTAATTATTCCATGAAATCATTTTAAAAAAGCAATTTTCTAACTACAAACCTAATTATGGTTCACAAATAAGAAAACAAAACCAATGTCATCCATCATACTATCAAAAACGGTAATGGGACAAAATATCGCGGCCGAAATATCGCGGGCCAAAATATCGCGGCCGAAATATCGCCGGCCGAAATATCGTGCGCCCAAAATATCGCGGGCCCAAAATATCGCGGGCCAAAATATCGCGTGCCCATAATATCGCGTGCCCAAAATATCGCGGGGACAAAATATCGCGTAAAGTAAAAGTAGTGGATTTAATGGATTTTAAGGTGTTTGGCATTGGGAGGGAGTTCGATGGTAAAATGGTATTGCACTACTTACTTGTCTAGTAATTTGTGATGAAGTTCGGTTTTACCTATAAGAGTCTGTATTTTTATAAAAAGGTATTTAAAGTCATGCATTTTTATGTATTTTTTTTGTTATGGCCATTTAGTCACGAGGTAGGTTTAAGGGTTAAGGTTTTATATCTGAACTTGATTTTTATAAATCCCATTAATTTATTTTAAGAATTCAGGTGGGGTAATTGTAGTCTAAAAAGTGTCTGAATTTTATAAATTAATAATTATTTAACGAAAATGTAAACATTGTTTGAAGCATTACCTTTCTGTATTGTTCTTTAAAAAAGACTTTTTTTTAATAGGAGGATTAGTTTAGGGATATTTTCAAGGTGATCTTGGGAGTTGGAGGAAGTTGAAATAGACATACATTATTATTAAAAATATATATTAATAGTTTACTTGCATTCATATAAACTTATGCAGCAACTGAATAATTTCCTTATTTTACTGAACACTTACAGAACAAAAAATAAGTTGATTAATCAACTACAGTCGAACTCGTTTATAGCGAGTCCTGATTTTACGAGGATTCGGATTTACCGAGGAAAGCAAGAATATTAGGTTGGTCCGATGCTAAGTCTATGGAAGGGAAATCGCTTGCTACGAGCAAGCCTCGGATTTAACGAAGAATATTTTTTCTATTTTGTAAATTTTTTTCACTATGCAGTCGGTTTAGAAATTAACTCTTTTCTTGGAAAAGTTGTCCTCACCCCCTTTGTTTGGAGAAATTCCTGTCAAGCCATACTATGAATAGGAAGAATGGTCAAATATGCGGTTCAACAGGTGGCTTATTTGCAGAAGCAGAGTGAGGAAAGGGTTCTTCAGGGTCATTGGGGGCGCGCTGGTCAGAGGTTTTCATTGATAACGTTTGCTAAATTTTATGGGGTTATGTCGAAGTGTATAGTTTTAACCGTGGACGAGGTGAAAATTTTCCGGGAGTTTAGAGAGGAGCTAAAGATGTCGACCTCTGGCAAAAAGCATTGATTGTCTTATTATACTGATTCAAAGCTGCTAAAGAACACTCATGTTGATGAAAGCGTACAATTACAATAAAACTGACTGTCTTTTTACAAGCACTTAGATTTAACTAGTAAATGTGGCGGTCTTTTCTGGCTCGTTATAAACGAGTACAAGTGTATTTCGTTTATGATATAATTTATATAAAAGTAGTTACATATAGTTAGGACTAGTTTTATTCAGTCACTTTTTACAAAACGCTTATGTGCCTCTTTATTTTTTTTTGTTCGAAAGGTATGATATCAAAGATCTATTAGTGTAGTGGTAGCGAGATATTCATTGTGGTTACCATTCATTGTAGCGTAGGTCAAACTTTAAGGTGTAGATGACAAGAGCAATATTTGAGGAATGGCTGGTAAATTGAACAAATGAACAATCAAATGAAGAAAGACAGAATCATTTCATTTATTTTATTTTAGTTAATGGAACCTGTCATAAAGACCTTTTGAGAAGCTAGATAAAACACGAGTTATCCTCAAGAATGTTAAACTGTTGTTATATCCCTTAATGATATCTACAGGATAAATCAAATCATTCAATTTTTAAATAAACAATAAAGAATATTTGTTTATAATGTACAATACTCTATAGCAAATTTAAAAAATGCTATTTATCTTTTTATTTTATTATCATTATTGCATTCTATTTTCATTTATTAAAATTCCTGTTTATAATTCTTCTATTCTCCCACACATGATTCCCATAGTAAGTTGTGTAAATATTCTATTTTAAATTCATTTTTAGGTCATATATGGTTTTCAAAGTTTTTTCGTTTTTTTTTTGTTCACTCGTTAATCCCTCGATGACCAGAGATCTCGATTGCGCTTGATAATTACCTCCTTTCGAATATTTAATGGTAAAAAATAATTAAAAATATGTTTATTTTTTCCTTCAAGCCAAACATTCCCAAAATATATCTTTAGGACTTCAAAAACGTTCTAACTATTTAAAATAATTTCACACCCAATGTAGCAACTGTAAAACCATCCTTCTGGCAATAAGGAAGTTGCGTGAATTTCAAATTTATTCGCAAACAACAGTCCTTTCAACTGCACATCGAATGGTATCAATCAGACTAGTAAGAATTTAATTAAATTAGTCAACAATTGACTTTGAAGAAAGCGATATGTCACCTGTCACCGCCTTTAAAACACTCACAATCCTCTTGTTATGGATTATGACATCAGGCTTGGCTTTCTTGTTCCATTGACGTGTACTTTCATTAAACTTCCATGTCAGGCCTGACCATGACAGGTTGGGTCCAAGTCCGGGATACTTTTGTTGAACCATTTCGAGTTTCTGATCTTAACCAAAACAAGTACATATAGTACCTGTAGGCACCCAATATGGACACCCTAAGATAAATTAATTTTTTTCGCCATCTTATACACGTCACAGGACTTAAACAACTTGTGACCACAATCTCTGGATTGTGGAATACCATAAATAAAATTGACTTTGTAATTAATATGGTTTAATTTTATAATAAAACAAAAAAAGTACCAAGTGTCCATAAAAGGAACTACTATCCCTATTATGGACATGCATGTCCATATTAGAGACAGGTGGCTCCTTATGGAACTACTACTGGATGAAAGAGCCACACTTGAGAGGGATTTTAGAAGTCGAGGGGATAAAAGAAATATCAGTATTGCGAGTTAGGGGGGCAGGGTAAATACCGTCAAAACGTACACTTTAGAAGAGAGAGGAGTCATTTTCGGTTGTGGCTCTTCAAAAACCTTCAAACAGCAGAAATATCACTAATTTGAACATTAATTTATTATTAATTAGCTAAATAAAATCTCATTAAACAGATATGTTACAAATTTGTGAATCTGAAGACTCATTAGATGTCCGTATTGCACGTAAGATGTCCATATTGCGAATCAGGCTTAGTTTTACTAAATGTTATAATAAATTAACAAATAAAACGTCAAGCAATATATGCAATATCAATCAAAAATATGTTTTATCAGCTTTCTAAAACACTCCACTTTTCAATTTTTTAAAAACAATTATCCAATATATCATATGAATATAAACTTTCCTATAATTAAGATCAGCACACCACAAAAATACTAATTACCTTCGAAAGGGCTCTGAAACCTTCTACCTTCTCTACCTTCGAAATGCTCTTTTTTCCACTTAGCCTAAAATATTTTTAATATTTTTTTAACTGCTTTTCTTCACGGACATGTAGCACTATCTCTCGATTAAAAATTTAACTTTAAAGATATAAGTTTTGTTCATATTGATAACACTGTCCATAATGGGTACAAGTAGTATATTTGGGGGGGAAAAAGACCTTTTAAAGTAAGGTCAATCCTCAAATTTAATATCAATCTATCATAGTGCTTAATTTTTTAGAAAAGCAAAAATACTTTTATTATTTTGGCCATAAAATGATACGAAAATTGTTAGATTTGAAGCAAAATTTGTAGGTTTAAAGCCAATTTTGGAATGCACATGGAAACAAACCTTCAATAAAAGAAGCCCGCTTTTAAATATGTCCATGTGTCAAAGAGGGAAAGGAAACCTATAATTATCTCCAGGCGCTACGAAATTTCGAATGCTCAACACAAAGAAGCAGAAATCCATTCATCAGGTCCATTCATGGTCTCAGAGCTTTGAGCAAGAAGGGGGAAAGAGAAGTTTGTCAAAACGACAGAGGGGTTGACCCTTCTACCTAAGCCCCCTCCCCCCCACCCTGGTTCCTTGCCTGTGTATCTATATTTTTCTTCCATAGTATTACTGAGGCACATAAGTTGCGAGGACCTATCTGTCAGAAAATATTTAAAACATAATAAAAGTTACTTAACTTGTAGCTACTTAAACCATTGGCGTTTTTAAAGATAATTTTAACGGAAAGTTATTTGACAGTGGTAATTGATGCACTATTGAAACCCTTAGAAAACACCCTTTGAGGAACCCTTAAAAAGATGTAAACTTTAATGCTGATATTTTGAAGGAAATAAAAAATTGGTGTTAATGTTTTCCTTTAATAAAAGGTCATAGGACTTAAAATGCATAGAATCATTTCAATTAACCAACTTCATAAAAGTTTCCATATAAAAATGAAATTAAAATGTGAAAATAAGAAAATTGAATCAATGCATTGAACGTCACTTAAGTCGCTATAAAAATTCTTACAACCAGATTCAACTATTGTTAAATATTTTGTCCAATTTAAAATAATAAATTAATTGAAAATATAATACAAATTTAAATACACAGAAACAACCATGAAATTCATCCAAAAATAGACTTAGACAATCCTCATATTTGAAAACAAAATTATGTTATCGTTGCAAGAATAAGCCGCACATCAGACAACGCTCACGATTTTTATAAAGGTATCACGAATTTACAAAATAAGAGATATTTAATCATCTCTTTTAACCCAAATGCAAAAATATTAAAAATATTTTTAATTAATAAAACTTTTAAAATAAAATTTTCAATCTTAAATATATATATATACATAAATAAAAAATACTTGCATATAGACCACACATATCGTATCAAACAAACCATACGTACCACACCATACATACCATACCAAACAAACCATACCATACCATACAATATATATAATATTTATATACGCACGTTTGTACAAAGCACTATACAATTTTACCATCTCATAACTTTCTTGAAAATCACATACATACGAATCCACTTACTTTAGTCGACGCGATATTTTGGGCAAATTTAATGGGATTTATAAAAATCAAGTTCAAATATAAAACCTTAACCCATTAAACCTACCTCGTGACTAAATGGTTATAACAACAAATGCATGACTTAAAATACATTTTTATAAAAATTCAGTCCCCTAATAAGTAAAACCGAACTTCAACACAAATTACTGGATAAGTAAGTATAAGTAAGTAGTGCAATACCATTTTACCATCGAACTCCCTCCCACTGCCAAACACAATAAAATCCATTAAATCCACTCAATTTTTACTTTACGCGATATTTTGTCCCCGCGATATTATGGGCCAGCGATATTATGTCCGGCGATATTTTGTCCCGCGATATTTTGGTCACGCGACATTATGGGCACGCGATATTTTGGCCCGCGATATTATGTCCGGCGATATTTTGTCCCGCGATATTTCGGCCGCGATATTTTGTCCCCAAACCATCAAAAACATCATATTTGAAATTCCAGAATATTTGCTAACATGTTTTTTTACTCATGTGAAAAAAGCAGTTAATTTGTTTAAAGAGTTTTCGTTACAGTTTATTCAAACAGAACTAACAACCCTAGAAGAATGTATTCATATGGATTGCAATTTTAAACAAAAGTTTAACAAAATACCTAATATTTTAGTTACGACGGTTTAAGGTTAGTACCTCTCACAGTTCCTGAATTTTTAAAGGACTGTTTAAAAATATGTTCCAGGTTAAAAGCCTATTCATGTTTTACAACTTAAAAACAAACTGATCCACTTTTGAGTTTCCACTTTTGCGTCCCATCCTCTAGCATTTTAATTAGGGTCCACGATATCATTAAAAAAGCAATTTTCTAACTACAAAATTAATTATTATTCACAAATAAAAAAACACAATGCCATCCATCATGCTATCAAAATCATCACATTTGAAATTTGAGAATATTTCATGTATGTTAGTTTACTCATGTGAAAAATGCAGCTAAATGGTTTAGAGATTTTTCTTTACAGTTTATTCAAACAGAACTAACAACCCTAGAAGAATGTATTCATATGGATTGCAATTTTAAACAAAAGTTTAACAAAATACCTAATATTTTAGTTACGACGGTTTAAGGTTAGTACCTCTAAAATAACCATTATATGTATATCTCATAATAATTAGATTAGATTGCATACGTAACTCACACAATTGTGGTATTTTTCATTCTAGATTTGAATAGATGCACCTGTTTATAGTCCTTGTTTGTTATAAAAATTTATTATTTTAAATTTTGTAAATTTTTGTGAAGAATAATTAAGATTAAATAAATATCGGAAGAAAGGCAGTTAAAAATAATTTTTTTCGTCATTAAATTGAGATTTCAAAATTGAGAATTTAAATGAAATTGTTGTACAATCAGGGGGAAAGGTTATGCTTTTGGATTCTCATGCTTGGATTCTGAGAAGATAGTTAATAGAAAATAATGGATAAAATAATTAAATAATAATACTGTAAAACAGGTTCAACACAATAGAATATTGAATAAGGTTATTCTAAGTTACAGAATTTCTAACATGTCACTGAGTTCACAGATTGGAAAAGGTTGCTCTTCCATTTTATAAAATGACGTTGTTGAAATGTTGTTGTCTTTCTCTCAACTATTGCAAGTTTATTCTCAAAATATCAAAGGTGAATATTCATTAAACATTTTGTTTATTGAGTGATAAAGATGAGAAATCATTCTTGAGTTCACTCTCACAAACTACACAGGAGTTCCGCCAATTATTTCAAAGCTCTGTATATCTATTATTCCAAACAATTGTTTGCTTGTATTTAAATTCTCTTAATGATCTTAGATTAACTTAGATTAAACGACAGTTGACAATATTTAAAGCTGTATATATACTTATATATCTAAACTGTAAAATTATTATCTATGCTTCTATTTAATGTTACACTGTTACAAAAAAATTTGTGCTTGGTTTCACCACAATAATGGTCCCTAGTAGCTGCAAAGGTTGTGTGGTGAACAGCTTCAAAATATTTTCGGTATTCGGTTGAACCATTTTTCAGATTTAAGGAACAAAAACCTGAGAATTGGATGAACCGAGTATCGAAAATATGGTGAAACATTTAACCGCATAGCAGTTGCAGTTACTAGCAACCACCATTATATATATGGTTAAATTAAGCGCCATTTTCTTTTACAGTGTATAAGATTTTTGTTTTCAAGTTCAATAACTCAAGAAGAATTTTAGAAAGTTACTCATAATGATCCGGTCTTTATATCAACTTTATATTTTATATCATCATCAGCTATTTATATGCACTAGAAAAATGTGTGAACACTAATGAATACATCAAATAATGAAACGAATTATTTATCAAGTACATAACTTCTAAAAAGAACTACTTCCAGAAATGGAATCTAGCCTACCCGTTTAAAATCCCATTTTAACCACCTAGTCTGGAAATCTCGTGATAAATATTAAAGTAAAGTATAAACTGAAGCCTACAATTTTCTTTTGTAGTTGACAGATGGAAATTAATTCTTGAGCTTAAAAATTTTGAGAGAAAATCTATCACGTAATCGAAACTGATGTGATAGAATTTTTTTTCTGTCACCATGGATAGATTATGTGTGTGGCCTTCAGTCTAGAAAGAAAAAACAATGAATCAAAGACTGTACGTTGTAATTGCTTTGTCCGTGAAAAATTAGTCACGGGAAATCGTCTATGCTTTTTATCAAAAGTAACTTACAGCGCCAACAGAAAGTACGTTTAAAATAGCAACTGTATTTTGATTCACAAAAACATATTTTTCCTAAAACAGAATTTAGTTCAAATGTCTACTTTTATGTGGACTGTAAAACATTTCTGTAAAATTACAGCACATTTTGCGGTCATTTTTACATCCTAGTGTTGCAAAGTTTGTTTTACAGAAAATTGATGTTTTCACTACGTACAAAGTCACATGAACAACTAACTCCACTAGCGTTTAAAGAGAAAAGATGGGTGCATTCAATCGCTACCAGTGAAGCAAACGTTTTCACCGGTACCACATAATAAATGTTACATCACACGTAAATTCACAGCACGCGGTGATCGCAACACTTTTACCATCACACTGTTATGGTGATTTAGAGAGACGGATGGTGTGTGTGTGAATCGGCCATTCAAATTCATTTTATAACGCATATCTGTTGTAACTTACCCGATCCGTGGCCCTCTACCGGCCACTTTAGAAGTTTTCCCCGCCGAAACAGAACGAGAACAGAACTCTTTTTCGACAGATCGAGGTTACATTGAATTTGGAGGTGCTTCATTGAATCTTCTATTGTGTATCTTGTTAATCGTTACACTGTATATTTTCAAATACTATTTGTAATAAATAAAAAAAATATTTAATTGCATAAAACGATATTTGAATGAGAAATTATAGTAGAATTTTTTAAAATATTTAACATTTTTTTTTTAAATATTTTAAATGAATTCGGAATAAACTCTATTTTATATTTAATAATTATTATTTCAGATTCTATTGTTAGATTTAATTTGAGTATTACACACGTGCCTAGGTATTTTCATTCCGTCCGTCTGTCTGTAAGAATGCGACAGGAAAAAAAAACGATTAGAATATAAATACCTTCCACTGGGGGTTTACAGTATAAGTATGCTGCACACGTGTGGAGATCCTTAAAGATAAGGCATAGCGAGTTTGTAATCAGGATAAATTTTTTACTTAAAAATCCTCTTTTATTGGCACGTGGAGCAGTGTTTTTTAAGGTTTATATGCAAACATGTTTATGAAAAAAATTTGTAGTTTCCCGTAAAAATTACTGGTATTGCTAATTAGTAAACTAATTATACTTTATACAATAATTTGTTACGTTTATTTTTATACCGCAACTACTGATGCTCTTTTGCCTTATTGTAAATGACTTGCGCAACAAGCAATTAAAGCATTTTTTTTAGCCTACTTTTCTTTTTTTAATTTGAAAGAATTAAAAAAATGAAAAAGTAGCCATTGACATGCGGTCGATATCCGTCTGTCTGTCTGTCCGTCCGTACCCCCCTTCCAAAATCAGTTCTAACAATCGGATCTTAAAAATTCTTTTTTGGTTAGAAAGCTATGACCTCAGAGACCCAACTTTCATACTTTTTATCCGCCTGTCTGTACGTCCGGACGGACATAAATCTACTATCTGTCGGCGAATTTCCCATTGAATTAGCATTGAATTTCAATTTTGAGTCATTTAAATCACTGTTGCCAAATTAACAATGGCATGATAAACTTTATTTATTAAAAAATATTTGAAGCAAAATCATCTTTTCATTAATCAGTTTCGAATGACGTCATAAAATGTAGCACAATGTGATTCTTTGATTGTTCATTAATTGAATTGTTTACCAAGAAAGCGGCAAGGCATATTTTTAGCCTACTTTTCTTTTTTTAATTCGAAAGAATTAAAAACATGAAAAAGTAGGTATTGACATGCGGTCGATGTCCGTCTGTCCGTCTGTCTGTCTGTCCGTCCGTACCCCCCTTCCGTTCTATCCATCGGATCTTAAAAATTCTTTTTTTGTTAGAAAGCTATGACCTCAGATACCCAACTTTCATACTTTATGTCCGTCTGTCTGTACGTCCGGACGGACATAAATCTACTATCTGTCGGCGAATTTCCCATTGAATTAGCATTGAAACTCAATTTTGAGACATTTAAATCACTGTAGGTATTGAAATGCGGTTGATGTCCATCTGTCTGTCTGTTCGTATGTCTGTCTGTCTTTCCGTCTGTCCGTATCCCTCTTCCAAAATCGGTTCTATCCCTCGGATCTTAAAAATTCTTTTTTTTTTGTTAGAAAGCTATAACCTCAGATACCCAACTTTCATACTTTTTGTCCGTCTGTCTGTACGTCTGGACGGACATAAATCTACTATCTTTCGGCGAATTTCCCATTGAATTAGCATTGAAATTCAATTTTGAGTCATTTAAATCACTGTTGCCAAATCAACAATGGCATGAGAAACTTTATTTATTTAAACATATTTGAAGCAAAATAATATTTTCATGAATCAGTTTGGAATGACGTCATAAAATGTAGCACAATTTGATTCTTTGATTATTCATTATAATTATCTACCAAGTTAGCGGCAAGGCATACTTTTGCATGCAATTATGCTTAGTTTTAATTTACATTTCTTATTTTTTAATGCAGTTCGGAGTAGTTTCATTACTTTTGTTATTAATAAATATTTAATTATTCTTCGAACTACAAATAAATCGAGCAGACGATAAATAATAACTTAATTTGCGAAAGAATATTAAGGAAAATAGTTGATTTTGGCTTTTAGAAGTTTAAATTATAGCTGGATGCTGTGTTTCGATTTTTTTTTTCTAATGTGTATAAATCTAGTGTAGAAACGGTTGTTGATGATATTTACTGTTAGGAACCTATTTTTTTCCCGATTAGAACTTCAGTAAGTATTTAAGTAACAGGAAAGTAGGCTATTTTAGTTCTTTATGAACTTCTTGTTTGCTTACAATTATGTTAGTTTTAATTTACATTTCTTTTTTTTTAAGGTAGTTTGGAGTAGTTTCATTACTTTTGTTATTAATAAATATTGAATTATTCTTTGATCTATAGAAATAAATCGTGCAGACGATAAATTATATTAAGTTAATTTGAGAAAGAATGTTAAGGAAAACAGTTGATTTTGGCTTTTAGAAGTTTAAATTATAGGTGGATGTTGTGTTTAGCGTTTTTTTTTTGTGTGTATAAATCTAGTGTAGGAACGGTTGTCGATGGTATTTACTGTTAGGAACCTAGTTGTTTTCCTATTAGAATTTCAGAAAGTATTTAAGTAACAGGAAAGTAGGCTATTTAGTTCTTTAAGAACTTCTTGTTCTACCTTTAAAGTGATTAGTTCTAAATTGCAAAAAAAACCCTCAATTTTGCATTTTTTCAGACCTCTTTTGATTTTTAATTTAAATGTTAAATTAGCTGTTTTCGATATCAATCTGAAACAAGAAAGTCACTTGATGCTCTGACGAATGGCGTAGATAGTGCTTCGATTCGTAAAAAAAAAATGGCGGCGCTTTCTCAGAGAGGTAAGTGAACAATAAGAAATCTTAAAGCGATAAGGTGAAGGTGAGTTTCAGTCACAGTCACTATAGTTCCCGCCACCCTTATTTGTTACACTTTAGGGATGGAAAACCGAAACTAGTTTTTTGCCTTGGTTTTGACTGAAAAACCGTTTTTTTTCATGAGGCCGGTCTAAACCGGAAACCGGTTTTCGGCGGGGAAAACCGTCTAAAAACCGGAAATCGATTTTTTCTCAAAAACCGCCATCAGCGTTTTTTTAAATTATATAATTTTTTTAAAAAAATTAGTTTTGCCCTATGTTAATGGCATAGATAGCTAATGGGAGGAATTAATTTTTTTAAAAAAGGAAAAGGAAATAGAGATGGAATAATACAAAGCTTAATAAAAATACTCAAAACGATTATGAAAAAACGGAATAAAAAAAGAAACGATAAGAAAGTAAGAATTAGGAAGAAAACATAGAACTTAGTTTTCAACAAAACACTTTAAACATTTAAAATTGACTGTGTTAATTGTTTTTTTAAATTCGAAAGTAAAGTTTACAAATTAATTGATTTTTTCAATTAATTAATTAGAAACTTTTTTTATAAAAAACTTTTTTAAAAAATGGAAAACCGTTTTTTTTGCCATTGAAAAACCGATTTCGTGGAAACCGGTGTTATAAAACCGGTTTTTAAGGTTCAGTGCCGGTTCAGTAAGGTTCAAACCAGTTTTTGAAAAACCGTTTTTTTTTCGGAAAAATCGCCATCCCTAACTTGTTCTAATTTGGTTGGCGGCGTGTATAGCACTAAATAATTCACGGCTACAAAGTTAGGACTAGGATTGTCTCAGGAGAGGGTGGTGTTATTGCTGATGACGGTGCCAATAATTAACCAAAATTCCATTTGGATAGTTAACTATGATAAATAATAACTGAAATCATAAAATTTTTATTAATAAAAATATCAAATTTATTCGTTATCATTAATCATAATAAAAATAAGTAATTAAAATCAACACAAACAGATATTTGCAATTAACATTTAATATTTATACCTTAAAAGCAATTAAATTAGTTAATTATCTAAAAGCTTTTTTTAATGAACTAGCTCTTCTCCCCTTTGTTAAGGAGGAAGAAAGAGAAAAATTGGAGAGCAGTGGTTTAGGAGCAATTCAAAATCACTTTGCCAGACCAATTGAAGCCTTTTTTGATAGTATTACGTTTCCTGTTATTTTCAATAATTTATTATTAAGTAATGTTAAGTATGATTACTAACATAATGAAGTAAATAAGTTTTAACAGACTTTTTAACCAGATATTCCGATACCTAATAGCCGTTTTTTAAAGAAAATCTAATTAAATGACAATTAAAAATATAATGTAATTATCTATTGCACAAATAAATACTTTAATGTGTAGTATTGGGTTACATAATAATTAACAGCAGGCATTAATTAATTATATGGAACGTAATTCATAATTTGATTTACCCTTATGTAACTTTAGATTCTCAAACTATTTTCAATCTAATTATCTGAATTTAATGTGTCTAAGATAATTAATTTTTTAGTGAAAATTATATATTATCAGGCAAACTAGTTTATGTCGTTTTTAACTGTTTTTACAAATATACCATATCCATACAAAAGCTTTAAATGTAGTAAAGTGAGTCGAATGTAAGCATTTGCTAATGAGAATTCTTGCGCTTTGTAAGAAATTTGTTTATAACATTTTCATCATTCTTAAATAATTTTACAAGTTTTGTATTGGTGTGTTCTGTTTTCATGTATTGTTCTCCATTGTTCTGTTCCTACTATTGCATTTTTTGTGGTTTTATATGATGTTTGAAAGGAAGTGAGTTTATTTACGTGATTCTCTTACTCTTGTAAACCCCGTGGTATTTCTCTGTGTCACAATGGGTGGTCTTTTGTCTTTTAAATGAAAAATAGATAAAAAAAACACATCAGAGTTTCAACCCAAAAGGCTTGCGAAAAACATCCATTTTTTTATAGTCGATTTCATAACGGCTCTCACTTGTTCATTTATTAAGAAAATAATTTTCATTGTATTTAGTTCCAAATACATACGAATAGCAATGCTGGTTGATATTATCTTTTTGTCTTCACTTTGGGATCACAAAATTGCCAGTGAAATTCTATTTATAGTTAATAAATTGTAAACACTTTTTAAAGAATACTCTAAACTGCACTTGTCACCAGCAATATGCTTTTTCCTTGTGTTACCCGTACATCCAGGAAGGAGTTTCCCTATAAAATAGGAGATGTGTCGTAAACCAAGAATGCGGTATTGATATCAAATTTGAAAAATCGTAGCCGGCTTAAGTTCAGAATCTTTATTTCGCTGTAGAAGTTTTATGTCTGATCAAATACAGATTTTCTTTGCAAATATTGGACTCGGCTATTTGGCTTTTGAGGTTGTATTTCGGGGGCGACGTTACTTTGGCAAAATTGGAACTGGATTGACTCAATATTGATTTATACAAAAAGTTCATGACCAGTTTCAGTTTTGGCGGGTTGGCCATCGCTTCCTATCACCTCTCGAGACAATTTGCCTGGCAAAGCTAATGGTGAAAGCGGGTTTGTCACCACCATACTTACGTTAGTAGAGACACGTTACTCTGTTGTAAACAATGTTGCGGTTAGGAATGTGTCAAAAAGTGCTTGAGTATATTGGAAATAGGTTTCGCGCGTCTAAAAAGTAACATTATAATCATAATTTTCAATTTTTCGTTAGAAGGCTTTTAAAAGCAAAGTTAATGTATGCGACAGAATTCTATATATGATAGACCTATTTAGTTTAAGCTATTGTTTAATAAATGTTGAATTCAACAGAGGAAATTGTTTTTGGTCTTCTGAGGGATGAACAAATTTGCTAAAGCGTAAACTTGTTTTCACTGCATGAGATAAAAATTGAAATTTTTAGCTGAAATTTTATTTTCTTTAATTTTTTAAAAATATATTGCTATGGAAGATAATTAGAAATGTCTGGTATAAGCTTTAAAAATAAAAAAAATTATGAAATTAAAACATTTATAATTTTTTACAACCTACATGTGTTGCTGGAAAACATGATAGCCAGGTGATGGGTTTATATTTCTGTATTCTTCAGAGGGTTAATTTCAATCTAAACTATTTAAATAGCAAATAAAGTGTTCCTCAAATATTGCTTTTCTTTCATTTGGATAACATCAGTTTATCTCACACTGTAAAAACAGTGTTCATTTTAATTTACGCTTTTCTTGGATACATAAAATAAAATAAATGTATTATGAAAATTAAATTTGATTATATCTCTGAAAACGCAAAAGCTATATTTTTTTTTAAATAAAAATGTCAGTTATAACTTTGTCTTTCGGACGTAGCGGCTGTACTGACCAAAACCAGAAACTCCAATGTATACCAAATAAGTTGGGGGAAAAAATATTATTTGAAAGAGAAGGAACGTTTGAAAGAAAAATGAACTGGAGAAAAGCTCTCCGGAAATCCCATGAGGCTTATTGAAATATGTTGTGAAAGAATTTTGAAGTGACGAGAGATTTGAGATTTTAAAACTGAAACTGGAAGCCAGAAGAGCTTGTAAGAGTGTTTCGATTTTACAAAAGAGCATTGAACTGAATAGTGTTTGTCAATTTAAGACCTTGTTTCTAAATGGCGTTGAGTCAATATTACCATTTTTTTTAAAGAATAAGTATTTGTCGTTTGATTTATTATTGAATTTAAGGGAAAGATTTTTTTCTCCAAGCTCTAAGTTTGTTTAGAAATTATATTTATTAAAAATGCGTTAGTAAACAAGTGCCACCATAATGTGCATCAAAAAGTCATTAAAACTTTGACTTACCGCCATTTGGAAATAAGCTCTTCAATTCAAAAGTTCATTATGAAGTGAACTATATATTTGAATTGTAATACAAAATATTGATTGATAAAGATAGTGTGCTAAAGTTGATGTTATAAAGAACCACTAAGTCGTCTAAAAAAATAAAAACACTGCATTAGTAAAATAGTACATAAAGTTATCACAGGATTCATGCAAATGTAATTGAGTACTATTCTTAAAACCAGTTTCCGAAACCACTTAAATTATAATATTATTATTACTATTTGGTCCAAATTATATCAATATTATTTAATGTAGAATTACTTAGCAAAGTAAGAAAATGTGGAAAATATGGGGAAAGTTGAATGATAGAATTGTCTAGGAATATACATAATTATGGTACTGGGCTTCTTATTTGATAATAAAGGGAAAAATACCAAATTACCCGAACAATAATATATATAGAACGGAATCAGTAGGATAGAGGAAAGAAATCAAATGGATCCAGGAATTCCTCTCAGAATACTATATCCAGCTTTATTAGGTTCCTAAACCTATATTCTATATTGGTGTTTGGTATAAATAAAAAAATCATTTCTACCACCAAACTAAATATTAAGTAATATAATTTTATTAAATATTATTATTTTATCATTTATTTTATATAATAGCTAATAAAAACTTAACTTTAAAACTAATATTTAATATTTATATTCATACATACTGGGTGTAACACATTATTTTTTCAGTCCTTTAAGGAATTATTATTTCTACTATTTATACGAGGGTTTGAATAAATTCAGACACAATTCTGTCTCTAGGGTACAATACATGATTATAAAAGTTCTACTCAAGTAAATATTAAATTGGAGTAATTTTAAATTTAGCAAATTTGGGGTTTCTCGATTGATCAAATACTTATTTGAACACAAATGACGGTTTTAAGTAAGAAATTCTTTGAAATTTGATTTTGAAGTGAGTCAAAAAATATTTTTGATTTACCGAAGGGACTACCTACCTTTGTGGAGGAAACAATTTTATTCTGGTGGATTCTCTTTTAAATTGACCAGGAATTACAGGAACATACAGGAATTTGTAATTACATTTTGAATTGGAAACTGGTTAAATTTATTTTAATATTAAAAAACAAATTGGATGTTGTATCAAGTACAAGGAATAATATTGCATTCGTTTTTCGACAGTTGGAAATTAGTTTATTCCACTTGGGATATACCTAGATTTTTGTTAAATTTAAAATATCCGAAAACTAAATTTGGTTACCAGTAAAATAGAATATTAGAAAATGTCATATTTATTTCTTCTCGGGCACATCTGCAATGCATAAATAAAAAAGATTCAATCTTTAATGCTAAATTTTGATATTTCCACATTACATTTCTTCAACTCAGACCATTTTTCAGCCCAATCCCAGAAGCAATCCCTCTTCGTCAGATCTCATGCAACAAGTGGGCATTTTGATTGGATACAAAATTCTCTTTCATCTCACATAACGCCTACTTAGAGCAGGAAAACATCAAATTCGCTATCAATCCCACTATAATAAGTCTAATTGCATTAATGGTTGGTTGGTTAATTGGTAGACATATATTCTCAGGCTTGTGTGCTTGGTCACAAAGACCCGCTTATAAACCTTCGTCAAAAAGGACGGACACGACATACACACACATACTAGACAGATGCTGCCATCTATCGCCATCTCCACAATTTAGACATGTCCCTGAAGGGGAGGGAAATAGTCTCTAGGGACCTGTACCCATGGTAAACTGCGCAATGACCGACCACAGTACTTTCGGACCCAACAGATTTAACGAGCACGTACTCTGCATATACTCGGTGGGTCTTCAGTGGTACCGGGACTCGATCGCGGGACCTTCCGATCTCGAGACCGAGAAGCTGACCACTAGGCTCCCCACAGCCCGAAAGATGTATTAATTTGGTAAGGTAAGGTAAGTTAATCGTTTCCGGCTGCCTATTTCTAGCCTCCTTCAGGAGCTTTAACATAGCCAATAACGCCTCGTAATTTAGAACCCTGGTCAAGTGACGAGGTCGACACCTGAGCGGGCACCCAACGGAACTTCGAGCGACATCGTACGCTAACGCCGTCGGGACTTTAGACTCCACAGATTTAACGAGCACGTCTGTCCCTGTGTACTCGGGCCCATCCGTGATGAGGATTTTTTTTATACTATATCCAGCACAGATCCGATTTATAGGATGACTGGCAGTAGGTTGGATACGAACCCCCGCACTCCTGAGAAGGTTGAATCTCTAGACTGATGCCCTAAGCACTCGGCCACGGACGGGCCATTAATTTGGTAATTTTAAGTTTTCTGGTAAAGGTAAGTTTCTGACTGTCTATTTCTAGCCCCCTTAGGAGTTTTAACGCAGCCAATTACGCCCTGCAATTTAAACCCCTGGTAGTGACGAGGTCGATACCTGAGTTGGCCCCCAACTGGACTTCGAGCGACATCGTACTCTAACGCCGCCGGGACTTTGGTCTTTTCATATTTAATGAGTACGTCGGTTCCAGTGTACTCGGGTAACACCATAGTTAAGTCGATTTTATTTTGATTATTTTTTGCTTTTGCTAACAAATATCCGTCTATAAGATGTGGCCGGGTTTTGAAAGAGGGATCCTCTATATGAGAGGTTGATGTTCGGACAACTGGGCTACGAAGCCTCCAGAAACACGGTGGAATAGGTTGGAAAGTCAAAAGGTTAATTAATATGCAGAAATCCATAAAGATATTTAACACAGACAATTACTTCTCGTAATTTTGAACCAAGGTCTACACCTGAGTACCCAAATTATACGAGTGGAGATGTTTTGAGCTTGTAGGGGAAATTTTTTACTC
This sequence comes from Oedothorax gibbosus, assembly GCA_019343175.1. NCBI lineage: Eukaryota > Metazoa > Arthropoda > Arachnida > Araneae > Linyphiidae > Oedothorax > Oedothorax gibbosus. The sequence continues at coordinate 19,895,719 of CM033276.1, read as the reverse complement.
CACAGATTTAACGATCACGCATAGCGTAGAATACTCGGAACACACAAACACGCAGGTAGCACAAATAACCACTCCCAAATTCAAACCCGAGATCATCCGACTGCTTGGCTATTTTTTTTATCTATAAAGAAAAGAAAATTGGATTAATTATCATTTATGGGATTTTTTTAAACTTTATTTCCAAATAAATGAACTTACTCAGGAGTTATAAACAAGCAAGTCTGAGAATAAACACTTAAGGAGGGGGGGAGGGATGCTGTGGCTTAAAAATTTACTTTAATAATTAGATTGTTTATGCCTGTTTTACTAAGCACCAGGTCCAAAGGGTCTGTAGTACGAATAGTATTTAAGCGCTGCCTTATTTTAATTGAACATCGTAGTCAATGAAAATTTCTTTGCGTCAAAAGTGTTCTTTAAGTCAGTCAATGGAGTCCGTTGGGATTACGGTGAAAAGAAACTGGAAGTAAAATGACGAAAAATGAATAATAGAATGGAGTAAGATGATTTTCGCACTTTTACAAGGTTTGTTTTTCTAGAAAAAAAGGAGTGTGTGGGAAGATCAAATCTTTACGTACGTAGTAAGTTAGAGTTATCTGAGTGGTCTTGGTTATTACAATTGTAGGGGATAATGTTTTGAATACTACATTTGAACACAAGTGTCGGTTTTAAGTTCTTTGACATTTGTTTCAGGAGTGAGTTAAAAAACACTTTTTATTTTTCCGTAGAGACTACCACTTTATGTTCAAGTACCATTTTTAAGTTTGTGCTGGTATATCTTTAAAAGAACTCATGATTTAAGTATCTATCATAGGAATTTTAAGGACATTTTTAATTAGAAACTGCTTAAATTTGTTTATTTCAATATTTTTATAACATGCATAAAATATAAATATTTCATTCAGTTCTCGACAGTCGGAAAATTAGTTTATCTACTTGTGATATACCCAGATTTTTTTTAATTTAAAATAAATCCTGATATTGGTAAAATATAATTACACATTTATTTCTTCTATAGGGCACATCCGCAATAAAGCTAAACTGGGTTCATTCTTTAATACTAAATTTTTATATTTATTTTTCTAAAATAACACATTACAACACTTCAACTCATTCCATTTTTCAGCCATAGCTTCCAAGACGCAATCCCTTTTCGTAAGATCTCAGGTAACAAAAGTGTGTATTTTGATTTGACTCTTAAATTCTCTTTCATCTCACATAGCACCAACTCAGAGGAGAAAAACATCGAATTCACTATCAACCTCACTACAAAGTGTAATTGGATGTTGCTAAAGAATAGCGTAAAACTACCCCGGTACAATAGGTAGGTAAGGTTGAACGTTTCAGGATGTATATGTGTACCCTCCGTGAAGAGATCTAACATAAATAATTTCGTCTCGCAATTTAGAACCACGGTCAAGGGACAAGGTCGACACTTTAGCTGGCCCCCCAAATTAAATGAGTGACCACATCGTGAGATTGCCAGGGACATTTTTAATCCCCAGATTTAACAAGTACGTATGCCGCAGAATACTCGGAATACACAAACACACAGGTAACTCAAATATTCACTCCCAAATTCGAACCCGGGATCATCCAATTGCTTGGCCAGCTCCTTGACCATTCAGCCGTAAAGTTGACAACACGGAACGGCATGGCTTGCTATTATAAGAATAAATGAAAGAATTAAATCATACTAACCTAGATTGTTTGTTTGACGTAATTTTTATCTATAAAGTAAAGACAATTTGATTAATTGTGATTAATAAGCTATTATTTGCAAATTAAGGAATTTACTCAGAAGTTATAAAGGAGAAATTCTGTAAATAACCATATAAGAAAAATTTAAGCTTCAAATTTACTTTAAATTGCATTTGTTTTCAATGTTTATGCCTGTTTTACACTGTTAAAAGTTTTGTGCTTGGTTTCACCATGATATTGGTTCCTAGCAGCTGCAACGGCTGAATGGTAAAAAGTTCCACCATATTTTTGGTATTCGGTTGAACCATTTCTCAGGTTTTTGTTTCCAAATCCAGAAAAATGATTCAACCAAACACCGAAAAAAAGGTGAAACATTTCTCTATTCAGCCGTTGCAGCTACTAAGAACCAATATCATGGTGAAACCAACCAATATCATGGTGAAACCTAGCACCAAATTTTTAACAGTGTACTAAACAACAGATCTGAAGGATCTATAGTACGACTAGAATTTAAGTTCTGCCTTATTTAGGTGGAACATCGTAGTCAATGAAAATTTCTTTGTGTCCAAAAAGTATTTTAGTTTGTCGATGAAGTCTCCTGGGATTACGTTGAAAAGAAACTTATCTCGTTTGTCGAATCCAATGAACTGTAAGGAAGTTAGGGATAAAACGATAAATGAATTATAGAATAGAGTAAGATGATTTTGTACTTTTACGCGGTGTTCTTTCTAAAAATATTGCGTGGGATTGTGTGGGAAGATAAGATCCTGCACTGTTAAAAATTTTGTGTGATAGGTTTCACCATGATATTGGTTCCTAGTAGCTGCAACGGCTGTGTGCTGAAATGTTTCACCTTTTTTCGGTGTTTGGTTGAACCATTTATCTGGATTTGGAAACAAAAACCTGAGAAGTGGTTCAACCGAATACCAAAAATATGGTTTAACGTTTCACCACACAGCCGTTGCAGCTACTAGGAACCATATTTTTGGTGAAACAGAGTGCTTAATTTTTAACAGTGTGACGTAGGCAATAAGTAACACCAACCTGAGTGTTTTGGTTATTTCACTCAAAGTGGATAGTGTTTTTCATATTGTGTATATATTCAAAATGAAATACCTCAAGAACTAAACAGGATTTTTAGTAAAATATTCAGTATAATATAAACTTGTTTTGAAAAAAAAGTTAGTTAAAAATATTTTGAAGCGATTGAATTATAGTTTACATATTTATTTTTTAATTAGTTTTAAAAAAACTAGTTCGGATATAGTAATTAGTACTAAGTATTTTACGCTATATTTTTGGATTGTTATCAAACAAGAATTGATAAATTCTAAACAAATTTTCCATAAAAACATTATAATTTACAAATTTATATAATATTTACTCTAACTAAACATTTTCCAGCAATAAAAACAAATATTTACAAGTAGTTTTCTTTTCATTTTTAAAAAAAAAGCTAAAATTTTTAACTTTTTTAAAACGTTATACTCCTCTTTCAATTTTAAGAAAAACTCCACCAAACTTTTATAGTTTGTTTCTAGAACTATTTGTTCGAGAACTGTGCATGGATTTTAAAATGTAAGCTACAGTAAAAAAGTTACATGTATTTATACTGAAAATCTCAAAAAATCAAACAAAATTTACAAATTATTGAATTCAACATTTAATAAAAACTATACGTAGTAGACCTTATTCCATGCACTATTTTGTGCATCACTTATATAAAAGCACAGGATAAAAATTTCAAAATTCTAACTTAATTAGCAAAAAAGCCTTAGGGATTTATTAAACACAAGAATTGAAAAAAAAACGAAACAGAGAAAACAGGTTGAAAGCAGACGAACCTTTTTTCGGTGTTTGGTTGAACCATTTATCTGGATTTGGAAACAAAAACCTGAGAATTGGTTCAACCGAATGCCAAAAATATGGTTTAACGTTTCACCACACAGCCGTTGCAGCTACTAGGAACCATATTTTTGGTGAAACAAAGTGCCTAATTTTTAACAGTGTGACGTAGGCAATAAGTTACACCAACCTGAGTGTTTTGGTTATTTCACTCGAAGTGGATAGTGTTTTTCATATTGTGTATATATTCAAAATGAAATACCTCAAGAACTAAACAGGATTTTTAGTAAAATATTCAGTATAATATAAACTTGTTTTGAAAAAAAAGTTAGTTAAAAATATTTTGAAGCGATTGAATTATAGTTTACATATTTATTTTTTAATTAGTTTTAAACAAAACTAGTTCGGATATAGTAATTAGTACTAAGTATTTTACGCTTTATTTTTGGATTGTTATCAAACAAGAATTGATAAATTCTATACAAATTTTCCAATTTGTTCTCGTTAGTCATAAGGGAAGACAGCGTGGGATGGCGAACGTACGATTTAGATTTTTTTTCATCGGTTATATAAAATACCCTAAAATGTGTTTTATTCCTATATATTTCTTTGAACCTGAAAGTAAATAAAATAAAAATATGTCAAATGCTGTAAATCCGCCTTTAAATATGAAATTAATTGAATTAAAACATAAGGATCAATTTTCGTTACATTACAATACGTAGGCATAGTCGGTAAGATAAAGAAGATGTAAAAATATATTTTAAAAGAAAGAAAAAAAATACATTTGAAAATTCCAAAAGAATATATTTATTTTTACCTTTGTTTTCTAGATGTTGTCGTTTTGGTAGCCGTGTACACGGATGCTCAAATGACACCCGGTCGTTCTGTATTTATCTATGAACTTGATATGATTATTACAATCTAAAAATCACACTGACTTAGTACGCCATCCAGTCAAAAAAAATTCTTAATTTCCATTAATGTGGTTATGGGAAGTAAATAACAGCTGACAAAATCTTTTGGCAGCTTCAAAGAAAGTTAATGACTGTGAATTAATGGTTATATATATGGCAGGCACACTGGAGGTAAACTTGTTGACAGAAGAAGACCTTTAAAAATGTTCTTTTGACTCATGGAGACATTGGGGATATGTGGAAGGAACACTTCTTTCAATATTTATACAACTTATGAAAATATTAAGTTAATATCCAACAATTAAATATAGTTAGATCAAAAGAAAAACGTATTGTTCGTCAGTTTACTCACTTTGAAATTCGTCATCTTACTCAGTGAGCTTACTCGGAGGTTTATTTATCACTATCAAATTTCATTGTCAGCAACCTAAACCAGTTATTTCTTGTAGATTAAAAGCTATATTTTAAAACTCTTCCATGAAAAATTAAAACAAGATGAATCCAGTCGCGTAATTCCTTTACGCCATGAAGTCCCAAACTTACAAGAGCTGAGATTAAAAAAAACACCTTTTTTTTTCTCTATTGCTAGCAAAAAATGTATGTGCTGGAATCATTTGCACTGAGCCTTGTCATTAGTTACCCGGTTCTTAAAGTGTTAATGTTAATTTTATAGTATCTTCTATTAAAGTGGAGAAACTACATTTTCGTCATCTTGCAATTTTATAATTTTCCCTTTGTTTGTGCACTTTTTATATTTAACATTTTGTAATAATAGTTGGTTAATAAAACCCAGTTCAATATTGTTAATCAAATTGGCTAATAAGCGTTCACTATGTTAAGCGTTTACTAACACAAATTTTAAATATTAAATTATTTTACATTTATTTATTATAAAACTGCCTCCTCTCCCCTTCAATATGTGAAGCATATCTATTGTCTATGGTTGAGTTAATTTTTTTTGTATTTGCGAATGATCATTTTATATTAATTAATAATTATTTTTAATTATCATTTAATGTATATTAGAGCATATCCCTGGTCGAAAAGTCAGTAGACATCAGTTAAACAGATATCAATTCATTCAACTGACATCGCCTAAAAATTTCAGTTCATTTCAACTAACATCACTTGAGGTGACATCCATTCCATGTGAGATTTGGAACGGACATCAGTAAACTTGAACTGACATTAGTTGAACTGACACTTCAATGGTAATTAACATTGATTCTCAACCTAAATGAACACACACATACCAAATGCTAATTAAAGAAATGAATGTAAACCTTTTTGAACCATTAAGTGATACAGCAGCAGATACAGTTTTGGAAGATATTGCTTTATTAAAACGTAGTCTGATGGCTAAAGTATATTCCTATTTTTGTCAAAAGTTTCAGCTTCTTATGTAAATCATAAAATATTGAGAGTAAAATAAAGCAAAATCCGACATTCAAATATTGCCATAAAACTTTTTGTCGAAATGAATGTCGATATTTATATTTCAAACAGACTCCCGTGAGAAAAGTTAGATGATTTAAAATTCAGTTCAGCCTTGCAAAATATTTGGGAAATTGGAGCTTGACTACTTATTTCCCCATACAGAATCTGTATTAAAAAGCGTTTATAAATGATGGTTATTTTAAAAAGGAAATAACCGAAAGTTTGAAATAAAGTGCTTTCAACATCGCTTGCAGGTTTGTTTGCAAATAGAGAAAAAAGGAAGGAGATTTAAATAAGCAAAAAATATTTTAACTCTAAAAAAGTACTGATATCGAATAATACATGGTTAATATACCATATAATTTACATAAAGAATATTATGTAAGGAGATAGGTTAGAGGCAAAATATAGTGTATTATTGTAGTTGCCCTATTTTGATGTATCAATAATTTTTGTGTAAGCAATGATTAAATTCTCTTTTTAAATTTAACGATAGATTCAGCTTTCATACATTCATGTATTGCATGGTTTAAGGGGATACGGTACCCAAAACATTATTTTAAGAAATAATAACATAAAAACATTATAATTTACAAATTTATATAATATTTACTCTAACTAAACATTTTCCAGCAATAAAAACAAATATTTACAAGTAGTTTTTTTTTTCATTTAAAAAAAAGCTAAAATTTTTAACTTTTTTAAAACGCTATACTCCTCTTGCAATTTTAAGAATAACTCCACCAAACTTTTATAGTTTGTTTCTAGAACTATTTGTTCGAGAACTGTGCATGTATTTTAAAATGTGAGCTACAGTAAAAAAGTTACATGTATTTATACTGAAAATCTCAAAAAATCAAACAAAATTTACAAATTATTGAATTCAACATTTAAAAAACACTATACGTAGTAGACCTTATTCCATGCACAATTTTGTGCATCCCTTATATAAAAGCACAGGATAAAAATTTAAAAATTCTAACTTAATTAGCAAAAAAGCTTTAGGGATTTATTAAACACAAGAATTGAAAAAAAAACACGAAACAGAGAAAACAGGTTGAAAGCAGACGAAATACGGTTCAAACTTCAAAGGATGACTCCAGAAAATGTTTAATAACTTTTTTCTACAGAAGATATCATTATGAAACGTTCAGTAAATGTTTAGAAAGATATTGGGAATAATAAAAAGTAAAAACTGAAAAATCGATATTTTGACCAATTTTTGGGTACCGTATCCCCTTAAATCATGGCGATATTTATTTTTTTGTTAATTTACTGTTGGTGATGGTATAATTCGGTTATTCAATTTTCAGATCTTATCCTCAGAATAGAACCCCATCATTTTCGAAATAGCCCACTGTTTATCTATTGCCGCGCTGTATATCTGTATATCTATTGTATCTATAGCACTCTGTTTATCTATTGCGATGTTAATTTAATCAGTCTCTTGTCGCAAAAATGGTGAAACCAAACTATTCAATTTAGTCTCAAAACTTCACACATTTCATTTCACTACCTCACACAACAAAACAGCCTTCGCTGTCAACCAGGAGGATATAATAGCCCGGAGCCATCAATAAAGTCCACACCACTCGAGAGAAATTGCTACCTTACAAGCCCCAAGTGCTTTAAAGTTGAAATTTATTATCCACAACCGTTGGTCGTTGGGAGCCGGGACGAAGAACTAATTAATATTTCACCGGCACTTACTGTGTATCAATCATGGTCAAATGAGCTTCCTTTGTTTTATTCGGAGACAATGGGCAAAAATTCCGCTAAGTCCCGTTGCTGGGTTTTTGAAAATATGAATGGAGAGCTTTCAGACAAGGTTACTAGGATATGAGCGTTGGATTTGAAGAATGATTGAAAGTAGTTAATGTTCTGTTGGTAGGATTTTTTTATAGTGTATAATTTTGGTGGCCACTTTGGTGTGGTGGTTAGCGTACCGCTCATGCTGTCGAGCCAAGTTTGTACACTACAAAAAAGTATATTACTTTTATAGAAAAAAAACTGTCAACTGGTGTGTCAGAAAAATACATCATAATTTACAGATAAAATCTGTTTATTTTATACGAACAATCTTAAATAAATGGGCTTCAATTTTCAAAGTAAAAATGGAAAACAAATGGCTCACGCATTTGCTATCCATCTTCGTAATTTTCGGATTTCAATGAAATGAAGTAATAAATAAATAAATTTGTTGGTTTTTTATATTTATCTATATGCGTACGTGCGTGTGTGCTTGTGTATGTATAGGGGACTGGGGAGCCTTGGCCATAAGGGAGACTTGGCCCACCTTTACATTTTAGTATTTAAAAATATTTTAGCATTTTCTCAAAGTTATGGTATGGTACTCAAAGCTACTGTTGTCAGCAGATAGCCACCTCAGTTTTATTGAGCTACTTTTTTGCATTGAGGAGAAAATAAAACAAGAAAGTTTCTCACCCCAAAAAGTAAACATTTTAGACATAATTTGTAAGATTTTTTCAGAAAAACCAATTCAATTAAGTTTAAGTATATGGTATTTTTAAAATACTGTTATATTAAGGTTTTATTTTAGCTATAAAGTTTGTGCAATGAAAAAGGCTTCAAAGCATCATGTGCCATTCTTTACGAAATGTCTAGGTGGGGAGGGTTGGCCACTCTATGTAAGGGAGGGTTGGCCATTGGACCAAGGCTCCCTAAGTGAACTAGTTATGAAAATCTATACATAATGTTTATCAAATACACGGTTAATAATAACGTATGATTATAACTTTATGAAGGTAATAGATTAAATATTAGTATTTGTACTTGTTTAGAATAAAACGAAAACCTCAACTAAATCAAACTTATCATTTATGACCAAATATCAAACTTTTTCTGCAAAAACTAATTCAAGTATAATAATACTCCAGATTAATATTAAGATATTATCAGATTTTTTCTTTATAGGGGAAGGGGGGACGAACAAGTAGCTTGAAAGTGCACTTTGACTTTGACTTTTACAGTTTGTGCCGTTAAAATAAAATAAAAATCAAACTGAGGCTTATATCTTGTGCATTTTAATGTGTGTACAAACTGAATAAAATATATTTAACATAAATATAAAAAATTATTTGTTATGGACAATATAAGAATTTTTAATTCATACAATACTAGAAAAATGTATTACTCTAAATATTACGGTAAACATGATTTTTAAATGAGTTCCAGAGTTTTGAATTATAATATAATTTTTTTTTACATTTAATGCCTACAAAATTAATTTGAAATATTTATTATTTTGCCCTTTAAAATTAGGTATTTTTGCATGGGCCAAGCCTCCCTTACCATGGGCCAAGCCTCCCTTAATAAGGGAGACTTGGCCAAGTTTCTAAGTTTTAAAAAACAATAAATTTAGAAAAGAAAAAGGAATTATTTATAGTATCACTACTATATCCTTGTTGCCAATAAAATTTCCTTTAATATGTGCTATCATATGAAATATTTAGTGTAAAAATAAAATTTATAAAAATAAAATTCTGAAACTATGGCCAAGGCTCCCAGTCTCCAATATATATATTCGGAGTTTTTAAGAAAACATTCGCCACTTTTATTCTTTGGCGCTAAATCTTAAGCTTGGCAAAATATGCTAGATAAGCTCTCTCCCACCCACCTTAAACGCAAGGGCTAATAGCGATTTAATTAATATTAAAAGTAGTAAGGAGAATTTATTTATACAGCACTAGTGTTACATTTACTTAAAATTTAGGCACCAATTTGCATTTTTAAAAATAACTAAAATAAAATCGAATTCATTTTTTTTGAAATTTAATGCATAGAATAATCTTTATAGTTAAGTACGTTGGCAATTTTTCATATTTTCATTCAGTATAACAGGTCGGGTACCGCATTCTAACGCCAACATGTGCCTGAGTCACAATAAAGTTTGAATTCCTGAATAGAGAAAAAAAAACCTTACCAAGGTCACAGCAGGCCACGTTGTGTAGATGCAGAGAAACTACAGTTATTGTTGTATTATTGTGTTTACAGCAGTAACTGCAATGAAATACAGCAGAAAGTGCTGTGAATATGAGGCAAATGTGTTGCATTTGGGTGAGATTTTATGCAGTGGAACAAATTATTCTTAAAAAGTTTGAGAGATTATTTGACAATACAATTTGTGTTTACTATTGTGTATATATTGTGATATATTGTGTATAATATATTGTGTATAATATATTGTAATTGTATTTAAATATTGTGTTTACAGCAGTAACTGCAATGAAATACAGCAGAAAGTGCTGTGAATATGAGGCAAATGTGTTGCATTTGGGTGAGATTTTATGCAGTGGAACAAATTATTCTGAAAAAGTTTGAGAGATTATTTGACAATACAACTCGACTACTTATTACAAAATAATTATAATAAGCTTAAATTACATGTAATGATGTATCATTATTTTTACACGTGTAGATTGAAACTACAATCTATAACACTTGTCTGAGAATGATTTTGTACCAAGCACCCACCTTCACTAACATGCTAGTTCTTTACCTTTGATTGGGTGTTGCTTTGAGGAGTTTTTTAGTAGCCCCATGGGAATATTCTAGAATGTTCCAAAACACTCAAGTAGTTGAAGTTCCTGAATAAAGTTTTTCTTATCGGTATGGTGTTTTGGAATCGGAGAAAATTGTTTTCTTTTGTAGGGGTATCGTTTAAAGTTGTAAGCTTTTTTGTGAAAGACAAGCTAACATTATCGAAAGTATTTAGTTTTTAAATGCCTGAAATACTAAATTTTTTTTATACTTTTAGGTAAATATATTGAGTATGAATTGAAGAAGGGTTCTCTCAAAGAACACAAGTCTTATAAAAAATTAATTAAAAAATTAAATATTTTATATTTACTTATTTCTTTTTACTCAGTCTTAGTGTTAAAAAACGGAATAAATATTAATAAATATTTAATTATAAATTAAAATTTACAAATTTAGTAATATATTCTATCAACACCAAAAAAAGTTCAAATTTCGCCATTACAGACACGCATTGCTATTTTGAACAAACAAATTTATCAAATGTTAGTCCAAAAAATGCACTTAAATTATAATATGATAAAAACGCATAAATACTAATAAAATTAGGAATACAACTTCTACAAATATAACTATGGATGAAAACTTAAGCATCGATAGAATCGATTTAAGGGGACGCGGTACCCAAAAAATTAAATCCAGTATTTTTATCGCTAGCATTCAAATTAAACTATTTTTACAAAGAACTAACGTTCAATAAATATATACTAAAAAATGATGAAAATTGAAACGTAAGTTTTTTCAAAAAATTAAAAAAATTAAAAATTTTAACGTTTTTTCAAAATGCTACTCCTCCTACAATTTAAAGAATTTTTTAATAGAATTTTTTTAAAAATGTTCCCACAACATCTATTAATAAAAGTTGGTATGGATATTGAGCTATCAGTTAAACAAAAATAGTTATGCAGCTTTATGTATAAAAATGGCTAAAAAAATAAGATTTTTTCTAAATTTTCAACTTCATCATTTTTCAAAAAAAATCTAATCACACTAGACCTTATCCCATACCAACTTTTGTTGAACGCATAATTTTCAACACATGTAAAAAAAATTGGAGCTCTACATTAATTTACTTAAAAGCCTTAGGGTTTTAACCTTTCAAAAGCTGAAAAAATTAAAATTTAAAAAATCAACATAAAATTTCAAAAACCATTTTACCAAACCACTATATCACTTTCAATAAACCTTCCCCATTATAAAGGATACCTTCTTTTTTTGCAATATCCTTAGCTCACAGTATTCGAGCATGTTTAATTATTTTCTGAGCAGCCCTAAATTTTGGGTAATGCGTCCCCTTAATGGTGTTTTATAAATAGAAAATAATAACTAAATAATGTCTGAAAAAGAATTAAATATATATTTTGTTCCTATTTAAACAGTGATGACGTGTCAGTAAATTTATATATTTGTAATGTATTTGCGCTTATTTGTTTATTTTAAAAATGTTTCATTTTAAAAAATAATAAAATTAACTTCAAAATTATTTTTTTATATGATTTTTGTTATAAGCAACTTTAAATCAATTTATTAAAGATTATTTGATGAAGCATTATTTTTTTTATTTAGATGTTTAGAAAAAAATAGTTACAATTGAAAAAGTTAATTTTTAATTAATGGTATCAGGTCTTATTTACAATCTAGCGATAAAAAAGTTTTTAAAATAATGCTTATTCAATCAAACATTAATGAATTTTTTATGTAGAAATGCTTATTTACAAATCGAAGCATTTACAACAAGCAAAAGTTAAGTTTTTTAATTTGTAAAAACGTAAAATAAGAATCGCTCAAGCATTAAAAATCCATTTGGCCATGTTTATTTCCCCATCAGTGAGTTAATACAAAATGAAAAATATATATAAGGCTCAATTCCTATACTTACTAAGCACAACAAAACCGTCTCTAGAAAAATGACCCCCTATAACTTCAAAAGCAATTTATATAACGGAAAAAAAGTATTACATTGTGTTTTTCACAGCTTTCGCAAAGGTTTATTAATAGCTTTCGGATAAAGAAAAAAAGTTGTATTGTTTTAATCTCTCTACGCAGTGACAGGAAAATATTGAGTCTTTTGTCAAGCGATCAGTTTAAATAAATGGAGTTTCTCGTGTAACATAATAGTTAGAAACATTTGTTTTCAGGTGTCGGGTATAGGGTTAGTTAACAATGGTAAAGTTTCTCACGAAGTACAATGTAAAGATGATATTTGTTGGTATTTTACTTTGTACACTAGTTCGCCAAACATATATTGTATACATATATTTTACTTGTTTTATTTACTTATTCAGTTTTATATTTTTGCTTTGATTTAGTGTCCTGAAATCAATATGCATCTTGTAAACCGTTAAGTACATACCAAAGCAATTTTAATGTTTCTAAAAATACCTTTAAAAGAAATATTCCCTTGTACTTTCTTTGCTTCAAATATTACTAGATTCAAAATGTGTTAGACTAGGATTAATTGATTGGAAAGAAATAAGTTAATTATTGTAAATAACGCATCAATTTAAAATGTTTTGAAAATTAAACTGATAAAAAAGTTTTAAATATATAAAAAAGTTACAACAAACTGGAAGGTTAAGTTATGGAAAAATACTTTTACAACAGTTAGAGGTTAAAATTTCTAAGATTAATAAATAAATGAGGCCTTTATTGTAACTTCTTTTGTTACAACAATCATGCTACATTAATTCAGAATATGTTACTTAAACTTTCTAACATTTGGGGCAATTCATAAACTGTGAAAGATATTAACAAACTTGTATGTGATGTTTACGAAGAGAAAAACTCGTAAAACGTTTTATAGGTGTCTGCGCTAAACTGGCAAAGTATTAACATACACTTGAGTGAATAAAAGAACCATTGCGTAAAATGAGTCCGAAAATAAGCAAGAAACAGAAAACCTATAAATATTAGCCAGATACTTTTACTTCAAATTCCAGTTAAAGTTTGTATAAATGAAACTGTTGCCTATTAAAATACTACTTTTAATTTTATTTACACATATTGTTTTTAAACGGCTTAAGAAAAAAACTGAAAGGGAATTGTATAAACTCATATATTGAATTAGTCTTACAAATCTTTGTTGGTTTTTATATGTACATCTTTGTTCGTTGCATACATTTACAATGTGCAACACTAACTTCAAGCTAAATATACTCTGACACTTTTTTTTCTTAGGTTATCTTTATATATGAAAGAAGTGCTGACTAAACTCACTCACGTATCAACGCTCTGCCAAATCTATTGGACGTACAGATTGAAATTGGAAGACAAAAATTTCGAAATAATTTATTTTCTTTTCGCATTTATGTTGCCACTCAAGACGTGAAACATGCTCATTTGGAAATTATTATTTTATTTTTATTATTTGTTTGAAATCTTTGATTTTCAATGCTTGATCATCCTTATTTTACTTGGTTTAAATTATATTAACGAATTCGATTTAATTTGTATGTTTACTTAGATAAAGAAATGGAAATATGGAGGAATATGTTTGCACAAATTTTATTATTTGTTATTTGTTTATATTTGGGGAAGTTTATTTTGGGAAGTTTGTACGTCATCAAAATTTTCTAGTTTTGCATGTTTGTTTCGTTCTTTGTAAGATCTCGATATGCTGGATGTCTACAGACTAGTGTGACTTGTCGAAAATTGGGAAAGATGTGCAACAATGTCGCATGACAGGAAAGGTGATAGCTAGTCTATCTCTGCTTAATATTTCTCTGAACATATGACAGTGTATGTGAAATATAATATGCAGATGAACTGTCCAACTATGTTTTTTAGGGGTATACCTCATTTCTTTGCATGAAATTGTCATTAGAAAAGAAAACAACGAAAGCAATGCTCAAATAGCATATATAAAGATGTAGTATCCGGAAATTTCCACAGGGGTCTACAGGAAAGCCCTGAAACTTCCCAAAGGGCTTGTATCCAGTTAGGCTTCCAAATTAAAAAAAATAATAGTGGCATATCAGTATAATAAGGTATTATGCTATCCTGAGGGGTTCTAACAAGTAGGGATTCGCTTTAGGTGAATTATCGTTGCACTGGAGCTAAACGAGGGCTTTTGGCGGCGGGCGTCATGATTTAGAACCATAGTCTAGTGACGAATTAGCACCTGAGTTAAGAGGGATATAGCATCCAGCGTTGGGATTTCGGAGTATTTCTACGTGCGTTTCTTTGGGGTTTTGTCGTCGGTCGTTTTGGCTGCACAGATCGTTTCTATGTGGCAGTTATTTTGGCAATGCTCGGAACCAGCCCGAGTAAGGCAAGCGGCTTACCGACTGGGCTCCCCAGTCCAAACCAGTGTAGAGGAGAATCGGCATGAAATAAAATTTTACATAATATACAAGTCAACTTTATTATAAAGGTACACCGTGCAACACCGGGTATATAAAGCTAGTACATGTACAAAAAACACGGTCATTAAACTGCGCGTTTACTATAAATATCTCAAAGTAAAAATAGTGCACTTAATCACGTATCTTACCTACCACTTTATCATAGGGTCGATGATTGGGGGCCAGACCAGAAAATCATAGACAGGTGAATAGTAGTTAGACGTAAAATCTATATTTTAATCGACGTCGTAACAGAGAATTCAATCACATAATGTGGATAATTATATAGAAAGCATTCGCTTTGTAAGGAAAATATACAGCATTTATGTTTATTTATGAGAACGGAGGGTCTGTTCTTATGTTATACTTATTTTTATTAGGTTATTTTTATTAGGTTTTTATTAGGTTAAAGTTTTCAAGAGAAAAAAATTAATGAACATGGTTACACTCTTAAATCAAACGAGCGCTTTTAACTCAGTCTGAGTTAATTTCCACTCCTTTCCGTGCCGAAAATGCACTTCCCCTTTAGGAGTGGATTTCACTCTTTTTGCGGAGTTGGTAAAAGAAATAAAAGAAAACAATCTACGTCCTACACTCTTAAAACGTGCGGTTATAACTCAGTCTGAGTAAATTCCACTCCTTTCCGGTGCCGAAAATGCACTTCCCCTATAGGAGTGGATTTCACTCTTTTGTTTTAAGAGTGTACATTGCTAATATATTTAAAATAAAAGGTGATTAACATTGTCCCAAAATTTTGCTTAATTTCTCCGCATAAGACAAAATATTATCTAAATCGAGGTTTTCCAACAACTTTAACGTTTTGGGTATGCTTAGAATACTTCAAATTTAATCGTATTTAAACCGATAAAGTTTAATAACTAGCAGTGTAAAAGCAATTTGCATGTAAAGAACTCTAAAATAGAAGTCGAAAAAGCACAGAAGAAGAAAAAAAAACCCTCATTTTGAGCGTGAAATCGAAACAACCAAGGAAATCGCAGAAAATGCAAAAATTAAAACAAGGGAGTTACATCGTCTGAAACAAGCCCATAAAAATTAATCTACATCCTACAGTGTAACTTATCCATTTGATTGTTATTTAATAGAACAAAAAACAATGAGAATTTGTTTAAGTGAAAAAAAAAAACAGTTTGAATGTTAAACGGCAGATGGCGCTCCCTAAAACACAGTTGTTATGACATTAAACAGTAGAAAAACAATACCTTCTATCCGTAAAATATATTTGAATGCAGGCATTTGAGTTCCTTTGTCCTTTCAGAAGATTATTTTCAAATACACGTACGACTGCGAAAGAAAGGTTCTCTTAACAAAGTATTCGAAACTTGCTCTCAATCGATTATTTGTTCGATAATTAATTAAAGACATGTTTGTTAAAATAGTTTTCAAAACCATTTTAAACTAATGCTTTATATGTAAGTTATTATAAAACTCCCTCTGGTTAAGAAATTATACATTAAATTTTGTCACTTAAATTCACGCCCTTTTAATAAGTTTTATAGAAAAAAAATATAACGCTCGGATTGATGGTTTTTCATCTCCAAACAACTTCGCAATAATCAAAATAGTGTTGCTTAACGTTGGTCACTTGTAATATTTAAACGTAGTCATTTTTTAAATACAATTTTTGTTTTTCGAATACATTTTTTTTCTGTCTTGTTGCAAAAGTTGGTTTGCTATATTTGTAAAACTTCCCGATTGTGAATAACATCATCTTCAATTTGTTTCTGTATGATAACATAATATATACTATGCGTAAAATTATTATATATTAAAATAAAAATAATTATTAATAAAATTAATATAACAAATAAATATTGTTTAAATTAAAGATTAAAGGCATAAAGATAATTCCTACTGTAATTATATTGTAATTCTTAAAGTAACTGTTGCTATATGGATTACATTATATTATATTAAAAACAAAATAAAGTGTCCATAAATTCTCATTTACTATCATAATAAAACAAGTAACAGAACAGTTTGTAACAGAATATGTCACTTAACCCGCTTCCACACAACTGTTGTGTTTAACAGGTAAAACGGCGACAAAAACAGCATTATTAAACATTTACATGCTAAATTTAGCTAGTTTAATTTATTTTATTTCGAAAATTCAATAATTATTACTTATCGTTTGCAAAAATTAATTTATGTTTCAAAGAATAAATATGTAATATTCCTCGCTTTTAAATAGAATGAAAACATTTCATATCAACGTACAAAGAATCTCGTAGTGAAATATATTTGACGTCATTTCAAACTGATCGATGTCGCAAAAATAAATTTATTTTAATTTATTGTCTAAAAGAATTAAAGTTTCTCGAGCGATTGTTGCGAATGGCAATGGTGATTAAATTCTAATAAAAGTGGCTTCTTATGCTTTTTAAATGAGCATTAAATTTTGCAGTTTTTTAAATAATTGAAGTACTTTGAATTCGAAGTATTTTTTGAAATTTTCAATGTATTCCGATGCGCTGAATTTTTTGACATGTCATACTTGTCCGTAGCATTTGTAGTTTGGACTGTGAAAGTGGGTGACGGACAGACGGACATACAGACAGACAGATGGACTGAACGATTATAATACCTTCCACTTTTTACGTTATAAACGTAGTGTGGACGCTAAAAATTAAACCGTTCCTCTTCATTTACTAAGAAAAAAAACCGGTAACAACAAACTGGCTAATCTTTTTTAACATCACTATTTCTGCCATAATGAAAAGCACCTTTTTTACGGGAAAACTTGGGGTTATACGTCATGGGCGTGAACATAAGTCTGGACATCCGGCTATAGAATATGTCACTATTTTGTATAATAAGTGATACGTTATTTATAAGTCGAATAATAGTGTACGATAAAGTGTTTAGTGTGACTGTTAGTTTTATGAAACTTTTCATAGTAGATGTAGGAGAGTAATTGAATCTTTAGTATTGAGAAACAAGGACATTGAACCTTCACTGAATGATTTTTTTTCTGCCTAGAAACTAAGATTTAGTATCTTTGATGGCCATATTACTTGAAAAATTATTTAAAAAATTCTTTGTTTATTATTTGCCGCCCAAATCGCTGATTTGTCTGAAAATTATTAAACTAAAAATGCCCTGAAAATGAGAAAAAAAAATAAGTATACTTACTTAAGACATGCACAGATGTAAAGCAATTACACAAACATACTACGCATTTTTTTTATAAAAATCACTCAATAAATCGTCACTGCAAATAATATATGATAAATAATTGTAATCAGCTTAGTAGCTCTTATGCAGGTATAAAAATATGCGTAAAATAGATGATATGCAAGGGTTGATAATTAATTTTACTTTTGGCAGATAATGTAATTGCGCAGACAAATTTCAAATAGCTGTTTCTAAACACATTATTGAAATATTTAGGAGCATATACTAAGATGTGATTTCGAAAAAAATATCTTATTAATTTAAATATATGTATTAGATATATATTCTTCAAATATATGACACATTTTCTTGAAAGCTACTAAATTCTTAAAAATAAATACACAACTCTTTGTTTGAATTTCTTTGAATTCAACTTTTATGGAGTAGGGGGTTTACAATAAAATATATCAGTAAACCTAAAATAGGACTTTAGAACCAAAATACAATTAAAAAAGTTTCAGATACAGCCATTCAAAATTTTCTGAAAAATATTATTTTCTATTCCAATGCGTATTCTTTATGACATCAGTATAGTTTTTATTTTATACGCAGGTTTATAGTTATTTCTAAGAATTATATTTTTGGATATTTATGTATAATATTGTGGTTTTACGCCGTATTGTTTATGTTTCCTTTACTATTAAGACTCACAGGAATTGCGATGATATAACTTCCCGATAAAAGTAGTTCCGTTTCGTAGATTCAAGAAATTCATTTCGACTGACTACGTTTTTATATTTTCTAGGGGTTTTTTTACTGTTCCCCTTTGATTTAAAATGAAATGGCGTATTTTGTATATTTGAGGCTAGAATTTAATTTTTTTTGAAGAATTTTAAAGAAAAATAAAAACTAAAAGTGTGTTAATATATTTTGTTTTAAACTAAACTTGTGATACATGTAAGATATACGATTGCAAACTAACTATAAAATGCAAGTTATAATAACTTTCTTTTGTGTGTATTTTGAGCTTTTGAAAATATGGTTTGGAATAAAGTTTTTAAATTCTGCCTTCTCATCCTCTTTGGCAATAAAATAACATGCATACAATAGTTTATTCTGTTGAAGGTGCCAATACTCAAATATACCAGAAAAAATTTAGGTTTGACTTCCTCATCTAATAAAGATTCAAAATAACAAGATACATTTTTCAAAAATTTTGGCTTTACAAGACAAGGTATTGATTCCATAGATGAATTAGTATTAGTATTTTTGGCTTTACAAGACAAGGTATTGATTCCATAGATGAATTATTATTAGTATTTTTGGCTTTACAAGACAAGGTATTGATTCCATAGATGAATTAGTATTAGTATTTTTGGCTTTACAAGACAAGGTATTGATTCCATAGATGAATTAGTATTAGTATTTCTGGCTTTACAAGACAAGGTATTGATTCCATAGATGAATTAGTATTAGTATTTTTGGCTTTACAAGACAAGGTATTGATTCCATAGATGAATTAGTATTAGTATTTTTGGCTTTACAAGACAAGGTATTGATTCCATAGATGAATTAGTATTCAAAAGTGACAATCGTATTGTTATCTAGTATGATCGCACACAGTTCTTCGTTACAACGTTATAATACAATAATGGAAGAATCATTCATGGATATATGCAGGGGGGATAAAATATATAAAATTTAAAATTTGCCTTATACTGTTTTCAATTTTTTGTTGTTATTGCTAAAATGCTTATCGCGCAATGTGCATCTTTCAGGTGTTGAATGGCAACATAAATGTCAAATGAAAATAAAAATCTTTCTGGGGCCTCAATTGGTGAATTAATATGACCTGTGAACAGAACACAAATCGGGACTCCAATTACAGAAAGTGCAGGAATGAGAACTGAAAGGAATTACGTCGCCTGAACCAAGGCAATTGCAATAAATAACACTTTTGGTGATACATGACTATAAATTTACTAGAATTTTTATTGGATAAAGTTAACGTTTTGAGAAAATCCCCCATACATCCTCAACCAAAACCCCATTAAATACAACTAATACTGTTCTAAAATTAAACTCCCAATCTCAAGCTTGACGACGGACGCCAACGCAGCTGTCCAAACACAGATCAAATTCTCCAATTTGCGTAAAGGATAGCCCAGCAATTGAACAATTTTACACTCCTATAGTGTTTAAAGCATCCACTCTCGCATGAAGAGGTTTCGTGTAGCGCTCGACCTTTCTCATAGAATGATAATCATCAGAATTTGAAATTGATAGTCAGTGTACATGTATGTAGAGGTAAGGTTTTAGTACGATCACTCTCATATCAACTTGCATACGTATAGAGTCACAGCAAATAGTTTTGGCGAGTTGGTAAACGCTTGTTTTTACCGCCCCACGCAATTTATTAAAAATATATTGTCATTTTGACAAATACCAATCAACCGTGTACGTTCACCAAGATAATGATTTTGGTGAACGCGGGTTTCCAGTCGTCAAGGATGTTACGACTCGGCCTTCTTTGGTATACTCAATACATGATAACTCTCAATTTAAAGTATAGTCACTTTAAAATTTCTTTGGAATGAAGTCACAAATGGGTTTTCAAATATTCTATTGGAGACGGGCTTTGCAATTAGTAACCGTTAAACGACGGCCCGGAATTGAACACCACATGAAATATAGAGCAACGTCGGGGATCACCGTTTACTTTACGTAAACTAGCCTTCTTGGTAAGAAGGTTTTTCGCGTTGACTTCTAAAATAAAATACTATCGGTTCAAACGATCTCAAAAATGTTACGTTGTGTTGGCACGATTTAATCGTCCAACAATCATTACCACTTAATTAGTCAAAACCACACTCTGAGTTTGAAGGGTCACGGCAATGTCAAATTCCTGGCTCAGGTGTTCAAATTCTTGGACGTAATAATTCTGAGATTTTGACACTATATATTCAATGGACCTTTGTGCGACCTGACGTTAAAGTGAAGTCAAGCGGGGTTGAAATTAATGCTTAAGGGGGCAGATGTCCCTCACATCCTGATTTCAATACATCCCGTGGGACCTATGGGAATGAGGGCGGCTACCGGGGTTTGACCACTGGCAGACCTTTGGGGGGAGCTGTTCTCTTACGATTTGACCAGAGGCAGTGCGTGGGTGGTTTCTTGCTTCCGATTGGCCAAGGGCATTTCTGTCCCTGGACCCCAAAAATGAGATAAATATAGCGGATGGCCGAGGAAGAAGCAATCTTCTCAAAATATACAGAGTAAGAGAATTTCAAAATAAGTTTGGAGAAATACTTCCTTGGTTAAAAATAGCCAGAAGGAAATGCATCACAGACTCTACTAGTCTCGCCTCTGGTCGCTATCTCCGTAAGCTACCCCATATGCCAGGGGCATTTCCCAAGTCACCCAATCCTTGGAGCCTTCGACTTAGCCCTTGATCTCTGACGATTTCTACCCTATATGCTGGGCATATCCTTGACTCATCAGGTATCACCGAATCTCCGAATTAGCTGCCTGTCCCCTGTGTTGTTGCCCTAACTCAGTGGTGTATTCCTTCAAGATGTCGACCCCCATCTTAATCCTCTGGGGTAAGTCTGCCATGTCTCAATTGTTTGTCCAGGATCAATTTATGAATCTAAATGCATTTGAATGTTGTAACGTAGTGCCAAATAAAGGGTTAAATTTTAGTGAATAACCATGTCTCATGCTGCATTATTCCAGGGGTTATTGTAATTATTGTAACTATTGAATTTAATGAATTTTGATTTCACAACGCAATTTGCAACAATAACAATTAATTATTTCATTTATTCTATCCACTATAGCTTTAACCTAAATTCTATCTCCCCCTTTACAAACTATATAAGTAATTAAAAAATGCACAACAGTTGCGTATTTTTTCTTTGTTTAATTTTTTTGTAAAGAAATCAAATATTGCACAATAGCTTCATTTTAAACGATTAATATTTGGCATTCAACCTACATTACTGCAATAAAATTACAATTGTTTTAACCACCTGCTATGCTATTTCGTTAAAAGAGATATTTAAAACGGTTTTCATCAAGTTGCAGCTTTTTTCAAAGAAAACCATACTAGAAGTTTGAATATAGGAGAGTAAAATTTAGGACAATATATAGACAATATCTTAATTCGTGTGGGTGGGGCCAACAATAATCGGACTGGAGTTCGTCCGGCAGACAGTGCCACCTTCGTACTATGCCACCTGTAGGAATAATACACAGCCCATGTAAATCTTAATTTAAAAAATAATAAATCTATCCTTATTTAAATTTCCTAGTGGGTTTGTTATTGCTTAAAAACACTTAAAAAAATAATTTACTATCACACCATACATTGAGCAAGACGAAGTGTTTCGAACGTACCCCTGCACCACATTAGGTAATCAGCTTAGAGATATACATAAGAAAGCACGGGAAAGAAATAATACTTTTTGTGTACTTTAAGTTATTGTACGAGGTAAAGTGTTTAAATAATTAGTTTTCAAAGGTTGTTAAATAAATGTAAGGTTCGTACTTGTTCTTTTAATCATATTATCGTACAATTTTAATAACTTTTGACTTTTGTTGTTATTACTTCACGAAGATATTTTTTATGTAATTTTTTGCAAGTTTGGCAGGGCAGTTTCTTTAGTGTGAAAATCCAGGGTTGCAAAACAAATTATCACTCTACACCATATTAAAGAATAACATAAATCAATCAATTTATTTTATAAGTTGTAGTTAGTGTAGATCATATGGAATGACATCATCATATTTGATGTTAAACGGGATAATAGATTTTTTTCATCAGGAAATAATTTTCAAAATAAATTATACTATCTCTAATTTAAATTCCTACTATTTATAAAGTCTTTTCATTTTAAAGTAGAAAACCACTTTTGTCTTCAAAACAAATCGCGTTTTTGAAAAATATGGAGATCAGGAAATGTGTAAGTAAAAATTTAAATTTCATCGGAACAAGATTAAAAAAAAGTAACTCTGACATTACTTGTTTTTAATCATAGTTTTTTCTCCGACTTCCTGAGTTTAATAAGCAAATTGCGTGTGTCTACCCATAGTTTTTATCTATATATTATCTTATGAACGCTAAATGATATCGCTTATGATAACAGATTAAGATCTTTTAACATGTATTCCCTGGAAAATAGGAGAGCTAGGGGTGATTTAATTCAGTTGTTCAAGTTCATAAAACAGGGAGACATGGAGGGCTTAGGTTTTACCTTAAATTGCCGGACCAGAGGACATGATCAGAAATTGAATAAATCATGCTTTAGAAGGGAAGTAAGAAAACATTGTTTTTACAATAGAGTGCAAATGAGACAATGAGTGGAATGGCTTTACCAGATTATGTGGTGTATTCGAAGAGAGTACAAGATTTTAAGAAGAATCTTGTTAGTCATTGGAAACTGTAAAGTATTAGATTTATTTTGGACCAACCTTGCTGGGCCTCTGGCCTATTGTTGGTCGACAATTTTTGTATTTGTATTTGTATAAAACTTAAGTTTGTTACTTTGTAACGTAATCTTATCTTCATAATTGTTTTCTTATCATGAGAGTTGTAAAAAGGAAATACGTCTACGTAAATTTATGAAAACAATGTATTATATAACAATGAGGAAATATTTGGTTTTTTGTTTGCATAAAATTGCTTTATTGTTGATAATCAATTATTTACTGTGACGCTTTTAGATTGATTAAAATAGCACATTTGGTTGAATTAAATTTTTCACATTGTAACGCGTATGTTGTTGTTCTCAATGTGAACCAGTGTTAGAAATTCATCAAAACAATTTATGCGCAATCTGTGCCACTAACCCCCAAAACTATTCGCAAATGCAGAATATCTAGGGGCAATTGTTAGAAAAAAGTTTATTACATAAATACTATTTTTTATTACATTAAAGCTATGTTTATTACACATAAAGGCCATTTTTGATTACAAATATACTATTTGTGCAGTAGCACCATGTGTGCACTTGTTTTCTTTGCAATTGTGGAGTCTGTATAGTGGAATGGGTTTTTTTTTAAGGGGAGTCGGATGTTTCTATCTCGCCCATGTTAATTTTACTAACTTTAGGAACATTTTTCTCAGGAACTATATGAGATTTAATCATGAACTTTTTTTTATAATTTGTTCCTTACATATAGCTCTTTGATTTAAACTGAGGATATTCACAGTATTAAAAAAATACTTTTACAGTGATGGTTTTAAAATATATATTTAAAAAAACCTAAATAATCCGATTTAAAGTTATATAACTTTACTTAGCTTTTTTTTAACAGATATATTTAAAATTCCTCAGTTTAAATCAAAGAGTTATTAACGGGGAAGAAATAATAAAACAAAACATGTTGATATCTTTTATAGTTCCTGAGAAAAATGTTCCTAACTGTTGGAAAACCTTATATTTTAAGAAACGCAAAAGAAAATTGAGGTATACGTAATAACTAATAGACAGAGTTTCTGAAAAATGCTTATAAAAAGAAAACTACTAAACAGAAGTCGATAATTTTGGTCTTAAATTAAAGCTATAGATATGCAGATTAAAAATAAAAGAAAAACAGAAAATCGACATTTTTGACCCAAACACCCATCCGACTCCCCTTAAAGTGGGGAGGGGGGAGCATTTGTTATTTCGTAGTATTTTTACCAGAAGAACATTCTAAGGCCTTCGAATGAATCAAAACCATAGTATACAAAATAAGTTTAATTCCGTAAACACTAGTCATCTAATTATTCTCAAGGTTGATCAAAGCGTGCAAACAAGAAATCTATATAAATACAAAATTATTCACATTCTTTTTACACCTGTTGTTTCAAAAATAATATTAACGTAAGACTTAGAAGAAAATATGTCTGTTCTTGTGATTGGTGCCAACAGAGGCCTCGGAATGGAGTTCGTTCGGCGAATAGTGCAGTCTGTGCCGCCTCCTCGCTTTGTGTTCCCACTTACAGGAATAAAGACACGACACAGGTAAATTAGTTTGAGTATGGAATAGACAATTTTTAGCCTACTTTAATTATTTTATATTCGAAAGAATTATTAAAAAAATGAAAAAGTAGGTATTGACATGCGGTCGATGTCCGTCTGTCTGTCCATACCCCCCTTCCAAAATCGGTTCTAGCAATCGGATAGATCTTAAAAATTCTTTTTTTTTAGAAAGCTATTACCTCAGAGACCCAACTTTCATACTTTTTGTCCGTCTGTCTGTACGTCCGGACGGACATAAATCTACTATCTGTCGGCGAATTTCCCATTGAATTAGCATTAAAATTTAATTTGGAGTCATTTAAATCACTGTTGTCAAATCAACAATGACATGAGAAACTTAATTTAAAAATATTTGAAGCAAAATAATTTTTTCAGAATCATTTTAGAATGACGTCATAAAATGTAGCACAATGTGATTCTTTGATTGTTCATTAACTGTTTACCAAGAAAGCGGCAAGGCATATTTTTTGCATACAATTCTGCTTAGTTTTAATTTACATTTATTTTTTTAATGCAGTTTGGAGTAGTTTCATTATTTTTGTTATTAATAAATATTTAATTATTCTTCGAACTACAAATAAATCAATCTCTTGAGAAAATAAAGAGTCGGCTAACCGATGTCAAGTGATACTTATCAGGTGAGTAAACTGTTTCACAAGACAACAGCTGTGTTTATGCATAAGATTTTAGAACTGATTTGTGTCATATTTTTGTCGCTAAATATATAAGCAGTTTTTTCTAACAGCTATACTTCATATTTACGTTTTTTGTGTCAAAAAAGGGCTTGGAAACGAAATTCTACAATTTTAGCTTTAAACTTTTAAATATATATATATATTTGTTTCTTACGCAGTTTTTAATGATGGACACGAATATAGATTCCTTTTTCTTTTCAATCGTCAATGATTTTGTCACTATATGACTTTTATGTCTGATAAAAGTTGCACATTTTCTCAGACAAAATTTCGATTGATCCAGCAGCTAGGTCAGAAATATC
The DNA here is from genome assembly GCA_019343175.1 of Oedothorax gibbosus. Lineage (NCBI taxonomy): Eukaryota > Metazoa > Arthropoda > Arachnida > Araneae > Linyphiidae > Oedothorax > Oedothorax gibbosus. Next base: position 19,869,762 of record CM033276.1, on the reverse strand, counting down.
TATGATACACTCTTTCGAGATTTTAAATCAACAAACCAAGCCAGGAACAAGCTATTTAAATTTATTTCCAAAACTGGTTCAATTTAGCAATTTGTTCTTTTTTCGTCAGAACGTTGTGTAAAGGTTGCATGTTTATTTTCATAAAGTGTTCGTAAATTGTAACGCCATTTTTAGAAAAAATGCAAATAGCATGAATTTTTACGTCAGACGCCGTGTGAAAAATTTTAAGCCGGTATTCAGAATCTACAGCTTTTAATGTACCACAAAACTATATAAGTCCGCCAATTTGGATATGATGCAACTTCCGCATTAACAACTTCAAATATTTTTGCTACCATTTAGCTATACTTATTAATGTTATATTTTTCTCTAATTTTTTTTTTTATTCATTAGATTTTATATGGTTGATCGAATGCAGTTAAAAGGCATAAAATGTCTCGATGTAGTTAAACATTTTGCGTAATTCTTTATCTTGTTTATGAATGTTAAACAGTTTTATCGTAACATAAACATACCTATCACTATTACAAGATATTGAAGGAAACAACAACATTTGATCGATCTATTTTTCTAGTCAAAATGTTCGAATCGGAAAGTTTTTACCAAGTATTTTGTATAGCTTATTTGTGATGACAAAGTGTTACTTGATGTCCTTTACTACTTTAAAATAATTTTTCTCCATAAACTAATAAATCAGTTTCAAATGCAGATGTAACAAAAGAGGAAGAATCCATGCGTCAGATTATCGAGAAATACGTTAGTAACGAGGGATTGAACTTGTTGATCAACAACGCTGGTGTATTGAAGGAAATCGGCCTTTCAGGACTCACCAAGGAAGACCTGCTATATCATTTAAACATTAACACTGCAGGCCCTGTTCTTGTTTTTAATGTAAGAGAAAATAATGTTCAAATCTGTGGCTCAGAAATTGACATATGATAACACTTCCTTTGAAAACATCGCGTTTCGTTATGAGCTTAAAATTAAGACGTTAAGTTTTGCTGATATCATAAGCTTAGATTAACTAGCCAAGTATACTAGTAATTATGCTAGGCAAGTATGATTAGAGTAGCTAAGTATAACTATAACTAGGGAACTCTTTGTAAAAGACATTAAAAGAACGAGTTTTCAAAAAATTTGTCAAACACTATAATTGCTTAATTACTCACCGCGAGGTTAACTTTTAAATAAAAAATACCGAAATATTTCTTCGTGCAGACATAGGCTTCAAAGATTTGAAATTTTAGTCAAGCGACAACAAGTGTAATTTGTATTGCTTAACTAAGTTTGACTGCGAAACTGCGACATGTATTTTTTCATTTATTTAAATTATTTCAAATATATATTTTAATAGTTTTATGTGTTAATATTTTCAATATATGTGGTCTCACTGCACAAATATATATTTAAATAATAACTTAAGGGGGCGATACATGTAAAAATCGATTTTTTTTATTTCATAAATAAATAAAATAACATTTCAAAAATATGCCTGCAAATTTTTAGAATGAATTTTGCATTATTTATTGATTAAAAACTCATTTAAATGCTTCACCCCAACTCGGTGCATGAGGGCTTTGTCAAAACTTTAAGCACTTTATCTCAAAACTACTTTTTTTTAAATTGGCGGGCAAGATAACTCAAAAGTTTAAAATCGAGCCGTATAAAATGTGGTATACATCTTCATAGTATTATCTTCTAGTTGAACCTCAAAAATGCTAAAAAAAATTTTAATTACATTTTTTTTCTGAAAAACCTTTGAAAAAAGGCGTTTAAAAAACCATTTTTATTCTGAGGCTGGCCGATTTACAATTTTTCCAAATTTTTTGATTTTTTATTGAAAGATGTAAGTTTTTTTTTTACATTTTCAAATCAAAAATTTTGGTTTCAGATCAATTTTGGAGTAGCTAGAATTCTCGCTGACTGATACTTTTATCCGCGAGGATCTCAGAAGATTAGTTACTACGGCTGCCATTTTGAAAAAACTAAAACAAAAAAATCTGATATTTGTATTTTAATGTATAACGTATAAACATGCTGAATTTTAAAACGATTCATGTATTTCTTCCCTTTTAATAACGTCTCTTAAAAACGATCAAAATTCAGGTGGTTACACTCTTAAAACAAAAGAGTGAAATCCACTCCTATAGGGGAGATTAATTTTCGGCTCCGGAAATGAGTGGAAATTAACTCAGAATGAGTTAAAACCGCTCGTTTTAAGAGTGTAGGACGTAGATTGTTATTATAAAAAACGAGGACATCCTTATGATCAACATGTGTCCCGGTTGGGTCAGGACAGATCTGGGGTCGCAAGCGGCAGTAGTAGAGGACGGTACTGAAGGAATACAATAGAAGGGGCGTGTCACCTGTCAATCATCCTGAACTGTTGCAGGGGGGTGGCGGCTTCCTTTGATCTTTCCGCTACCTGTGTTGTTACACGAGGGGTGGCGGCTTCCTTTGATCTTCCCCCCTACTGATACAGGTGGTTGGGTGATGACGTCACCTTGTGTTGAGTTGTAGGGTTCCTGCTTACAGACGGGGTTTCGGAATGGGTTAATGTTTTGTGACGTCATACTTGGCAGTTGAGTTGTAATAGGATGTTTTATTGTGACGTCATAGTTGGTGTATGAATTGAGTTGATGGTGTCTTAAGTAGGAGTTGAGTTGACGTTCCTGCTTTAGTTTCGTTATTGTAATAGAATGTTTTATTGTGACGTCATAGTTGGTAGGCTGTATGTGTTGAGTTGTTAGTTTCTGCTTTAGTTTCGGAATGTCAAGTTGTGACGTCATACTTGGCAGTTGAGTTGTTTATTACTGGCTGTGACGTCATGATTACTTGTTGAAACTCGTAAATAGCAGTTGAGTTGTTTATTGCTGGTTGTGACGTCATGCTTACTTGTTGAAACTCGTAACGACTTGTGCGGGGGAATACGTGGAACAGTCATTGTGCTCTTTTGAAACTTCATAATATTTTAAAGCTTAGAACTATTATTAAGTATTTTAATTATTTTAATATTCAAGTATTAATTTAACATTCAAGTCAAGTATTGACGTTTTAAAAAAAGTATAAGTTCATTCGAGAATGTATTGTAAAGTAATATTTTGTGTAGCTTTCACTACGGCTGTTATTATAATTGTAATATATACTAGATTTGAAGATAGAAGATTTCATGGAGATGATGGCATCATAATTAACAATCATTCCCAATTAATTTTAAATGATATTAAGGAAAGAAAACTTCGAAAAATATCTGTTTCTAAGCATTTTCAAAACAAAACCTTGTTGAGCAAATCAGGCGACTATCAATACGTCACCAACGGAGAAGCAGATACCACGGAGATTCTGGCAATGCTGCGGGAGGAAAAGGTTTGAGCCCTCAATCTGGCAACACCCGTTATGCGGCCTCATTGGATGACCATTGGACGGCCGGTATTGGTCAAGAAGTTATCGAGGGAATGGAATTATCTATAGATGGTCATTGCTACATTTAGTTTCTCTGCGATAGTACGAGTTCCTTATTTGTGTTTACATCAAATATTTTGTGTGTGTTTTTTCGTGTTTCATCTTGTAAACTAGTGGACTAGATGGCCAAGCGGAAGTTGAAGAGGTTAGTAATTTTATTGTATTTAGTTAAAGAAAATTCTCTAGAATGCTTTAGATTAATTTGCCTTTTATCGTAACCTTGTGGCGAGGCTTTATTTCAATTTATGCTTTTAGGACACATACATTTCATGTTTATTTCAGATTAAAATAAGTTAATAATAGTTCTTTCAAATAAAATAAGGTTACTTACTGAAATAGGACCATTAACTGGTAATCCTGTCCAGAAACCAGGAGAAGCTCTTTCCCCTACATTCACCCCCTCTCCATACATCAGGGGTAGAGGATTTTCAGCAAATATTTGAGTTACTAGTCCCATAAACTAAAAAATGAGAAAAAAAAACTATTTTACTTAATTGTCTAAAAAACGATAAAATCTCTATACTATAAAAATAATAAATTATAATTACATCATCATCATCATCATATAGACATGCCTCCGAAACATCACCCATAGGCATTTCCTCAAATAGCACCGAGGTTTCACTTCGTGGTTCATCCTCATCATCGAACTAATAAGAAGAACACAATTAATAACAAGTAGCAAAAGCATATTTTAAGTTACCAATAGTATGCATGCAAGAAAAAAATAACTAGCAAACGACTTAAAATTAGTCAGATAAAAAAAATGGCTAAGTAACGTCTAGATCCGTTAGATTCAAGGCTAAATTTAGACAAAGTTATTAGAAATATGAAAAAAAAATGGCTAAGTAACGTCTAGACCCTTTAGATTCAATGCTAAATTTAGACAAAGTTATTATAGTATGTAAAAAATGGCTAAGTAACATTTAGACCCTTTAGATTCAATGCTAAATTTAAACAAATTAATTAGAGTATGTAAAAAATAAACATAACACATGTTTTTTTTTTTTAATTGCAAACAACACATGAATGAAAACATAATGCCTTTATTGTAAATTTTTTAAAAAAGAAAACAACAATAAATTTAACACACGTAGCTTAACCCTAATATATACTAGCAGAGCATTTAATAAATATTAACCAAGCAAGTGTGAAAAGTTATATTTTAAACACGTGTTCAATAAGAAAAAAAGTTTAAACGAAAGCTAACACTAATACATAAATAACATTATAAATAATCATGCACAAATGTAGATTTTAAAGAAAATTTTTAAAGAAAAGCCAAAATCAGTTAAACACGTGTAGCAATATATTTCTTATAAAAGTGTTTTTGTAAAGTTAACCATAACTTATAATGTAGCACTTAATAAATATTAATCAAGCAAGTGTGAAAAGTTATATTTTAAACACGTGTACAATAAGAAAAAAAGGTTAAACGAAAGCTAACACTAATACATAATTAACATTATAAATAATCATGCATAAATGAAGATTTTAAAGAAAAAATTTAAAGAAAAGCCAAAATCAGTTAAACACGTGTAGCAATATATTTCTTATAAAGTGTTTTTGTAAAGTTAACACTAACATATAAACTAGCACTTAATAAATATTAATCATATCCACGTGCACAAAAACTAAAAAAATGAAAGCTATTTCATTTATTTAATAAAAATTTTCTTGTTAAAATATATCTTCAAAGACATTTTATCTTAAACACGTGCACAAAAAACTAAATAGCTAGAATTGAAATAAGTCTACACTAACCCTAACAAACACAAAATTAAAAATATAAACAAATTAATTGAAATATTTAAATGCACATGTACAAAACTCAATACTGCACTTAATTCTTTAAAAGTATTAAAAAATAACACTCACAAAATTAAGAATTTTAAATACATATAATATACAAGTCGTTTCTTTAAGAACAATCATTAACTTATTTTAATCTGAAATAAACATGAAATGTATGTGTCCTAAAAGCATAAATTGAAATAAAGCCTCGCCACAAGGTTACGATAAAAGGCAAATTAATCTAAAAGCATTCTAGAGAATTTTCTTTAACTAAATACAATAAAATTACTAACCTCTTCAAACTTCCGCTTGGCCATCTAGTCCACTAGTTTACAAGATGAAACACGAAAAAAACACACACAAAATATTTGATGTAAACACAAATAAGGAACTCGTACTATCGCAGAGAAACTAAATGTAGCAATGACCATCTATAGATAATTCCATTCCCTCGATAACTTCTTGACCAATACCGGCCGTCCAATGGTCATCCAATGAGGCCGCATAACGGGTGTTGCCAGATTGAGGGCTCAAACCTTTTCCTCCCGCAGCATTGCCAGAATCTCCGTGGTATCTGCTTCTCCGTTGGTGACGTATTGATAGTCGCCTGATTTGCTCAACAAGGTTTTGTTTTGAAAATGCTTAGAAACAGATATTTTTCGAAGTTTTCTTTCCTTAATATCATTTAAAATTAATTGGGAATGATTGTTAATTATGATGCCATCATCTCCATGAAATCTTCTATCTTCAAATCTAGTATATATTACAATTATAATAACAGCCGTAGTGAAAGCTACACAAAATATTACTTTACAATACATTCTCGAATGAACTTATACTTTTTTTTTAAAACGTCAATACTTGACTTGAATGTTAAATTAATACTTGAATATTAAAATAATTAAAATACTTAATAATAGTTCTAAGCTTTAAAATATTATGAAGTTTCAAAAAGAGCACAATGACTGTTCCACGTATTCCCCCGCACAAGTCGTTACGAGTTTCAACAAGTAAGCATGACGTCACAACCAGCAATAAACAACTCAACTGCTATTTACGAGTTTCAACAAGTAATCATGACGTCACAGCCAGTAATAAACAACTCAACTGCCAAGTATGACGTCACAACTTGACATTCCGAAACTAAAGCAGAAACTAACAACTCAACACATACAGCCTACCAACTATGACGTCACAATAAAACATTCTATTACAATAACGAAACTAAAGCAGGAACGTCAACTCAACTCCTACTTAAGACACCATCAACTCAATTCATACACCAACTATGACGTCACAATAAAACATCCTATTACAACTCAACTGCCAAGTATGACGTCACAAAACATTAACCCATTCCGAAACCCCCGTCTGTAAGCAGGAACCCTACAACTCAACACAAGGTGACGTCATCACCCAACCACCTGTATCAGTCAGGGAGGAGACAGGGAGGAGAGGGGTAGTAGCGCACAAAAGAAGCCAACGCCGCATTGCATCTTGGGATACATAATGAGTTTCGGTTTTCAAGATCGGTAATGCAGACGAATGAGGTGAAAGCAGGGAGTGTGAAAGATCGTCTTGGTTTAATAATTGGTGGATCCATAAATTGGTTTTGGAGGAGCCAAGACCTGATTTCAACCATTTTAATTAATGGGAGCTAATTAATTATCCATTTATTACATATATATTTATTGATGTGTGGGTTTTGCTCAAACACAACTGTAAAATAAAATGTTTTGTCTTAATTGCAAAGTATGCCTTATAATATTAACGAAATGAAGCATTCAAGGATATATTTCTAGATTTTCAAGGACTGTATATTCGAACATGCAACACCTAAATTTCACAATAGTTTTTAAAAATTAATTTAGAAAACGAATAAGCTCTCTAACTTTCAAATGAACTTAAATATGTGTTATAAAATAACCATTTAGTTATTAAAAAATCCATCTAAAATCACTTGCTCTACCTTCTTGGATTATACATAAACAAAAAAATCAAAAAGTAAAATAGGAACTGAGTCACATTGAAAAAGTGTTTTTAATGAAACCGAAATTAACATTTGCAGACTTCTGTTTATATTGACGACACAATAAATAAACACGAAATGTAGAACATTTATCAAAATCCGATTCTTCAAAATGCTCTGAACAAAGTACACTGTGTTTTGAAGGATTCCAATTGTCCCTTTTGACAGCTTTTGCCCATTCTTTTCTTAAAATTTCCTCTTTTGGAAACCTAAAATTTGGTAACAAGAAAACTTTTAGAAAACAGAAAAAAAAACCTCTATTTAGCTGTTCATAATTTTTAACAACAAATGAATTGCTATATGTAAACAGGGGCCAAGTCCATTGGCGAATCTTCTACTATGCTTCTTATTTTAACATTTTAGTGAAAGTAGTACCTTTTTTTACATTTAGCGATTAAAATGTAATTAAAATACGTAACTCAAAATGAAAAATGCCTAACTTAAATGAATTAAATAAACTAAACCATGCAATAAATCCATAATCAAGTTCCGGTACGATCTAGTAGCAAAATATGGATTTAGAAAACTATATAATTAAATAATATTGCAATGTGGTCATATAGGCCCAATTACACATGGTCAACTCTTTCCTGCAATGATTGCCGAACAATGTTTCATCAAAATATCTAAGTTGCCATCAATATTGCAAATTTCTTGAAAGTGTTGCCAGCTATATTTCTGTATTGATGGTCAATGTTTCGCGTGTAGCCGCACCAATTATTCTGTAATCTTTGGTGACCCTTACCTAAAAACCGTGATTGTGCTGGTTTTTTTTTTTGCTTGTCTCTCAAAATGCAATGAAAAACTTATTATATTATACATGCCAAAAATTAGTATCAGTTTTAGAAATATGTTATATAGGGCATGTCTTCCTTTAATCAACAATCACAAAACATATGGATTTATTATGACAGACTTCTAAATGCTTGCACATGATGCAAAAGCTAAGTTTAATTTTAATAAAAGTGTATTTACCTGTGAAACGTAATACCAGCAATTTTCTTTGAAGAGTTATTGTAGCATCCAAAGGCTACACAGGACATTTTGGAAATAGACTTTACCTATAAACCGAAACCAAAGTAATATATTTATAAGAAATATATGCAAAATAATATACCAAAACCCAAAATATTCAACCTAAAACCAAACGTTATTGAAATTCAAGAGGTCAAGGCCCAAAATATTATTTTATGATTTGATTTAACATGGAATTACCCAAAAATCAAACCACAATGCACACTTGAATGTATAAAACTACAATCATGCCAATACTGCAACTACATAGCTACAAAAAGACGTAGCTTAATTTTAAAAAAATAAGTATCAGTTTTACAAACATATTATAATAGACTTCCTTTAATCAACAATTACAAAACAAGAAGTATTTATTATGACAGACTTCTAAATGCTTGCACATGTAGCAAAAGCTAAGTTTAATTTTACTAAAAGACGTTTTTACCTGTAGTATGAAATACCAGCAATTTTCTTCGAAGATTTATTGTAACATCCAAAGGCTACACAGGACATTTTGAAAATAGATTTTACCTATAAACCAAAACAATATATGTATATAAGAAATATATACAAAATAATATACTAAAACCCAAAATATACAACCTAAAACCAAATGTTATTGAAATCCAAGAGGTCAAGGCCCAAAATATTTTTTTATGATTTGATTTAACATGGAATTACCCAAAAATTAAACCACAATGCACACTTGAATGTATAAAACTACAATCATGCTAATTCTGCAACTACATAGCTACAAAAAGACGTAGCTTAATTTTTTAAAAATGAGTATCAGTTTTACAAACATATTATAATAGACTTCCTTTAATCAACAATCACAAAACAGAAGGATTTATTATGACAGACTTATAAATGCTTGCACGTGATGCAAAAGCTAAGTTTAATTTTAATAAAAGTGTATTTACCTGTGAAACGTAATACCAGCAATATTCTTCGAAGATTTTTTGTAACATCCAAAGGCTACACAGGACATTTTGGAAATAGATTTTACCTATAAACCAAAAATATACAACCTAAAACCAAACGTTATTGAAATCACACACAATGCACAATTGAACCACAATGCACAATTGAATGTAAGAAACTGCAATCATAATAGGACATGCATATTATAATAGGAAGGACATGTCTATCTTTAATCAACATATTTATGCAAAATATTTGTTTATAAAAGTATAAAACATTGAAAATGAAACTTCATCTTACTTTTTCTCCATCTAACTAGTACACCAGACAACACCTGCACAGAGAGCAGACAGTTTTTCTATAAGAGATGTATCCCACAATGCACTGGGTTTTGTTATGCGCAGAACTCGGAAATTTCTGACGGCAATACTTCAGTTCGTTAATATTATGGGGCCTCTCCGTACCCCTCTCTCCTCCCTGGGAGAGAGGGGTACGGAGAGGCCCCATAATATTAACGAATTGAAGTATTGCCGTCAGAAATTTCCGAGTTCTGCGCATAACAAAACCCAGTGCATTGTGGGATACATCTCTTATAGAAAAACTGTCTGCTCTCTGTGCAGGTGTTGTCTGGTGTACTAGTTAGATGGAGAAAAAGTAAGATGAAGTTTCATTTTCAATGTTTTATACTTTTATAAACAAATATTTTGCATAAATATGTTGATTAAAGATAGACATGTCCTTCCTATTATAATATGCATGTCCTATTATGATTGCAGTTTCTTACATTCAATTGTGCATTGTGGTTCAATTGTGCATTGTGTGTGATTTCAATAACGTTTGGTTTTAGGTTGTATATTTTTGGTTTATAGGTAAAATCTATTTCCAAAATGTCCTGTGTAGCCTTTGGATGTTACAAAAAATCTTCGAAGAATATTGCTGGTATTACGTTTCACAGGTAAATACACTTTTATTAAAATTAAACTTAGCTTTTGCATCACGTGCAAGCATTTATAAGTCTGTCATAATAAATCCTTCTGTTTTGTGATTGTTGATTAAAGGAAGTCTATTATAATATGTTTGTAAAACTGATACTCATTTTTAAAAATTAAGCTACGTCTTTTTGTAGCTATGTAGTTGCAGAATTAGCATGATTGTAGTTTTATACATTCAAGTGTGCATTGTGGTTTAATTTTTGGGTAATTCCATGTTAAATCAAATCATAAAAAATATTTTGGGCCTTGACCTCTTGGATTTCAATAACATTTGGTTTTAGGTTGTATATTTTGGGTTTTAGTATATTATTTTGTATATATTTCTTATATACATATATTGTTTTGGTTTATAGGTAAAATCTATTTTCAAAATGTCCTGTGTAGCCTTTGGATGTTACAATAAATCTTCGAAGAAAATTGCTGGTATTTCATACTACAGGTAAAAACGTCTTTTAGTAAAATTAAACTTAGCTTTTGCTACATGTGCAAGCATTTAGAAGTCTGTCATAATAAATACTTCTGTTTTGTAATTGTTGATTAAAGGAAGTCTATTATAATATGTTTGTAAAACTGATACTTATTTTTTTAAAATTAAGCTACGTCTTTTTGTAGCTATGTAGTTGCAGTATTGGCATGATTGTAGTTTTATACATTCAAGTGTGCATTGTGGTTTGATTTTTGGGTAATTCCATGTTAAATCAAATCATAAAATAATATTTTGGGCCTTGACCTCTTGAATTTCAATAACGTTTGGTTTTAGGTTGAATATTTTGGGTTTTGGTATATTATTTTGCATATATTTCTTATAAATATATTACTTTGGTTTCGGTTTATAGGTAAAGTCTATTTCCAAAATGTCCTGTGTAGCCTTTGGATGCTACAATAACTCTTCAAAGAAAATTGCTGGTATTACGTTTCACAGGTAAATACACTTTTATTAAAATTAAACTTAGCTTTTGCATCATGTGCAAGCATTTAGAAGTCTGTCATAATAAATCCATATGTTTTGTGATTGTTGATTAAAGGAAGACATGCCCTATATAACATATTTCTAAAACTGATACTAATTTTTGGCATGTATAATATAATAAGTTTTTCATTGCATTTTGAGAGACAAGCAAAAAAAAAAACCAGCACAATCACGGTTTTTAGGTAAGGGTCACCAAAGATTACAGAATAATTGGTGCGGCTACACGCGAAACATTGACCATCAATACAGAAATATAGCTGGCAACACTTTCAAGAAATTTGCAATATTGATGGCAACTTAGATATTTTGATGAAACATTGTTCGGCAATCATTGCAGGAAAGAGTTGACCATGTGTAATTGGGCCTATATGACCACATTGCAATATTATTTAATTATATAGTTTTCTAAATCCATATTTTGCTACTAGATCGTACCGGAACTTGATTATGGATTTATTGCATGGTTTAGTTTATTTAATTCATTTAAGTTAGGCATTTTTCATTTTGAGTTACGTATTTTAATTACATTTTAATCGCTAAATGTAAAAAAAGGTACTACTTTCACTAAAATGTTAAAATAAGAAGCATAGTAGAAGATTCGCCAATGGACTTGGCCCCTGTTTACATATAGCAATTCATTTGTTGTTAAAAATTATGAACAGCTAAATAGAGGTTTTTTTTTCTGTTTTCTAAAAGTTTTCTTGTTACCAAATTTTAGGTTTCCAAAAGAGGAAATTTTAAGAAAAGAATGGGCAAAAGCTGTCAAAAGGGACAATTGGAATCCTTCAAAACACAGTGTACTTTGTTCAGAGCATTTTGAAGAATCGGATTTTGATAAATGTTCTACATTTCGTGTTTATTTATTGTGTCGTCAATATAAACAGAAGTCTGCAAATGTTAATTTCGGTTTCATTAAAAACACTTTTTCAATGTGACTCAGTTCCTATTTTACTTTTTGATTTTTTTGTTTATGTATAATCCAAGAAGGTAGAGCAAGTGATTTTAGATGGATTTTTTAATAACTAAATGGTTATTTTATAACACATATTTAAGTTCATTTGAAAGTTAGAGAGCTTATTCGTTTTCTAAATTAATTTTTAAAAACTATTGTGAAATTTAGGTGTTGCATGTTCGAATATACAGTCCTTGAAAATCTAGAAATATATCCTTGAATGCTTCATTTCGTTAATATTATAAGGCATACTTTGCAATTAAGACAAAACATTTTATTTTACAGTTGTGTTTGAGCAAAACCCACACATCAATAAATATATATGTAATAAATGGATAATTAATTAGCTCCCATTAATTAAAATGGTTGAAATCAGGTCTTGGCTCCTCCAAAACCAATTTATGGATCCACCAATTATTAAACCAAGACGATCTTTCACACTCCCTGCTTTCACCTCATTCGTCTGCATTACCGATCTTGAAAACCGAAACTCATTATGTATCCCAAGATGCAATGCGGCGTTGGCTTCTTTTGTGCGCTACTGCGCAGGTACTGGGGCCTCTCCATACCCCTCTCTCCTCCCTGGTATCAGTAGGGGGGAAGATCAAAGGAAGCCGCCACCCCTCGTGTAACAACACAGGTAGCGGAAAGATCAAAGGAAGCCGCCACCCCCCCTGCAACAGTTCAGGATGATTGACAGGTGACACGCCCCTTCTATTGTATTCCTTCAGTACCGTCCTCTACTACTCCTATCCACCAGAAATCTGACTGTTGTCCCGTCCCAACACATACACATTTCGACAAACTGTACATTTCCATCGCAAAATGTTTAGTGTTTATTGAATTTTCATATATCCTGCTCAAATTTGAAATCCAAACACAAAAATTCCATTTTAGTTGTTACTAATCATTTTTAGTAGTTATAGAAACTGATGTAACAGAATCTGCAACTGTAAAATTACTAGGCGATATGTCAATTCAACCAAACCAAACTCAAAACGAATGCACCACTTCGTCAACGCATTCTTGTGCTGCCCTAGTTCAAGGGTGCAACCACGACCAAAATGCGTGATCAATTGGCTGTGTACTAGTTTTTGGAGGGGTTGGGTATATATTTCTGAATTGCATCCTCTCCATTTCCGGCCAATTTTAAAACACCCTGTACTTTTTAAAGTAACTTTGCATTATCTGAATAAAGAATTTGCATCAGTATATGTAATATAATGTTCTAATGTAATATAATGTTCTAATTGTAATATAATGTTCTAATTGTAATATAATGTTCTAATTGTAATATAATGTTCTAATTGTAATATAATGTTCTAATGTTCAGTTCTTTCTTAATAACTCGCAGTTAATGCCTTGCCGATTCACAGGGCCCGACTTACAACTTTAGGGGCCCAGGGCACAAGCCATTTTGGGAGACCCGGCAATATACACTAATCCGTCCATGAAAATGTTTTTTTTTTTCATTTTAAAATTGTACGAATAAATAACCTTTATTATATTAAGTACGCATGTAAGCATTGCTTTTTTACGTACAATTCTTTTAATACTTACATAAGATATGACATCAGATACCTATTGTATCATGTCAAATCATTTTATCTACATACATAATTTTTATTCACTTGATCACATGGCTGAGGCAGATAATTTATAAAATTAACAAGGAATAAAAAATAGTGGCTTGCGTATAAAAAAAATAATAGTACTTGGTTCAATTGTATTATGTTTATTATTATTTTTTTCTTTGTGGCAACTATTTTCCCCCAATATTATTCTTTTAAGAAAATTTGGGGGCCCTCTTGAAGTGGGGGCCCTGGGCACGTGCCCCGTTTGCCCTGCCAGAAATCAGGCTCTGTCGATTCATCGAACAGTTCCCCACGTTCTAATAGGCGTTAATAAATTCTTTCCCAGAGAAATTGCTAACCCATCATAATTATTTGTTTTGACTCCACTCTTCTCATAACATAACCATTGAAAATAGATTCACTTTATAATTAGACCTCGAGATGTGAGGTTGTTTGCTTTGTGGCTGCCGAGCTCCGGCTCCTGGCTCCGTCCTTTTGAATATTTTAAAATGACTTCTTATTAATAAATTATGTTTGAACGTCCATAACCAGATACTTACCTAATAAGCCTATAATGCCCGGTCTTACCTAACAATTTTCGAAGATATCTCCAATCTGATTAGATTTTTAGTTATGCTGACACTACGTTACATGAAGAGTATATGTATTGTTCGAATTTGTTTTTAAATTATTCAAATTAAGTCAATAATAATTTGCTGTTTAAAAAGTAACAATTTACTGTTAGTCAGAATATAGAAAAAAATGTGGAAATTATTTATATTTTGATAATCAACATTACGTGTAGGTCCTGGCTAGAAAGCCAGCTACTCTTGTACTAAAATCCGAATTTAGCCTTGTACAGCTGTGGACAAAAAAAATGTAAACACTAGGATTATTTCGGACGTTAGGCATCCTATGGAATCAGACCTTTTTGACTTTGTGAACAAATAACATTCTGAGTTAAATTCATGACACAAAACTTGCATAAGGGGCCGTCTTCATATTAAAAATGTTACCAACTTCAAAATTTTGAATAAAAACACCCCTTTTTGAGTCCATATTTCAAATTTGTGACATATTTTAACACGAAATACCAAGTTTTGTTAGTTTTTGAGCATTATTAGTGGGGTTAGAGACGTGCAAAGTTTAGGGGCCGTAATGTTAAATGAGTTGCACATAAAAAAACTATCCCACTCTATAAATAATTAAGATAATGAAACGAATTTTTTACTGAATAATAATAATAATAACCCAAACAAAACGCATACACTATTGGGGTATTTAAAACGAATTTTATCTTTTTTAATAATTATTATATTAATTTTTAAAAAAATTATGAATTGAAACCGCATAATATTTTTACAGAAATGAATTTAAGACATGAAGTTTAAGCGAAATCCCAATTTTTAAAAATTTTTATCCATAATTTGCTGAGTAAATCACAAAATACTTTTTAATTACCCTTTAGGGGACTGTATATAAGATTATAATATGTGAACTTGATAAACAAATACGACCTTGCAAAAGGAAGAAAACATTAAACCACAACGCCCTTGAAAATTCTGATGTGTCACACAACAGGCGCCTTTAAGGTTGATTATTGATATTTCATTTGGTTTTGGCTTAAATAACGTCCCACTAGAGCTACACGAGGGCTATTAAATATTGATATATATACAACTACCGAAGTGCCGGAAAAGCTCTGAGTGAACATAAGTTAAATCTGTATTTGGAATAAGTAACGTTAACCAAAGTATTTATTATATTTTAAGCCAAATATAAACTATCGAATTATAAGCTTAATGTCTACCACTTTCATAGTCCTCTCTAGAATAGCTACGTTTAAATTGATTACTTTAATAGTAGTAGGCCTTCTAATATTTCATCTATTATTATTATTCGCTTTTATTTATTCTTTTTACTCTTTACTCGTAAATATTGTTTTAAAATCGATGTTCAATAAAAATATTTGTTCATCTAGATCTGCTTTATTCATCTTTTATTTAAACATTGAAGTGATGCGCGGTATTTTTAGGAAAAATCTACTACACAACTTTTAGGAAATTGAATCCAAGTTTTACGAATAAATATTAAAAATTTTCGTTTTGTATTTAAATTAAATTTTTGCTTCAGGCAAATCATATACACACATGAACTAATGTATTTGAGCCTATATATCCGAAAAAAAATATTCTATTCATCTTTTAAAATGTTTTTTATTAAATTTCATTGCATACATCTCAAATTAATTTTTTTTTCCAATGGGGCTGCAATATTAGCGGTCAAGCCTTTGCAGACTCGGCATGTTCCACAGAACTGAAAGCCAATTTTTTAAAATATTTTTTCAGTGTCTTGTGTTAAAGTCAATTTACTTCGTATATTTAAACAAATGTTTATAATTTTTATTTATTTTTTAGTAAGAAAGTATATTAGTTATTTAACGTCACATAGGATTGCTTAAAAATGAACTCACAATAAATTTAATATTTTCTAAATAGCGCGTATATGCGCACGCGCTATTTTTTTTTTTAAATCACTTATATATTTTTAAACTTCATCACCGAATATTTTTTAATGGAGGATTATGGTAAGAATCTTTATAATTAACCCAACTTTAAGAGGCAAACTCTTGAATATAATTATACGGATGCAATGCTTTTTTTTAAATAATAATCAACTATGGTAAGTGCTCAGAATATTTTTAAAAACATAACTATAGGCTTGTGTTGCATTTCCATGCTTTATTTTTTTTTAATTACAAAATGAAATTTTTATTTTACAGTAACAAACGATTTTTCGCATTTCAAACTATTATCGTCTGCTCGTTTATTTTCAACGCGCTAAAAGTGTTTAAAAATATTCCATCGCCATGAAAATATTATAAAATACTAGTTAGATATAAACATAGATATCATAATTAAAGTATTAGATTGGTTGATCACGTGACCTCCAATGCTAACGACGGGACGCGCATGGAGGCTTTTTTGGAGGGCTTAATGGCCAGTGTTGCTGCCACTTTAAGGAGAAAAATACTATTTAATTCTTAAATTACAAAAAAAAAATACTAGAAAAGGATTTAAAGTCACTATAAATATTCCAAAATGCAGCTAGTATTTTTACGATATTTTTTGTAATTTTAGAATAATTCTAAAATAAATTCTAAAATTAAGTTAAAAGTTTAGTTATAAAGTTTAAAGAGCATATTTGTATTTTAGAATAATTCTAAAATTACAAAAAAATATCGTAAAAATACTAGCTGCATTTTGGAATATTTATAGTGACTTTAAATCCTTTTCTAGTATTTTTTTTTGTAATTTTAGAATTAAATAGTATTCTTTTCGTAGTATTTTTCTCCTTAAAGTGGCAGCAACACTGGCCATTAAGCCCTCCAAAAAAGCCTCCATGCGCGTCCCGTCGTTAGCATTGGAGGTCACGTGATCGGCCAATCTAATACTTTAATTATGATATCTATTGATATAAATATCTTTGAATCTAATTCATAAAATAAAATCTGTTAATAACTAGTAAAATAATTGAAAAATACGTACCAATAATAATTTATTTACTTTTTTAAAGATAATTTATAGTTTATTCTGTCATTCTTAATTCAAAAATTCAAATTAATATTTTTATTTTTGATTAGAATTAAATTAAGTTTGAATTTTTAATAAATTATGGATCAGAAAACATCCTTTAAAAAAACTAAATCACACGTCCATCTCTCTCAAATATATAAACTAAAATTTAACTACAACTTTCAGCATGCCAACGAATGATTAATATTCAATAATAAATAATAAAAAAATTACAAAAAATTGTATCTTTATAAACAAGTTTACCAACAAAACATATACCTAAACTTAAAACATATCATGGCTCTCATAAAAAAATATATATATTGTTGTCTCGTTACTCAATGGCGCCCAGTATAGAAATCCTTGACATACACAAAAAAATTTTTACTTTAATAAATAAACTTAAAATGCTACCTATAGAGTTGAAATAAACTTGCAAAAAGGGAAAAAAAATTAGACTTCATCACCATTAACTTTTGAACCCTTGCAGGGGTACTCAACATATTTTACCTTATATTTCAATATTTCGCTTTTCCCCTCGGACGAACCTATAGACTATGCTTGCTATTTTAGAGATGGTCCCCCAAAGGACATCAAGTGATTCGATTAAATAACTCGTCAAATATTCATCCAAATGTAACAAAAACTTAGACTTTGGGGTTTTCGAGGGTGCTTAACATTTCTAAGTTATTAAAATTGGGTGTTGCTATTGGAAATTTTAAAGTTCGTAACATTTTTAATATGAAGACGGCACCTTATGCAAATTTTGTGTCATGCAATTAACTCAGAATGTTATTTATTCACAAAGTCAAAAAGGTCCGATTCCTTATGATGACTAACGGCCGAAATAATCCTAGTGTTTACTTTTTTTTGTCCACAGCTGTACATAACGAGATAAAAAAAAATTCTGAGATCGAACTCTTTCCCCCATAGGTCTGCTTACCTCTGGTTTGAGGTAAAGAGAGTTCTTCTGAGTCGGGATTGTCATTTCACCGATATACACTTTATAATCTGGGAAATCTTTTCTGTCTGAAAACGGCAATGCAAAAAATCTAGCTGGATTTGATCTCGTAGAAACGAGGGGACCTGTAAGATGTAAATGTGTAGTAGTACATAACTCTTAATTTATCTAACCTTATTATAGCTATTTCCATACAAAAATATATTAATTAAATTTGTGCTACCATGGCAAAGCAATACTTTTGCGGAAGTTGTGATTGCAAAACAAATGCATTAGCTCTATTGGACTGACAATCCCTCTTAAACGCATTTCGGAAAAGTCTAATTACGCTTGAGACGAAAGAAATTTGTCTTGAAAGCCGTATAAGTGAGGTTTGACTGTATGAAAAAGATTTTAAAATATGTATCAAAATTGATTTTTCTAAATTAAACTAATTAAATATTCTGAACATCACTTTCAACAAAATATTTTAATTTAATTCCTAATTGCAAATTGTACGGACCTGTTGTTACTTAAAAATTGAAATATTTTTTTTATTTATTTTTGACGATTTCAATCTGAAAATGGATTGAGTAATTAGAATTCTTTACATTGTCTCTTGGTAATTAACATATTTTACCTCTACATTTTCAAATAAGTTAAAATTATTTATTAAGTAATTTAAACTTTAAAAGAAATAGTACTCATATATTATGGAATTGTTTTGTTGTTTGTAGTATTTTTGAAGATTTATTTGTTAGTTAACTGTTTCACAACAATGATCGCTAACAGTAAAACTAAGTAAATTTTTCGGATTTCGGTCATTCCAGCTACAGATCTCATGAAATAGGTTGCTCTTAAAAAATTGTCTAAAAAAGATACAATTGTTAATCTACGTCAAGAAGTTTAGAAAAAACAGATTGTAAAGGATTTGCTCATTGGGTAAGTTATGGTTATTAAATTAAATAAATGATGTGATATTAAGAATTAATACCATTGTCAAATGTATTTATAAGTTTATGCAATTTGAATAGTTTAAGGATTATCATACTTTGAATCGTGGCACTTCAAAACATATTCTGGTGATTTCTTTAAATGAATAAAATCATGTTTTATCAAATGTTTTAGTGAAATGCATGAATTGTTTTCAAATCGACCTTTTTTTGGATTTCAAAATAAAATATATTCGGTTAGGGATTGAAAAGAAACTTTTGACCTCTAATAACTTTTTTATATCAGTCTCTATTTGATATATCCTGACCTCGAAACTATTGCATTATCTTTTTTTATAGTTGTAACAGTAAACATCACTTAGAACAACTTTTACACAGATTTAAACAATTCAATATGAATTGCAATGGGTTCGGAATAGAATTGGAAAACGGGTTGCGGATAAGGCCAACAATGTCTTTCATTTTCTTAATTTATCAATTTCTAACTTCTTTGAGTAAAGTTTCAACAATGGTAGATGCACACAGATTTGACGGAAACGGAGTCTTACTTTGTTACCAAATTCTTATCTGTTTTGCAACAATAAACGCCATCAATAAAATTGAGCAAACTTTTCTAGTTTGGGTCATTCCAGCTACTGATTTCATTGACTAGGTTGCTCGTAAAAGTTTTAATGTTAAAATAAATTTGTTTTGTATTAACATTGTGCATTTCCGTCCAAATTGTTTTTAGAAATGAAATTGTGTAGAATATGCTCATTGGTATGTTATATTTCTTAAATTTAAGTTTTAATATTAAATATTAATACCGTTATCTAATATATTAATAACGTTCAGGCATTTGAATGTTATAAACTTTCTCATACTTAGATTAGCTGCACTTATATTTAAAAAAAAGCAAAGCAGCATTTTAAGGCATTCGAGTTTTAAATATTACGTAAATTGTTCATTATTCCCATTATTTTATGAAATAACTAGAATTTTCAAAGACAATGTTTCTTGAAAAAAAATTTTGATGCAAAAGGGGGTCCCCCAAATTTTGTTCAGGAACATTTATGCTCAATATATTGTCGCGTAGATGAGGGGGAAATACGTTATATACCGCGTTGTATTTATTATAAGTAACGACAACGTAGCTACAGATCTCAACTCGAGACTTTAATAACCCAACTGGCTAGTTACAATGCTTTATTTACAGTAGTAGAACCTTCTAGTCTACAAGGTTCTAGAAATCAAATAATTTATAAAAATTAAGAAACAAGCTGGAAATAATTAATACAATTCAAACTAAGAAATAACGAAATTATTAAGTTAGGCTATGCCCGGGATCGATCTCACAAACTACTGGTTGGCATTATCGTGCTTTACTCCTGGGCTACGACTTCCTCTTACCGCTCAAGTCTTACTTTGCAACAATATAACTGAACCCAAACTTGAAAATTATGAAATCGTCTTTAAACTTATAATTAATCAATTAATGAAAATAATTTTTTGAGCATGCATTCCAAGCTATAAATACTATTGCTACTTTTTTGTTGTAAAATAAAAAAATATATAGAAATAGTGTTTTATAGAAGTACGTTTGGGGGCCCCCAAATTTGCTGGTGCCCAGGGCCCCTAAAGTTTAAATCGGGCCCTGGTCTTAGGAATCAATTTTTAAAATTAGATACTGAATATTTAGGACATTTAACCAGGAGAATTGAGCACATTGATATGGTTTCTTTTCTTCAGAAAATGATTTGTTGGAAATAACAGAGATTTGCCCCTTTTTTTTTAAAGATATTCTAATGAATTCTTTATCCGAAAAATTTCTAATTACACTAAAAGAAAAAGTATACATGTAATTGTTGGAAATTCAAAATAGTTTTTTATTTTCTTTAGTTGTATTAGGAACAAAAAAAATCGTTTAAAAACCCTTTTTTTTTTTTTGAATTTAAAAGCTAAAATTTTTAAAACAATTTTGAGAATGACCCCATAATTTTTTTATGATATTTTTTTAAATTGGGATCCAGTCGGAAAAAGTGCCGTTTCACTAGCAAACTTTTTCTAGTATCTCGAACCCAGATTTTTAAAATGTGTTTTTTGGGGGGGTTTCGGGAGTCTTTTGGGGGGGGTGTATTTTTAAATTGCATCTTTCAAGATTCAATCTGCAAATTTGCAAAATCACCTATTAATAATTTTTAAATTTAAAATTATTTGTCCCTTTACGCTCCCTAGGATAGCTCATTCTAATTTTTGTAAAAAAAAAAAAAAAAAAAAAAAAAAAAAAAAAAAAAAACTTTGATATTTGCATTTAAAAGTCTATGAAATTAGTCAGTACTGCAGAAACCCTGTTTTTATACTGGCCACTATTTTTTGAAACCCTTTTTTAAAAAACCCAAAAATAAAATAGACTATCAAAAAAAAAAAAATTGAAATCACATCTTATATTTTTAAAAATTTTTTTTAAATTTGAATCATGCAAATCCATGTTTTTAGTATTGACATGTTCCCAGTAAAAAATAAGATACTGCAAAAATTATATTTTTTGAACAATCAAATTTTTTATTTTTCATTTTCATTACGAATAAAAATTTTAATTTTGAAATATTGTATTTTTAAAAATTAAGAAAAGTTTTGCTATTTTTTGAAAGCGATTGGCACCCCCACTTTGGGGGGCGATCACTTTTCGGGTATCGCAAATGGGGGGTTTTGCCATAATTCGCTTTCCCCCAAAAATAGAGAAACAACTTTTCTAAATTTTTTTGAAAAATACAAATATTTAAATTTAAAAATTTTTTAATTTCGTAATAAAATGAAAAAATAAAATTTCATTGTGTTCAAAATATATAATTATTGCAGAAATTTTTTATTTTTTTACGGGAGTTAAAATCGTCATATCCCAAAGACATTGAAATTTGCCACTGATTCCAAACTTTAAAAAATTAAATTTAAAAAAACTCAAAATGTGATTTTCAAAATTTTTTTTTGGGGGGAAAAAAAGTCTATTTTAATTCTTTTTTTTTCTTTAAAATGGGGGTCCAAAAACTAGTGCCAGTATTAAATCAGGGTTTCTGCAGGTACTTACTAATTTTCCCTAGACTTTTTTTAAGCAAAATCATCTTTATATTGTAAAAAAAATTAGAACTTTAGCTTCTAGGCAGCGTAAAGCACAAATAATTTAATTAAATATTAGTTTAATTAGTTGATTTTGCATTTGACAGATTGATCTTTTTATGATGCCAAATTTTTAAATATAACAAAACGCTACTCCCGAAACCCCCCCCAAAAAACACAATTTTTAAAAAAACTGGGTTCAGACTACAGATCAAAATTTTTCTAGTGGAAACCGCACTTTTTCCCAACTGGATCCAATTAAAAAAAAATCAAAAAAAATATTTGAGGTCTTCTCAAAATTGTTAAAATTCTAGCTTTTTCAATTTTTCCCAAAAAAAAAAAAAAAAAGGTTTTAATCGGATTTTTTTGTTCCTATTACAACAAAGAACTATTCTTCTATTAATACCAAACAATTACATGTATACTGTTTTTTTTTTAGTGCTAATTAGAAATTTTTCGGTAAAGAATTCATTAGCATTATTCTTTAAAAAAAGGTGCAATCTCTGTTTTTCCAACAAATCTTTCTGAAGAAAAAAAACCATATCAATGTGCTCAATTCTCCTGTTAAATGCCAAAAAAATTCAGTATCTAAATTTTTAAAAATTGATCCTAAGACCGGGCCCCATTTAAAATTTGGGGGCCCTGGGCCCCCAGCAAATTTGGGGGCCCCCAAACGTACTTCTATAAAAATATTTCTATTAAATTTTTTTTTTTTAAAAAAAAAAAGTAGAATAGTTTATAGCTTGGGAAAATGCTCAAAAAAATTTTTTTCATTAATTGTTAATTATAAGTTTAAAAACATTTCAAAATTTTTTAAGTTTGGGTTTTAGTTTTTTGTTCAAAGAGATTTTGCGGAAGGGGAAGTCGTCCCAGGGGTAAAGCACGATAACCCAAACCCGTTTTTGGGGGAATGACCCCCGGGATACCAACTTAAAAATTTCTTATTTTAGTTTAATTGAAAATTAATTTTTTTTCCAGTTTTTTTTTAATTTTTTATAAATTTTTGATTTCTGGGGAAACCTTTAATAAAAGGTTCTACACTGAAAAAAAACATTGACTACCATTTGGGTTTTTTTAAAGTTCGATTTAGATCTGTAGCTACTTTCGTTACTTTTAAATAAATACAACGCGGGATAAACGTTTTCCCCCCCCACTCGCAAAAATATATTGAGATAAATTTTCCTGAAAAAATTTTGGGGGCCCCCCTTTTCATAAAAATTTTTTTCAAAAACATTGTTTTTGAAAATTCTATTTTTCAAAAAATAATGGGAATAATGAAAATTTACGTAAATTTAAAAACTAAAAGCCTTAAAAAATCTGTTTTTCTTTTTTTTAAATATAATGAGCAATTAAGTATGGAAAGTTTTTAACTTTAAAAAGCCTAAACTTATTAATATATTAGATAAGGGTTTAAAAAATTTAATATTAAAATTAAAATTTTAAGAAAAATAAATACCAATGGCTATTCCCCAAATTTCATTTCTAAAATTTGGACGGAAATCCCAAAATGAAATACAAAACAAATTTTTTTAACATTAAAACTTTTCGAGAAACCTAGTCAAGAAATCGTAGGGGAAAAGACCAAAACTAAAAAATTTTTTGCAAAATTTTAAAATTGATGGCGTTTATTGTTGAAAAACAGATAAAATTTTTTGGTAAAAAAGTAAGACTCCTTTCCCGGGGAAAAAAAATCTGGTCATCTACCTTTTTTAAAAAACTTTACTCAAAGGTTAAAAATTTTATAAATTAAAAAAAAAAAGGACATTGTTGGCCCTTATCCGCAACCCGTTTTCCAATTCATTCCGAACCCTTCAATTCTTTTTAAATTTTTTTTAAATCTGTGAAAAGTTTTTTCTAATGTTTTTTTAATTTTACAACAAAAAAAAAAATAAATCAATTTTCGAGGTCAGGATATATCAAATAGAGACTGATATAAAAAGTTATTAGAGGTCAAAATTTCTTTTAAACCCCCAACAATTATTTTTTTTTTTTGAAACCAAAAAAAAAAGGTCATTTAAACAATTCATCATTTATAAAAATTTGAAAAAAACTGTTTTAATTCTTAAAAAAGAAATCACCAGAATATGTTTTAAAAGTGCCAATTCAAATATGAAACCTTAAATATTAAAATTGCAAAAATTTTAAAAATACTTTGAAAGGTATTAATTCTTAAAAACATCATTTTTTAAAATTTTAAAACCCCAAAAACTTCCCCAAATGAGCAAACCCTTTACTCGTTTTTTCTAAACTTCTTGAGAGTTTAACAATTGATTTTTAGACAATTTTTTAAGAAAAACCTATTTCTTAATCTGTAGCTGGAATCCCCAAATCCGAAAAATTTATATTTTATTTTTTAGGGGGGGAAATCATTGTTGGGGGAAACATTTTAAACTAAAATAAACTTAAAAAAACCAAAAAACAAAAAAATTCCAAAATATTGATACAAATTTTTTTTAAAGGGGTTTAAAATTTCTTAAAAATAATTTTAATTAAAATTTAAAAGTAAGGAAAATTTTAATTCCCAAAATAAAATTTTTAAAAAATTCTAATTACCAACCCCCCTTTTAGATGAAATCGTAAAATAAAAAAAAAAATTTAAAATTTTTAATAACAACGGCCGTACAATTTGCAATTGGAAAATTAAAATTTTAAAAATTTTTAAAATGTGTTCAGAAATTTAATTATTAATTTAGAAAAATCAATTTTGTACTTTTTAAAAAACTTTTTTTAAGTAAACCTAAAATTATACGGCTTTAAAAAAAAAATTTTTTTCGTCTACTAATTGATTTTTTAAAAAAGCGTTGCTTTTAAGAGGGTTTTTCAGTTAAAAGAGCTAACATTTGTTTTGCAATAAAAAAAAAAAAAAATTTTTCCCCAAAAATATTGCTTTTCCATGTTACCCAATTTAATTTAAAATATTTTTGTATGGAAAACTAAAAAGGGTTTGATAATTAAGAGTTTTGTACTACTACACATTTAATTTCCGGCCCCCCCTTTTCTACGGGGGAAAAAACCAGCTAGTTTTTCATTGCCTTTTTCAGACAAAAAGTTTCCCCCATTAAAGGGTTTTATCGGGGAAATGACAACCCCCCCTCAGAAGAACTCTTTTACCTAAACCAAAGGGAAACAGACCCAGGGGGGAAAAAATTTTTGATTCAAATTTTTTTTTTTTTCTCGTTTTGTACACTGTGGAAAAAAAAAATAAACCTGGGGTTTTTTGGCCCCTAGTCATCAAAAGGAATTTTGGCCCCTTTTTTATTTGTGAATAAATAAAATTCTGATTTAATTGCATAAAAACAAAATTTGCTAAGGTGCCGTCTTTATTAAAAATTTTACGAACTTTAAAATTTCCCAAGCAAAACCCAAAATTTTAAAAACTTGAAATGTTAACCCCCGAAAACCCCAAATCAATTTTTGTTACTTTTGGTAAATATTTGAGGTTTTTAAAACGAACCCTTTTATGTCCTTTGGGGGACCCTCTAAAATAGCAACGATCTAAAAGGTTCGCCCCCGGGGAAAGGAAATTTTTAATTAAGGGGAAAATTTTGAGTACCCCTGCAAAGGGGTTAAAAAATTAATGGTGATAAAATCAAATTTTTCCCCCCCCTTTTTCAAGTTTATTTAAAATCTATGCTTTTTTAATTTTTTTATTAAAAAAAAAATTTTTTTTGTTGTCGGGTTTTTATACGGGGCCATTAGAAAGAAAACAATATAAATTTTTTTTGAGAGCCACGTTTTTTAATTTTTGGG
The DNA here is from genome assembly GCA_019343175.1 of Oedothorax gibbosus. NCBI lineage: Eukaryota > Metazoa > Arthropoda > Arachnida > Araneae > Linyphiidae > Oedothorax > Oedothorax gibbosus. The sequence goes on along the minus strand of CM033276.1, from coordinate 19,843,740 downwards.
TATATGTTTTGTTGGAAATTTTGGGTTTAAAAAGATACTTTTTTTTGTAATTTTTTTATTATTTATTTTGAATATTAATCATTTTTTTGGCCCCTCTGAAAGTTGTATTTTAAAATTTAAAAGTTTTATATTTGGAATTTGGGTGTGATTTTTTTTTTTTTAAAAGGTGTTTTCTGATCCAAATTTTAAAAAAATTCAAATTAATTTAATTCTAATCAAAAATAAAATTTTTTAAATTTTTAATTTTTAATTAAAAACCCCCAAAAACTAAAAAATTTTTTTAAAAAAAATAAATAAATTTTTATTGGGTATTTTTTCCTTTTTTTAAAAAATTATTAACAATTTTATTTTTTGAATTGGATTCAAAGATATTTTTATCAAAAGATATATAATTAAAGTATTGTTTGGGGGCCGGGGCACGTGCCCCTCCAGCAACGACGGCGCGCTGGGCTTTTTTGGGGGGGTTAATGGCCAGTGTTGCCCACTTTAAGGAGAAAAAAACTACGAAAAGAATACTATTTTTTTTTAAAAATTTAAAAAAAAAAAAATACTAAAAAAGGATTTAAAGTATATAAAATTCCAAAGCAGTAGTATTTTTACGATATTTTTTTTTTAATTTGAATTATTTAAAATACAAATTGCCTTTAAAAATTTATAACTAAACTTTTAATTTTAATTTTGAATTTTTTTTAAAATTATTCTAAAATTAAAAAAAAAATTCGAAAAAATACTAGCTGCATTTTGGAATATTTATATAAAATTTAACCTTTTTAGTATTTTTTTTTTAATTTTAAAATTAAAAGTTTTTTCTCCTTAAAGTGGCAGAAACACTGCCTTAACCTTTTCCAAAAAAGCCTCCATGGCCGTCCCTCTTTTGCTTTTGGGGTCCCTTTAAACCCAAATCTAATACTTTAATTATGATATTATGTTTAATCTAACTATATTTTTAATTTTTTCATGGCGGGGAATTTTTTTAAAAATTTTTTTGCGCGTTAAAAATAAAGAGCAGACAAAATAGTTTGAAAGCAAAAAACGTTTTTTTACTGTAAAATAAAAAATTTCTTTTTGAATTTAAAAAAAAAAAAAGCTGGAAAATGCAAACAAGCCTATTTTATGTTTTTAAAAATTCTAGCACTTCCATAGTTGATTTTATTTTTAAAAAAAAAATTGCTCCTTAATTATATTCAAGAGTTTTTCCTCTTAAAGTTGGGTTAATTTTAAAAATTCTTTTCCCCAAAAACCCCTTAAAAAAAATTTTGGTGATGAAATTTAAAAATTAAGTGTTAAAAAAAAAAAACGCGGCGCATATCGGCTTTTAGAAAATATTAAAAATTTTTGGGGGGTTCATTTTTTAAACAACCTATTGACGTTAAAAAAATAAAATCCCCTTTTTACTAAAAAAAAAATAAAAATTAAAACCCCTTTTTTTAAAATACAAAAAAATTGACTTTAACACAAGACACTGAAAAAAAATTTTTAAAAAAATTTGGGTTTCAGTTCTGTAAATCCGAGTCTGCAAAGGGGTTTACCGCTAAAAAAATTTTTTTCAGCCCCAGGAAAAAAAATTTTAATTGGGATGCTCAATGAAATTTTTAAAAAAAACATTTTAAAAATGAAAGAATATTTTTTTTTCGGATATTAGGCTCAAATACATTTTTTCCCGGTGGGGTATATTTGCCTAACCCCAAAAACTAATTTTTTAAATCAAAACGAAATTTTTAAAAATTTTTTCGTAAAACTTTTGGGTTCAATTTCCTAAAATTTGTATAGATTTTTTTAAAAATCCGCGCCTCCTTCAATGTTTAAAAAAAGTGAATAAAGCAGATCTAGATTTAACAAAAATTTTTTTTAACATCGATTTTAAAACAATTTTTACGAGAAAAAAAAAAGAAAAAAAAAAAACGAAAAATAATAAAGATAAAAAATTTGAAGGCCTACTACTATTAAAATAATCAATTTTTTAACGTGTATTCTAAGAGGGCCCCTGAAAGGGGGTAGACTTAACTTTAATTCGATAGTTTATATTTGGGTTTTAAAAATAATAAAAATTTTTTGGGTTTAAAGTTACTTTTTTCCAAATAAGATTTTTTAACCCCTTTGTTACTCAAAGCTTTTCCCGGGAAACCCGGGAGTTGTAAAATATCAATATTTAATAGCCCCCCTGAGCCCCGGGGACGTTATGTAGGGGCCAAAAAACCAAACTATCAATAAAAAACCTTAAAGGCGCCTGTTGTTTACACATCAGAATTTTTAAGGGCTTGTGGTTTTTTGTTTTCTTCCTTTTGCAAGGGGGTATTTGTTTATCAAAATTCCATATTATAATCTTTATACATTCCCCCAAAAAGGGAATTAAAAAATATTTTGTGATTTACTCAGCAAAAATAAAAAATTTTTAAAGGGGTTTCGCTTAAACTTCAGGGGTTAATTATTTCTTAAAAATATTAGGGGGGGTTAAAAATAATTTTTTTTAAAAAATTAATTAAAATTATTTAAAAAAATAAAAATTTTTTTTTAAATACCCCAATAGTGTAGCCCTTTTGTTTGGGTTTATATTATTTTCAGTAAAAATTCGTTTCTTTTTCTTAATTATTTATAAGTGGGATATTTTTTTATGTGCAACTCATTTAAACATTACGGCCCCTAAACTTTGCACTCTCTAACCCCACTAATAACCCTCAAAAACTAAAAAAACTTGGTATTTCGTGTTAAAATATGTCACAATTTGAAATATGGACTAAAAAAGGGGTTTTTTTTCAAATTTTGAAGTTGGAAACTTTTTTAAATATAAGAGGGCCCTTTATGCAGTTTTTGTGTCAGGAATTTAACTCCGAATGTTATTTATTCACAAAGTAAAAAAAGGCTGATTCCAGGGGATCCTAACGCCGAAATAATCCTAGTTTTTTACTTTTTTTTTTCCAACTGTACAAGGCAATTGGGGTTTTTAGTACAAGAGTGCTGGTTTTCTCCCCCGGACCTCACGTAATGTTGATTATCAAAATATAAAAAAATTTCACATTTTTTTCTATATTCTGACAACAGTAAATTGTTACTTTTTAAACAGCAAATTATTATTGACTTATTTGAAAAATTTAAAAACAAATTCGAACAATCATATACTCTTCATGAACCTGTGTCACCCATAACAAAAAATCTAATCAGATTGGAGAATCTTAAAAATTGTTAGTAAGACCGGGCATTATAGGCTTATTGGGAAAGTATCTTTTTGGGACTTCAAACATAATTATTAATAAGAAGTTTTTTTAAAATTTAAAAAGGACGGAGCCAGGACCGGGAAAACTCGGCACCAAACAAAGCAAAAACTCAATCTCGGGTTTTAATTTTTAAAAAGTAAATTATTTTAAAGGGGTTTGTTATGAAAGAGGGGAGTCAAAAAAAAAAATTTGGGGGGTTAAAAATTTCTCTGGGAAAGAATTTTTTAAGCTATTAGAACGGGGAACTGTTCGATGAATCGAAAAAGCCTGTTTCTGGCAGGGCAAACGGGGCACGTGCCCAGGGCCCCCCTTAAGAGGGCCCCCAAATTTTTTAAAAAAAATAATTTGGGGGGAAAAAAGTTGCCAAAAAGAAAAAATAATAAAAAACAAATACAAATTTAACCCCGTACTATTATTTTTTTATA